>JAMXBB010000002.1:13162858-13366039 GCA_024138015.1 Lumnitzera littorea
GGGGGGGGGGGGGGGGGGGGGGGGATGTGGGATTTAGTGGGTGATTCGATAGAAATTTTGGCTAAAAGAAAAACTTTAGACGAGTTATCGCTCCATGAAGATCAAATCATCAATGAGTATAGAGGAAGGAAAAAGAAAAAGAGAAGGAACATTCTCATTGTTGTTGATGCCTTCGACATTTTCCAAAAAAGTAACATTTTGCATTAAAAAAATATGAGAGGATAGAGGATGTTCAGTTTTCAGAGTAGCACAGGAAGTAATCAACTCAAGTATAAATAGTATAGTATTGAGTTCAAACTCCAACTCGTGTTAAAAATTTGAAACTTAAACTCAACTTGAGTTCGATCCAATTCTAAAGTTTAAACTCGAATTTGATTCGATTAGCTCGATTAAACCCAAACTTTTGATATATTTTTCTGAAATAACTTCAAACTTGCTCATATTTAGAAAATTAAAAATTATATCAAACTTAATTACATTTGAGTTTGAGTTTAAGCTTTAGAGCTTAGTAATTTAAAATTCAAGCTCAATTTGATTGTTATCATATCAAATTCAAATAAAACTAAAGCTGAACTTAAGCAGTTTATAAACTAGCTAGATTCATTTACATTGTTAATCATACTTACACATGTTGCTAGCTTGCTAATACAGGGATAAGTTGATAGCTTGCATTAAGTTCATATCAGATCATTAACCCTTCCCTCTTAAAGAGTGATAGCTAAATTTAAATTGTGGTTTGAATTTTGAAAACCTTAATGCAATTCATCGTTTAAAATTTTGGAAGAAAAGAAACTTTTATGTCATAATATATTAAATATTCAATATTTTATTATATAATTATTCTTATTCTTATATATCTGTATTATAAGTTGCATCACCTCTAACTTTTTGGAATTACATCGACTTTTTTACTAGCTCCTTCTTTTTGTGGAGTAAGTAGTATGATAAGATAGGAACATTGTTATCTAAATTTTGCTAGTAGAGATTTCACATTGGGCCTAAAGGATGGGCCTGAACCTGCAAGAAAGAACACAGTCAGTGTAAAACCTAAGTTAAAAATAAAAATAAATTAATTAATTAACTTAAGGGAATTAAAGGAAAAGTAATTTTATATCTAGATTTTGGTATAGCATGTAATTAAGTATCAAGTATTTGGGGTAAAAGTATCATAAGAAAAGATTTAGACATTGGTAGAACATGTAATTAAGTATTAAGTGTCAGGGGTAAAACTGTCATAAGAAAGGATCCAAACATCAGTATGGCATGTAATTACACATTAATGCCAAGGGCATTTTGGTCCGATAAAAAGTTATACTCCTCACTAAATCATTTAAACATACATTGCAGTTACCATAACTCTATCTCACAAAAACTTACAATACTTTTCAAGAAACTTATATTACTTATCTCAAACCTAAATCTCGAATCAAAATTCGTGTTATTAAAAAAGGAATTCATTAAGAATCAATCTTTCCTCCTTAATCAAGTAAGTTATCCTTCTATCTTCATTCTACATTTTCCTTAGAATGGTGGTGTTGATATTGTTAGAATGGTGGTAGTGGTGGTGGTGGTGAGGTTGTGATGTAAGTTACATCTTGTTAGTATCGCGGAGTGGTGTTGGGATGTGTAGTGTATATGTACCATGTCTTGTGTATGAGAATGTGTGTATTAGGTATAGTGTGCGTTGTGTATGTATGTATGGACATCATGAAGTATATGATTGGCTGAATAATAGTTGTGGTTGTGCAGTAGCATGCAATGTGTGTGCGCATGAAATCGAAGTGGCAATATGCATTATGTATGTATGTTTAAGACAACATGTTAGGAGTTGTATGAGTATCGATGTCGTATGTGTATATATTAGGGGTCATACTAAAAAGATATATGGAATACGGTTTAAAAGCTTACAGTATGAAGTTAAGGGTGGAGTTAAGGAAAAAGAAGTATCGAGTTGTGAATTTATTAAATTCTAAACTAGCATTTATGTTTTGAACAAATACTAAGGAATACGTAGTGTTGGATCATTTTGAGATAGGAACTTTAAGTAAGGAATACATGTTTGTTGAATATCTGTATTAGGTTAGCGAATATAATTCGGACTAATTGAAACTTGTACTTAATTGTGTTGCTAGTTGTGCTTGGCTTCGACTGCTCACTGGTCTAGTTCAGTGGTGTTACTAAGGCACTTGGTGATCTTTACACGACGCTGTCCCCGGTGGAGTCTCATATTGAAATGACCTAGATAAATCTAAGTTGGTTTATGGTATTTAGGTGTTGAGGGGTACCCAACACCAATTCTATGTAGTATTTATATATGTTGTATGTTAGGAGTTATGAATAACCCTAAGTTTCAAGACGCTGAAACTGTAATGGTTGTGGGCCTAAATAAAACATTTAAAACTATTACTTGTTACATTTGATAGCGGTATTTGGGTGTGCGTTTGATTAATACTTATGTGCATTTGCATGTATATGGTATCCTATACTAAGCATTGGCTCACCATACGAGATTGTTATTTTTCAGTTGCAGTGATAAGTTACAAGGTAAATGATGGGATTTATGCTAAGGATTACAGATTTCATTATCTTTACTATAATGAGCAGAGAAATTATTACTATTATGAGGATAGAGCTAGGGTGTCGTAGTTTAATTGTAGTAGTAGACTTAAGATTGTAATTATTTTTTTTTTAATTACTTATTGATGAGACTTATGTGGTTATCGAGTCGCTTGTGACTCCTGTTCCTAGGTTTAGTAGGTTTAATTATTATTAGAGCTATGAAACTCTAGTTTGTAATCTAGAGTCCTTTCGTGTTTTATGGAATTTAAGTGGACGATATTTTACTCTTATTTAAGTTTGAGGTTGTTAAATTATAAATTAGCAGATTTTATGTTATTATTTTGTAGATCTTAGACAAATTGTAGGTTCGTAGACGTTTGGCATATCAGTAGAAGTTAGGGATATGTGATGGGATTGTGGTGTCTTGGGTTTTGAGGCGTTATAGTCAGTGAGCATTAGAGGATTGTCTTGTATAACCACTTTAATACTTAATTTAGTAAGTTTGCATGATTAAGGATAGCAAGAAGGAAAGGGGATGGTGCAAGTGTCTGTAAAATGTCTTACTTGTAGAGTTTAACCCCTATTTATAGGTTTCTTCGGAGAAAATCTGGATAGACATGTACATTGTCCAAATAAACAGGTGTATCTTTCAAATAAATATGTTTCAAGATTTTTAGAGATAATATTGCACCTTAAGTATTCCTACAGAGTCACACTTCTATTGTGTATTCCGATGCTCGAGGTCTTAACTTCTCAAACAAACTCCTGAGGTCTAAGGTTCGAGGTCTTTGCGGCATGGATGCCATAGGCCAACCGCAATATGGGAGCTGAGATGTTAACCTCAATTCCAAAGGGTTAGGAACAACCAGTCTCATTGTAGTCAATTCTCTGAAGCTAAGATGTGGGCTATCTCAGACTAGTTATGAACTAAGATAGATCAACTTACAGCTGATAAAGGTCGGAAAGAGTTTTGAGAGTTTATAATCCAAAATTTTCCATTAGTAAGGAATGTTAAGGAATTTTTCAATAAGATGAGCTAATGAATTATAGAGTAACTATTTCTTAGAATAAGTAAGAGAAAAGGGCTCCGCATTTGCTAAGCAAGATATAAACTGAAAAAATCCCCTCTACATCTATAACAGTGCTTTCTTCTGTCCCCCATGTGGAAAAGCTAGTATAATTTCTCCGAGAGTGTTCTTCATACATCTTCAAAATGATACCCCCACATCGCGGCTTTTGTTTCCTCATTTAAGGGAAAGATATATGATTTATGACTAACAAGTTTAGCATCATTATGCAATTTCATATTAAAGTTCAAATTAGATTTTTTATTTGCAACCATGGAAGTAGTATTGCTCTTTTTAAAAGCGTGACTCACATTTTGAGTTTAATGAGCCGGTATTAACTGATTCATAATTACTCATTCTATTTTTTCCTAGCACACATATTTATAATAGTAATGTAAATGGAATCAGGTAATTGTACGCATATGGCTTGCATGTGCAATTAGTGCCGCATCACACTGATTACTTATGCTAACTAGTTAAACTAAATGGTATGCTTAGACAAACGATATGCTTGGGCTATTTATATTCATATGGCCGTCTATATGCAGTAAATGTAACTAAGTGTGCTGTGGGCTACAACCCAGCCCATTAACAGGTCCAAAAGCCAACTTCAGATCTACAGCCCGCAAAACCAACACGCAAATCCATTCCGACATGTTCTGGGATTAAGGTTGACAAACAAACATCCCCCCACTATATATAGTACATATTCAAGGTTGTAAATTCGAAAGACAAGTGCATATCTAGAGGTTTGGGCAATTCATATGGTGTGGTCAAAGAGACCTAGGGGCAGTCCATCATGATGACAGGAATGATCGATACTGGTAACTAAACATATTGTTATGATTACTTCCTCAAATGAAATTCATCTGAAGTTTTCTACGCAGATGTATCTATATATATTAATCAATGGTCCACCCGTAATACTTATGCTAATAGTAATAGTTTTTTTAAAAATTTAGTGCAATAAATTATCAACATTTTTTAATATATTCTATCCCCTTATATGCAAGAGTACTCTATACCCCCTCTTATCTAAAAAAGAGAGAAAAAAGCAAAAAGAAAGTTTTGGACCTCCTTGCACATTTAACATGAGTATAATTTTTTGAAAGCAGAAAGAAATGGAAATGGAAAATGTTATTCACTAAAAATAAAATACAAAAAGTAACACTAATGTTAGAAAGTTTAAAAAGGGGAATATAGATTCAACAAAGGCTTTTCACTTAAGTTTTATACATGTATGAAACAGAAGAATATATGATTTATTAAACATGAAGCTAAAATATTAAAGTATTATCTTATTAAGGCACATGTATAGTAGGTCTTTGCATCAAGTACATGCATAAATACTGCAAACCTAATGGCAACAATTAAATAATTCAAGATATTATAAAAACACAAGTATAAAAGTGTTATGAATTATAATTTTAAAATTTTTACCTTTTCATATTTTGTATTTGCATTTGTTACACTTAATTATGTTGTTACATTTATCAATAATGATACGTTTTAGTTTCTATAAATAATTCAAATTATAAATCAAAAGTAAATCCTTATTAGCTTAAACGCTAATTGTCTATAGTTTAAATATATTAGACTAATTTCATCATTATATACCATGATAATAAAATACTTTTTTTTTTGTGGCTTTAAATTATTTTACAATCTTGTTAATGCCTTTTTTCCTTTGGTGAGACTCTTTCAAATTTAAATTTGTTCAAAGGTAGAGTCATTTTATTATTTAGAGATCCTTATAAATATCAACCCATTAATATGACATAATGAATTATTTATTGTTTGGAAAATTGAATTTCTTACATAATATGACATTAAGTATACATGTTTTGAAAATGGGGAATGTGGGGATATGAAAATAAAGTGTAATTAGGGGAGATTATGATATTTCGATGGCATGATTTTTAAAAAAAATAAAACTTATTTTTTTGAAGTAAAAAAATAATTAAAAAAAAAAACTTTGCAGCAATTATAGAAAAAAAAATTGAATATTTAAAATTAAACCATCATTATTCGAGCATTCTCCATATCCAACTAAAGGAATCATATAAAAATATTTTAAAAAATTGAAATAAATTAGAAAAAAACCCTTGCACTAAATTTAAACAGCTAACTATTAAACTAATAAGTTAAATTTATTGAAGAAAACCTAAAGTAACACAACAATATACAAATCAACGCAAAAATCCTAACCTTTTGGAACTGAAGTATCTTAAAGTAGTGTTATAAAAAAAATCCACAAATTGTACACATATGGAAATATTAATTTGAATACCCAAGATAAATCTCTTTATGGAAGTGTATAACTAATCAAGATCTTGATATCTACATTGTTTTACACTTATTCACATGGTATCTTGACGTGGGATTGAAAAATTAAGTCATTAAAAAAATATAGAAAAATACAAATAACCTCTATAAGCTTTCAAAGTATAGTTTTTGACCTCATAAACTTTGATAAATTGACAAACAAACCTCATAAGTTAAAAATAATCTTTTTAAACTTTAATTTTGATACATAAGTATCCTCTAAACTTATCAAAATACACTTTAAGAACTTTTAGACTTTGACAATAGTATGACATTTTTAACTAAAAAAGGAAATTTCTTTTATATTGCCAATTTATCAAAATTTAGGAGATAAAAAACTATATTTTGAAAATTTAGTAGGTCAATTTGCACTTAAGTCAAATTTTAAGAAAATTATTTATAATTTTCCTAAAAAAATAATTTGTTATAAAAGAAAAAGAAAAAGAAAATTTTAAGAGACTTACATTGGCCAATACATACAATATGATCATATTTATATACATGATTTATCAGAGGGAAACATAATTCAGAAAAGATGGAATATAGTAAACCAAAAAAGAGGTAGCTTCTACCTAAAGCCAACCTCAATTGTTCAAAGCTAGAAAATACTAAAACATTATCATAATTACAAATATATATATGTACATTTATTTCATAATATTTCACACAAAAAAAAAAATTCCTTACATAATCTATAAGGTGATTATTTAGCAAATGCATTAATTAAAGAACTCAACAAGGTTCTAACCCAATTAGAGATTTCAAAAATGGAAGCCTACATCTAATGTCATCATTAAAAAAAATATAATCTAAGAAGTTAAGATAAAAAAAATGAAAAATTACCAAAGCTCTTAGTTTGTTTTATAGTTAACCTAGCAAGGTTTGCATTGATTGCATAATGGTTGTATTTAAATGAAGAACTTAATGGGATTGAAGCCAAATTAGAGATTTTGAAAATGGAGCTCGCAGTTCAATCTCATCCTAACATAACCAATACGGCACCATAAGTAATACATAAAAAGAGATTATAGAGAAAAAGAAAAGGATAAGCATAATAATAAGGAGAATTACAATAGAGGAAATCAACATTTAGGAGTAAGTTTAAATAGGAGATCCATATTTTAAAAAATTTAAATAAGAAATTAACATTTTATAAAATAGTTCAAATAAGAGATAAACGTTTTGAAAAGTTCAAATAAGATATTAACATTTCACAAAGCGATTCATATAATTTTATGGATTGGCTATTATGAATTTCTTATTTGAATCATTTTATAAAACGTTAATCATTTATTTGAACATTTGAAAACGTTGATCTTCTATTTGAACTTACACAAAAACGTTGATCCCTTCCATTGTAATTTTCCTCATAATAATATAAGGTTTTAAATGTAAAGAACTATATTTAGTACTGTAATTAGTAATAACATTGACATTATAAAAATAGTAATTACATTTGACAAATATAAAACTTGTTAAATATAAAAGTAGTCAATTTTTGTAAAAAAAGGTGAATTAAGGTAATTAGCAATTATAATCCCGATGAAATCATATAAAAGCATGATAGGCAATTTAAGCAAATAAAAGAAAGATACCAAAATCTCTCATCTTCTACTTTAATAATATAGATAAAACAATAATAAACCTTAAGAAATATGAATGAACTCTAAAATAAATTAAGATAGATTGAACCAAGTAAAGATATTAAATGCCGTAATGAAAGGAAATGTATTTTACTCCATTACTATTACATTATCATGAGAGGAAAGAAAGAGAGAGAAAAGTTACCTATAGTATTAAATGTGCATATTTTGTTGAACTTTAAAGAGACAGGATCGTAATAATTTTGTCGTATAAACCATTTTAAGATAAAAACTGATCTCTTAGTTGTTATTATAAACTTAATTTACATTAGGTATTTATGACTAATTTGTTTTGAAGTAAACAGTTCACATAAAAATATTATTATTTTTCCTACGGAAGTCTTAAAACATATGTTGAAACTTAGGTAACTGAGGCAACAGTTACATGGCATAGAACTTAGGTTATTAAAAGAGCATATTTTTTGGATTTTTTTTATAAGTAAAAAGTTTGTTTATATATATATACTTGTGTAGGTATATATAAAATAAAAAGATTATAGATAAAAAGAAACAATTGTAAGGAGATAAAAGAATACTCATTTTAAAATACATATTACATCAATGGAAAATAAAATGAAATTACAATTTAAAAAAAAAAAAGAAAAAAGAGTAGCTAAAGCTACAACTTTATAACATAAACCCATTTACTAATTATCAATTTGAAAAAAAGGAATAAAATTACATCTTTAAACTCTTATATCGATATTTTTAATAGTTTATATTGCTTAATCCGATTTTGTCTCCAGTTTTATGCCTACAATTGAATGATTCACTTAAACTATATATATATATATATATATATATATGTAAAATAAATTGCGAAGACTCCAACAAGTATACTAGGTCAGAATCAAGTAATACAAAGCAAATAAGGTTGTCGATCCCTTTAGAACTATAATATTACTAAACTTATGATAGTTCTTATTGATATTCAAGCAATCAAAAATAAATTAACTAATCTAATAATTATACTAAAACTATCGAAAAGAAAAAAACTATAAAATTTCTAAAACTAAGCAATCAATTGAGAATTGTAAGAAAAACAGAATCTACCTTAGATTATGCAAATCAAATTGTTATTATGTTATATAGATTATTAGCTATATGGCAATTCAAGTGAAAGAATTATGCCTTAAAACTTGAGGATTTAAATCTCTAATTAATTAGTCAGCTCTCACATCTCCAATTAACAGTGGACTCTAAATTACAATCATATATCTCCCGATACTATGATTGTCTAATATTCTAAATCAATTATTTCTAATGTTTTAGTGAATAATCAATTGCCAAACATTATATTAATCTCTAAATAATTTCTAATTAATTCAATTAACACTGCTTTCACATTAATTAATCAAATTAACCAAGAGTTTATAACAAATCTTATATTAACTTCTGTATCATTAAGGTTTCTAACAATTATAATTAATTAAACAACTATAATTGAAGTCATAGAAATTGTAATCATGAATCATCCCTATATCTATTAATCCTATAACACAAACACGAACACGAACACAATCATCATCTTAGCTATCTGAGGTTTCATTAATTCCTACAAATAAATCTAGCCAACCATGGAATTTGAAACAAAAGTGCATCTACTAATTGAAATTATAAGGAAATTCATAATTGAAAGCATGAATAATTAACACAATTGTATATATATAATTAAAATAGATATCATCAATTCTATAATTGAAAAAAAAATAAACTTCAATTGCAATTCCAAAACTTGGTCTACAAAGCAAAATCTTCTTAATGATCCAAGTGATTCTATAGAATAATTCTTCAAGAACTATTTAATGACTGTTCTACAAATCTTTAAGTCTAAGGAAAGTATGTGTCTCCCAAAACAAGTCTCCTAAACGGTGAAATATAAGATTATTTATAAGAAAAATTAGGGTTAGTTCACGTAAGGCTTCTTTTTAATGAAGACCAGCTGATAAGCTGGCAGTGTAAGCTTCAAGGCCGATAGTGTAGACTCCAAAGGCCGTCGGTGTAAGTATAGGTTGACTATGTTGAATTCTAATCGTGCCATAGCTCATTTTAGGCCTCTTTGTTTGCGTAAAACTTCTCTAAACCATTTGTATTTCCACTTTAAATCCTCTAATTCCTAAAATATCCAAATGAAAATAATTACGTACCATTTATTAATAATTTTTATAAAATCAATAATAATTTTATGTAATTTGCACATTAAAACATGAAAAATATGCCTTTAGCAACTCTCCCATACTTGAACTTTTGCTTGTCCTCAAGCAAAATAAACAGAACTAAAGAAATTTATCTTTGAAAATACAAATTTTCCAATTGCTAATCCAAGACATCTGATATTTCACACTTTCATACTTACTGATTTATAACGCCGGCTGCTCAAACCAAACCGAAATATGTGATCAAAGTACTACAATTGAAATTAACCAACTATTCTAGAAAAAACAAATTTTAATCCAAGCGTTTAACCTATGATTTCTATTTCAAAAGTAGATATTCAATCCTAGAAGAAAAAACACTCATTTAAACTTTACAGTTGTTAGCAAACATATTATCCTTCTAATTATTTCAATAAACAAGTTAACAAAGTAGTTAAAGCATATGGTATCTGCTCTATCCCTAGGTTTTCTTCTTTTTTTATTATAAGCCTTAATTCATTTCTTGAATGATCTTATCAACTCTTTTTTTTTTTCCTTTTTAGTTTAGATACTAAACTTTTGCCTTTCTACTCTTCTCGTTATAGTGAGTGCATTGAGTTGACACATCTCGAGCTCATCACCTAAGTGACCAGGTTTTAAAGGGACCTCTATGATCTTTTCCTCACTCTATCATTTAAGTCAGGATACTCTTAACTCAATTTCTTGAATTATTGGAGTAAAGGCTTTCATTTCATCATTTTTTGAATGCTTACTAAAATTTTTTAGACTTCTTTTATAGGAGTCATTAAGTTCAAAGCTTAACTTATCTCTTTCACTAAGTGTTAAAGTGCTGTTAGAACAACAAAAAAGACTATATACTAACTAACTTTACATGGAAGTGAACCTTTTTACTTTTACTTTTCACTTAAGGACTCAACCGACTCTTAAACTTTAAATTATAAGGCTAAAAACTAGGTAAATTAGGTTCTTAAAGAATTGACTAATTAACTTTAACTGAGTACAAAAATCTTAACATTGGTAAGTAGGGCAACTTAGTAAGTCAATTATTCAAATCACAATAAGATGCTATCAACAAATTTTTTTTCTTTATATAATCTTTAGATTCCAAACAAGGAATTTAAAAATTTGAAAAAAATTGGCCTAAACATTACTAGATAATTAAGAATAAATAAAGTTCAAGCTGATAGGAAAGTATAACTATTTACAAACAAAAACCAACATCAAAATTGATATTCAATTTAATTCAAAATCCATTTCCTATATTTCCTTCCCCCTACTTTAGAATAGATAGTGTCCATACTGTCTTCTATTCAATATTTAAGATGAAATAAAAATTCTCAACAATAAGAAATGAAAAACTAGTACTCTCCTAGATTCAAATTTTCAACAATAAGAAAAATTCCAAGCATAAGATCATTGTTAGTATAGAATTCAAATCTGACTTGTCTCATCAAATGCAAAGAAACATGAAATAGCAAAGATAGTATAAAAGTGCACTTAAGAGTACATAGTAGAGTTCATGATTTAGAGTTACCCAAATAGATAGGTACTAAACAAAAATAACGTAACAGTAAAGTGAAAATAAAAGATAAATAAAATAAAATAACATAAAAAAAAATCAGAAAAGTACGCAAATATCTAATTATCTTGATCGGTGCTGCTACTCTTTATACTGGAAGACTCGTAATGAAGCTGCTCTATAGTTGCTGGCTAGAAACATGAAATAGCAGACTTCAACATATTGAACATAGTAGTCCAGAACTTCTCATTCTTCTTCCTTTCTTTCCTAATTTCATTTCGGACTTCTCTAATTTCAACACTCAATTGCTCAAAACTATCAGTTGGTGTATGGTATGAAGTAAATGCTCTAGCAGCAGGAGGATTATCAAGAATATCCTCCTCATCAATAGGATGGGGCCTATTATTTATCTTAACCAATCCCCAACCCCTAAAAAGTGCAGTAGAAATAGGCTTACATGGAATATCATCATCTCCCTCTGGTTCTCGAAAAAGCCCTATACCCTTCAATAATGCCGTAATATACCCACTACAAAAGATAACCTGTGTCCTGGTGTGATCTATATGTCTATAGATAAAATTTGCTATTTCTATTCCCAAATCTATTTGATACCCAAAAATCATATTATATAGATAAAACATGTCAAACTGGTTATCTTGCTATGGCTAGTGTTCTTACAACTAAGAGTATGAGCAAGAATACAGTAGAGTAGCCTATACTCTATTGCTGAGAAAGTTATGGCAAGTAACTTTAAAGGTATAAAATCGTCCCGCTTGGGATGAATCAATTGAAACCAAAATCTCTCAACAGTCATATCACTAGGCCAGGAGTTGAGCAAATTGACTTCCTCCTTATCATATAAACTTAGAAAATAACCAATTTGACTCAATTCAATTACATGAATTTCTCCATAAACCTAAAATGTGACAGTATACATTTACTCACTTCTCTCCAGCTACAAAGTGGACAAAAAATCAATGGCTATATTTCTAAAAGTGGATTCTTTTACCTCAAATAATCGAAACCATGTTTTATCAGGAACTATCCACTAGATTCTATCGTCCATTCCATACTCTTGTAAAAGAGTCCAATCCAGATATTTTTGATTCATGAATGTCATTTGTTGTAACTTTCTCCTTTTTTCCCTAGCATACTCTCGATGTGAAAGTAGGTCGCTGCCTGAACTTCTAGAAGACGAAGCAGCTGCTGTCTTTTGTTGAGGTTGCATCTTCTTGGGCAACAAGGTAAATCACAGATTTGAACTAAAAAAAGTGAAAATGGGTATGGAAAAAAAGTAAAGATAGCAAGTGAATGTGAGATGGAGTGATGAAAAATGTGTATGGGAGATAGAGTGATGGAGAAGGAGAGAAATCGAGAAGAAAATGAGTGAGGAGAGAGACAGAAAACCAACGGTTGTGCTTTAAAAAGTACTATATGCTAGCTCTTTCCTTTGTACGACAACGGCGTACATTGCCGGCGTATATGAGTAAGTCGACGGTCTTAAGTTTAAATTTTTACGCTTTTCTCTTTTTTTTTTCTTAGGCCAATGGCATTGATGCCAATAGTTGGCTCTTCTACTTTTTTTAAAAATAAAAAAATAATAATAATAAGATAAAAAGTTAGTTTGGTTAGACATGAGTTGTCTCCCATGAAGCGCTTAGTTTATAGTCGTTGGCCCGACTTTTCCGATCTTATTGTGAATTCTCGCTCATCACCATAGTGGTGTCATTATCCATGTTTTTTTCCTTCAAAATAATGTTTGAGGAGATGAACATTTACCTCGAAAGTGCAATTGTCTCTTGCCTTTAACTCAACTGTACTATAAGGAAAAACATTAGCTATTTCAAATGGCTTAAACCATCAAGATTTTAACTTACTTAGGAACAGTTTCAGTTGAGAGTTATATAATAACACTTTCTGACTAGGCACAAACTCTCGCTGTTGAATGTTCTTGTCATGCTATCGCTTGGCTCGCTCTCTCCTTATAAATCCTAGCGTTTTCATAAGCTTCTTCTCTGATCTCATCCAATTGGTTTAATTAGAGTAATCTCTTTTCACATGTCGCTTGTAAATCAAAGTTAAGGTATTTTATGGCCCAATAGGCCTTGTGCTTGAGCTCTATAGGTAGGTGACATGACTTACCATAAACAATTTTGTATAGGGGCATTCCTATAGGGGTTTTAAAAACTGTCATAAGCCAACAATGCATTATCAAGTTTTAAGGACCAATCTTTCCTAGATGCATTAATAGTCTTCTCTAAGATACACTTTATTTCCCTATTGGACACCTCAACTTGTCCGTAAGTTTGTGGATGATACGGGGTGGCAAGTTTATGAGTAACTCCATATTTTATTAACAATTTTTGAAACTACTGATTACAAAAATGCGACCCCCCATCACTTATAATAGCCCTGGGTGCCCCAAACCTGAAAAAAATGTTCTTTTTCAAAAATTTAATTACCACTTTAGAATCGTTAGTTTGTAGAGCAATTGCTTCTACCCATTTCAACACATAATCTACTGCCAGAAGTATATATTTGTTTGAAAAAGATAAAGGGAAAGGACCCATGAAGTCTATTCCCTATACATAAAAAAGCTCAATTACCAAAATACTATTTTATGGTAATTCGTGTCTCTTAGAAATATTTCCGGTCCTTTGGCATTGAACACAAGACATTACATAATTCCTATAATCACTAAACAAACTAGGCCAGTAAAATCCACAAGATAAAATTTTAGCTGCAGTTCTTTCCACACCAAAGTGGCCTCCTGCTTCTTTAGAATGACAGTGCTAAATTATGCTAAGTTATTCTGTTTCAGACACACAATGTCTAATTACTTGGTCAGCATAACTTTTAAATAGATACGGTTCATCCCAGAAATAAAATTTCACATCATGTAAAAACTTCTTTTTCTTTTGAAACGAGAAACCATATGGTATGATCTTACTAACCAGGTAATTGACTATATTAGCATACCAGGGTAACCCTTGAATCTCTACTACATACAGTTGTTCATCAAGAAACTTTTCATTAATGGGTGGCTCTAAATACTCAAATTGTAAACAAGATAAATGATCAGCAATTACATTTTCAGTTTCCTTTTTATCTCTAATTTCAAGGTCAAACTCTTGTAGTAACAAGATCCAATGAATTAACCTAGGTTTAACATCAACCTTAGTAAACAAATATTTTAGAGCAGCATAGTCTGTGTATACTATGATTTTAGAACCTATGAGATAAGGCTTAAACTTATCACAAGCAAATATAACCGCTAAAAGTTCTTTCTCTGTCATAGCATAGTTTCTCTATGCCTCATTCAAGGTTCTACTCGCATAGTACATAACATGAAATAACTTACCTTTCCTCTACCTAAGTGTTGCTCTTACAGCATAGTCGCTAGCATCACACATCATCTCGAAAGGGAGCTCCCAATTAAGTGTAATGATCATTGGTGTTGAAGTAAACTTCTCCTTTAATAGATTGAATGCCTACAAACAATTGTCATAAAAAACAAATGTAGAATCATTTTTAAGTAAATTATAATGAGGTTTAGAGATTTTAGAGAAGTCTCTGATAAATCTCTTATGGAAGCCAACATGCCCTAGGAAGCTCCTGACTCTTTTAACTGAAGTGGGTGGTGTTAGCTTCTCTATTATCTCTACTATAGCTCTGTCAACTTCAATCCCCATTTTTTACACCTTGTCACCTAAGACTATTTCCTCTTTTACCATAAAATGACATTTTTGCCGATTCAAAAGTAGATTAGTCTCTTTGCACCTTCTGAGCACACAACCTAAATTAGTCAAACATGAATCAAATGACTTCCTAAAGATAAAAAAGTCATCCATAAATATTTCAATAAAATCTTCTAACATGTTAGAGAATATAGATATCATGCATCTTTGAAAAGTAGCGAATGCATTACAGATACCAAAAGGCATTCTTCTAAAGGCGAAAGTGCCATAAGGACATGTAAAGGTAGTTTTCTCCTAGTCTTCAACTGCAATATGAATTTGATTATAACTAGAATATCCATCTAAAAAACAATAGTAATCATACCCTGAAAGTTTTTCTAACATCTAATCTTTGAAAGGGAGTGGGAAGTGGTCTTTACAAGTGGCATCATTTAGTTTTCTATAATCTATGCAAACTCTCCACCTGGTCACAGTGCTAGTAGGGATTAGCTCACTATTCTCATTTTTCACCATGGTCATACCACCTTTTTTTGGCACTACCTAAATGAAACTAACCCACTTACTATTTGAGATAGGGTAGATAATACCTATATTCAACAATGTGAGTACCTCTTTCTCTTCACTACTTCCTTAAGAGTTGGGTTAAGTTGTCTCTGCAGTTGTACTGTAGGTTTGCACTCCGCCTTAAGTAATATCTTGTGAGTGCAAATTAAGGGACTAATCCTCTTAATATCGGTAATGGTCCACCTGATAACTTCTTGATGCTCTTTCAGAACTTCTAGAACTTATTTCTCCTGGTTACTTATCAAAGAAGAGGGGAAAATTATTGGCAAAGTAGAGGAGGAAATTATTGCCAAAGTATCATTTATTTCAAGATAAGCATATTTTAAATGACTAGGTAAAGGTTTAAGTTCAAGTGTCGAGGGTTGTGTCAATGATGGGGCTGGCTTCTTCTCACTGGTGCCTAGCTCTTCATAGTATCGAGCTTTGATTTCTAACACCTGTTCCCTGCCTTCTTCTTCTTCAAGCTCGCCGTCATCACTCCAATCATCTAGATCCCTAAGAATTGATTCCATGGTATCTATTCCTACTTTCTCTTCTATAGACTTATAAGTAATCTCATAAAAAATATCAATAGTATAATAGGATTTACAATCATCAAAATGCTTTATGGCTTCATAAACGTTAAATGTTACTTGATCGTCCATAACTCTTAAAGTAAGCTTATCTTGTTCCATGTCTATCAACATCTTACCTATTACAAGAAACGATTTACCCAAGATCATGGGTACCTCTCTATCCTCTTCCATCTCCAAGTCTATAAAGTTGATTAGGAAGATAAATTTCTCTACCTTCACCAGGACATTTTCAATAATATCCTATGGGTATTTGATACTCTTATCAGCAAGTTACAAGGTGACATGAGTCTCTTTACAATCTCCAAGTCTAAGCTTCCTGAAAATAGATAAGGATATTAAATTTATATTTGCACTTGAATCAATAAGAACCTTATCTAGGTAAGGTGGATAAATTTTTTTTGAAGGATAATGGAGCACTCCCCTGTAAGCATTACCGATTTGTTCCTATCAATCTTTCTCTTCTTGGTGAGCAAATCCTTCATAAATCTAGCATACGAAGGCATTTGCTAAAGTGCCTTTGCAAAAAGAGTGTTGATTTGCAACTTCTTAAAGATATCTAGAAATTTGGCGAATTGAGTGTTTAGTTGCTATTGCTTTAGTCTTCCTAGAAAAGGGATTGGAGGAACATACGATTTCACTTCTGGTGACTTTTGCTTTGGCTCCTCTTCCACCTGTTTCCTTTTTTCTTCCTTTAGATCAGCACCTTTTGTCACGCCCCGAACAAGAAGAGTCATAACAGTCCCGCCGTGTAAACTAATCTAAGATAGAAGCTGACCTCACAGCTGCTATCGTAGACGCAGTTTACACAAAGCGCACAACTCAATCAGCTTGAAACGTCTGTTCTGACATCTGTTAATATCCAAACCTGTGGTAGAGCTTTTACAAAATACTTGTTCTATATAATCTGCTGTTTAATACCATAACAGTAATTATACAAATATTTCACGTCCAAGGGTAAAGTTTACAATCAGAGTTTATTAAAAACCACAAGTTTTACGATCTATATATAATAAAAGTGAAATTCCCATTTAGTTTTCCTCAAAACTTAAAGACAAAGCCAAAAGCTCAGGTTCAGTTAAATTCCTCGATCCTCACTTTCCCACACAGCAGCACACTAACTTAGGAACGGTGGTACCTGAACATCTTGCCTTCACTCAACACCTGCAAAAGAGTCTGTAGGGATGCGAGCACAACTAACTCAGTAAATGGGGCGGAGTTAGAAGAGTACTATATAATCACAAATAAGGTTAATAATTATGATGAAATGCAATGCAATCACTCAAATGAAAACATCGCACAGTGTTAACCGGTCCACTGTGAGGTTAGAGAAATTTTATCCGCTCCAACCCGGATTGAGGAGTTTCATTGCGACTTAAGTTAGGCCAAACCCGAGCTTGTGCAATGGAGAACACCCCCCTCCCATGACCGCCTTCGAACTACGGCCCCCAACCTTGCCGCGACCTCCTCGCCTATCACTTAGTTCGACTAAGGATGAGGAAAGGACCATTTCAGCTATCCTCATCAAAGGAAGTTGGTGTTTGGCCTAACACTCTTAATCGTTTCCCCTAACAGGTGATTATGCATGACCAATTACATTTTAGTCGAATAACCGTTAGTGTTAATTAGGGGTGACCAACAAGTTCACACAATACAGAATCCATGCAAATATGTAGAACAGCACACCAAGGAGTTGAACTCCTGTCACAACTGAGTATCATTCACACACATAGCATGCGCATAATCATCTAACTACAAACACAACCAGAAGTACTCTTGGGTCTCCGGATACTTTAAATAGTACCCAAACAGCGGTGAAGCTACAATCCTAATTTACTTGTTTAGATGTTCGCTATTGCTGACTTGAATTGTCAACCGTCTTTGGAAGGTCTTTGGTGTTCTTGGGTGCTCCGGTGGCCGACGGTGGCTGGGCGGTTGTCGGACGGCCGGCGTGGTGGGTGGACCGTGTGGTATTGGCTGGGTTTCACAGTAGATCTACTCTAGGTTAGGGTTCCACACTTTCACTAATTTTTTTGTTTTTTTCTAAATTTGTTTTTTTTTTTCCACGATTTTTTCTAATTATTTCTGATTCAAAACTACTAAAACTCTCATATCTGATGGTGTTGGCTTTTTATAGTGCCTCAAAGTCGGTTAAAGGATTTTTTTTAATTAATTCATATTTTCTTTTCTAATTTTTTTTTTTTATGCATGAGGTGTCCTAAAGTGATAATTTTACTTTTTGAATCAGCAATCCACTTTCCATTCTCCTGCCACGCCTCCTTCCAGCAATCTCCAATGTTATTTAATTAATTTTTCTTTTTCTTTTATTAAGTAATTGCTTAAATATAGATATTATATGTTAGAATTAATTATTTAATTAATATACAAGTTTATACCCTATGTAAATAACATGTGAAATATATAACTTTACTCATATAATTAAGTTTCTAGCATATCTTTTATTTTTAAGATACATTCTAAAGTTAATCTCATGAATTCAACACAATAATTATATAATTACACAATTTTAGGTTAATTTACGAGTATAATTATTATTTATACCGGGTATACTCAAAAAATTACGTGTATTTTTTTATAGTAAATTATACTACATTATCTCATTTTATAGCTCAATTAACTTATCTCTAAGTTCTCGTTGCAATCTAAGTTCAATTTTAGGAGTTCCAAACATTTTAGGGCTTTAGTAAATATTCTAATTTCTAAGGGCAAAATTAGGATTTCGGGTCATTATTACTAAAATCTAACTTCACTGTAATATCTCGACTAACTTTTTCATTCTAGTCGCAAAGTTTGGGCTCAATTGGATAAGTTACCCTAAAAGCCCTAAATCTGAGCTCGGTTGTCCTAAACTCAATTTTGGGAGCTTACACCTTTTCTTCAACTCATTTGTCAACTGTTTCCACTGCTTTTTCACTCCTTAGCATAATAGCGTTGACACCTTTAAGATTTTCTTCAGTATTGCTGAGTAAAGACCTTAATGGTCTATTACTCAACTGTTGAGAGATCTAACTAATCTGATTCTCTAAATTCCAAATAGTTGCCTATTGATTCTGTAATATGGTGTTAGTCTTTTGCATATAGCTCAACATGAGCTTTTCCATTCTAGACTGATTTTACTAAGGTGGAGCGTTCTGAGTAGGACCTTGCTTATGGAATTTAGGTGGTAGTTGAAATGCATTGTTTTCGTTTCTCCATGAAAAATTTGGTTGATTATGCCACTCAGGATTGTATGTATTCGAATATGGTCCTTGATTGCTGCGTTGAAAATTGTTGACAAAATTCACCTATTCTCTATTGGTTGGAGCTTAGTGATTCCCAATTAGGCTCTTAAGAGTCAAATGTGGTCCTGAACATAACTCACAAAAAATAATAGGATTAGCATTAAAAGACCGTATTGAGGTAAGTTTACTTACCTGAGTAATAAGACCTACAATCTGAGTTGTTAATTGAGATACAGTGTTATTGTCACTGGCTGCTGCCACTCCTAACTTGCTTCTCTCATTTTGCCAGTTATGTACACTGGAGGCCATCTCTTCTATTAGTATACTTACTTCATTATAGGTCTTACCCATTAGAGCACCTCCAACTACAGCATTAACTAGAGACCTTAGTGTCTCATCTAAACTGAGATAAAAGATCTCAATCAGGAGATTATCTGGCAAGCCATGATGTGGGCATTTTCTAATCGCCTCCTTAAATCTTTCCCATGCCTCATAAAGTGAGTCACCACTAAACTTAGTAAAGTTAGTGATGTCGTTCTTTAGTTTTGCGGTCTTAGCTGGTAGGAAAAATCTCCTTAAGAACTTCGATGAAAGATCAGCCCAAGTGGTGATAGACTCTTATGGCAGTGAATGAAACCAAGCTCTGACTTTATCCTTTAGCGAAAAGGGAAAGAGCTATAATCCGATGACCTCGTCGGTCACATTGTTCATCTTAACTATATTGTAGTATTGGAGGAATCCTGCAATGTGCTCGTTAGGAATTTTATTAGGGTATCCTCCAAATTGATTCGTTTGAACCATCTAAATGAGGGATGGCTTCAACTCAAAGTTATTAGCCTGAATGGTAGGCCTTCTTATAGCCAAACCCATCATCGTGGGTATTGTATAGTCTCGTAGTGCTCGCGGAACTCTTTGTATCTGATTATTATCCTTTTTACCTACTATCTCTTCTATCCTTCTTCTGTTCTCTCACCTTAACTGATGCAAAGTGCACTCTATTTCAGAATCTAGTAGTAGAATTTCAACATTTCTACTCCTGCACATAAATCACCTGTAAAGAGAACAAAAATAACACACGTTGTCAAGTGTGCCTAAATTACCAACATAACTAAAAGGTTTAATATTTCTAGTCCTCGACAATGGCGCCATATATATATATATATATATATATATAATAAATTGTAAATACTCTAGCAAGTATACTGGGTTAAAATCAAGTAATACAAAGCAAGTAAGGTTATCGATCCCTCGAGGACTATAATATTACTAAACCTATAATAGTTCTTATCGATATTCAAGCAATAAAAAATAAATTAACTAATCTAATAATTATACTAAAACTATCGAAAGGAAAATAATTATAAAATTTCTAAAACTAAGCAATCAATTGAGAATTATGGGAAAAATACAATCCACCCTAGATTATGTAAATCAAATTGTTATCATGTTATATAAATTATTAGCTATATGGTCATTCAAGTAAAATTATTATACCTTAAAACTTAAGGATTTAAACCCTTAATTAATCAGTCAGCTCCCGTATCTTCAATTAAAAGTGGAATCTAAATTACAATCATATATCTCTCGATACTATGATTGTCTAATATCCTAAATCAATTATTCTTAATGTCTTAATGAATAATCAATCGCCAAACATCGCATTAATCTTTAGATAATTTCTAATTAATTCAATTAACACTGCTTTCACATTAATTAATCAAATTAACCAATAATTTATAACAAACCTTATATCAACTCCTGTATCACTAGAGTTTTTAACAATTATAATCAATTAAATAACTATAATTGAAATAATAGAAATTGTAATCATGAATCATCGCTATATCTATTAATCCTATAACGCTAATACAATCATCATCTTAGTTATTTAGGGTTTCATCAACTCTTACAAATAAATTTAGCCAACCATGGAATTTGAAACAAAAGCACAACTACTAATTGAAAGCGCAAGGAAATTCATAATTGAAAGCGCAAGGAAATTCATAATTGAAAGCATGAATAATTAATAGAATTGCATAAATACAATTAAAATAGATGTCACCAATTTTGTAATTGGGAAAAGATAAACTTCAATTGCAACTCCAAAACTTGGTCTCCAAAGCAAAATCTTCTCAATGATCCAAGCGATTCTATATAAGAATTCTTCAAGAACTATCTAATGACTATTCTACGAATCTCTAAGTCTAAAGAAAGTGTGTATCTCCCAAAACAAGTCTCCTAAATGGTGAAATATAAGGCTATTTATAAGAAAAATTAGGGTTGGCTACCGTACGCTTCTTTTTAATGAAGGCTGGCAATGTAAGCTTCAAGACCTATGGCATAGACTCTAAAGGCCGCTGATGTAAGTGTTGGCTAGCTGTATTGAATTCCAATTGTGCCATAGCTCATTTTAGGTCTCTTTGTTTGCATAAAACTCCTCTAAATTGTCCATATTTTCACTTTGAATTCTCCAATTTCTAAAATGTCTAAACGAAAATAATTAGGTATCATTTCTTAATGATTTTTATAAAATCAATAATAATTCTATCTAATTTACACATTAAAACGTGAAAAATATGCTTTGATCATTGAACATATTACTAATAAAGAAAAAACAGTTTAATTATCTATTACTTTTTATGGTGACTATTAGTAAAATAAACTTCACATTCCACTAATATTTTAATAAGTAAATAAGTTATTTGTGAAATAAGCACAATTAAACATGTCACTAAATAAATTAAAAAATAGTTTAATTATTAATAGTTTTTCTTCTACTAAAATTTTAAAAGTAAATAAACTATTTGTGAAATGAGCACAATTGAACATATTGCAATAATTGATGAAACAAATTTGAAAAAAAAAAAATTTACTCATGAAATATTAGGGATTATAAATATCATAATAATGGAAAATTTAGTTAAAGAATTATTAAGATTTATGGACATTAGAGCTATAACTGGAAGTAGTCATTTTAATGAAAGATTTTAGTTTAGATATCATTTTTTGTTGAGGAGTTATCGGTTAGATACAATTTTTAGCACACAAAGTCTTTTTTTTTTTTTTTTTACCATAATACATCAATGATTTATTAATAACAATTAAGTATGTAGGGGTTATTTAGTAAAATCTAAATAAAATGAAATATTATTAGAGATATATACATATATATATTTTCCACTAAATTCTTTTTTCTGTTTTAGTTGCTTGGACTTAACAGTCCGTGAATTTCGACGTCAAAACAACAAGAATATTAAAAAATGTAAATGCCAATGTAATCATGCCAAGTGACTTTATGGAATAAAAAAAAAAAAGAAAGAAAGAAAATCATTGCAAGTACCTCTCCTTTCATCTACCTAACTAAAGTCATGCACTCCACTTATAAGCATATAAAAGCACCACAACCTAGAGGCGCTTCAAAGCATAAAATTAATATGGCTAGAGAATATATATATATATATATATATATATTTATATATATAGATACCAAGAAAAACTACAACCAGGAGCATGAAAATGATCTAGAGCTTAGATTTAAGGGAAGAGGAGGGTGCAATTCTTTTGCAAAACCTCCCATAGCATGTCCTATACTATCTTTGCAAATTCCACCAATTCATGTTTTTTCACTTGATGAAACTGCACCATAACAACTAAACTTCACTTTATCGAGGCTCAATTTTATTTCTCTTTTAGCTGACTTTCTCTTCAACTTTTCTTTCTTCTTGTTTGCCTACCATTCATTAGCTTCAATTATTACTTTATGCACCAATTTTCATCAACATCAATATTTTTTAAGATTCTTTTGTTGCATTCTCTCCATATAGCTATAAATATGAATAGGAAAGTGTCAATTGTGGCTTTGCTCTCATTGCATTTAATTCTCTTCTTATAAGCTATCTTTTTAATCCAATGTTAGAGGTTCCCCTATTCCATGACTATACCATCAAGATTTAAATTCTCCCATATTTGCTTAATAGTTCTATAATTATAGAATAAGTGCTTAGTTGTTTCCTATTCATAATTGCTAAAAATGCAAGTAGGGCACACATTCAAACCTCTTTTAATTAAGGTTCTCTTGTTGGCAACCTATTCATGAGAATGCACCAAACTAAGAATCATATTCTAGGATTTGTTGGCAGTTTCTAGATCCATTTCCAATTTTCGTCCACTTGAATATCTCTGTTCTCATTGCATAATACTTCATAAATAAATTTAGAGGTGACTTTCCCATTGGGATCATGCTTCCAAATTTGTACATGTTCATCCATGGAGTCTTGCTTAAGGAACATATTCCCATATTTGCTTTGATGTGATCATTAAGCAAGTATTCGATGATGTCTTCATTACAAGCTCTAATGCCATTCTACGCTTGATTAATGGTCAAAAGCTCTACATCCCTTAGATGAGGGCCATACAACCAATTCTTTAAACATCTGTTTCCAATCAAGTTGTCATTCTAGAATCTGATGTTTCTCCCATTAATGGTTCTTGTGGAAAACTATCCCTTTAACCATAAAGCTTGAAAAAGAAAGATCTAGATTTTTTGGCAAAGGAGCCATATGTCATTTTATATTTATTTTTTATTAGTTGAGCCTAGAGAACGTCTTTTTTCTCAAGGATCCAGATAAGCTTTACAAAATTAGCCTAGATCCTTTTCGTTAAGTTAAATAATCCCAGTCCCCCATCTTTTTTTGCTCATTTGATTTTATTTCATGCTATCCAATGTATCTTTTTTTACTCTTTAGTTGATCTCCATATAAAGTCTTTATTC
Source organism: Lumnitzera littorea (assembly GCA_024138015.1). Classification (NCBI taxonomy): domain Eukaryota; kingdom Viridiplantae; phylum Streptophyta; class Magnoliopsida; order Myrtales; family Combretaceae; genus Lumnitzera; species Lumnitzera littorea. Next base: position 13,186,975 of record JAMXBB010000002.1, read on the forward strand.
ATTTTTTGTAGCTAGTCTATAACTATAGCAGGCAATGAAAGGACATGAGAGAAGTAATTCACAATACTCTCAGGAATCGATGAACCTAGAATTTTTCTTCCAACTATACTCAACATATTAGCCTTCTATCTCGTAAGCTTGCTTTCGGCCTTTTCAATGATGAAGTTCATATCTTCCTTTTTTAGTTGCCCAGTTTCTTTAATACGGATGCCCAAGTACTTGCCCATATCTCTTCTTGGGTTGATGCCAAAATGCTTAAAAATGGATTGTTTTAACTCTTAGCTTGTATTATTGGAGAAGATAGTATAGGATTTATTATAATTGACTTTTTAGCCATAGAATTCACCAAACTCAATCATGACATGTTTCATAATTTATGCATTCTCCATTGTCGCTTCATCGACTAAAAGAATGTCATCAGTAAAAAAACAAATGGAAAAATTTAAGCCTCGTCTCCTTCAAGCTTACAGGTTTTCGCATCCTTAAGTTTGGAAGGCTATGTATCATTTTGCTTAAGACTTCCATAACCATTATGAAAATATATGGTGAGAGTAGGTCATCTTATCTTATCCTACAACATGAACTGAAGCTATCCAAGCAAGCTCAATCATTATAACAAATGGAAAAATTTCTCTCATTTATTCTATTGAACTTTCTACCATAACACATACTATTTACACCTATTTTATCTATACTTAAGGTAGGATTCTACTTCACAAAGCTTTAAGATAGAGGTAATTGAATTAATATTTATATAGGATTGTAATATTATTCTATATCTATGTTCTTTTGTTGTATATGCAATGTTATATAATGTCTTGTACGCTAGGATAGGTAATAGGATTTTTATGTATTCTATCATCTTGGAAATAAAACAATATATATACATATGTATCTACATGTAATAGAATTTAGTATACATATTCTTAGTTTTTTAGAAATTATGTGTATATGCGTATATGGGCTATTAAACATATGAGGTTATATATATACTTAATTGTAGAAATATACTATAAGCTTAGTTAGAGTATGTACAAATATATGAATTATATTTAGATATATATATATAAATACCTAATAAGTATATGTACATAAATGAATATAGAAATAAGATAAGGAATACATATAAATACTTACATATTTACCCTTATATAGTATATAATATACACACATAAGCCTATACATAGGAAATGTTAAGTATATATATACATAAATGTAAACTGAAAATATGTATTTATATGCATAGGTATCATATTGAAATCCTTTTAAAACAATACTTAGAAAATATAAAAATACGTATAAATATCCAAGTACAAAAGTACAATAAACTTACGTATAAATACATATAATAAAAGTATAGTACATGTATAAAAACATGTACATACATATGTAAACATGTATATACATATAGGTACATATACTAATATACTAAGTATAAGTGTATGTAATAATATATTAAGTATGATAATGTAAATAAGAAAACATATGTACATATGTATATGTATGAGTATATATAATAATATATTAAGCATAAGTACATATAATAAAATATCAAACATAATAAAATAATCAAGGATATAAATATGTATATAAACACATAAGTACATAAGCATGATCTAATAATCTTTATGTCATGCTTCAAAACAGTAGAGTCGTAACAGTTCCGCCGTGTAAATTATTCTAATATAGAAGCTGACATTACAGCTACTATCTTAAATCTAATTTATATAAGATATTTATGACTAATCATCTTTAAAGTAAATAGTTCATAAATTAAACATGTTATTTATCTATGAAAATATAACAAATACATACTAATATTTAAATTTCTCAAGTAGTGTTTCTAAGATTTAGTAACCTAATCTTATTTCACTTAAGTAATACATAAATTAATATTAAAAGACTTAAAGTTAAGGCCCAAACTTTGAAAGTATGACCGATCCTCATTTTATATACTCAATAGTTGCTAGCTTCAAAATAATTATAGGTTGCTTCATAGTAAGCACCTGTAATAATTTCTATAAGGATGTGAGTAACCAATCACTTAGTAAGTTGAGACGAAGACTTAAAACTACATATCAAATAAAAGTAGTGTTATCAACTAAATCAGTTAGATGCAACGCATGTACAAGTAAATGCCATTACACGACGTTATCCAGTTTGTTGTGAGATTAAAAAAATTACATTAGGTCTAATCAGGGTTAAAGAATTTAGCACATAGATCAACAGCTTACAACCAAATCCAGGCTTGTGCAATGGAGATGCCGCTCTTCCCGTAACTACCTTCGAACCATTGACTTCACCTTTACCGCGACCTCCTTTTTTGTTACTTAGTTCGATTAAGGATGAAGAAATGACTCATTATACTATCTAGCGTTATCCCATTCTAAGGAGTTGGTATTTAGCCAGAAAATCCTAAACTTTTCCCCTAATAGGTTGTTATGCAAATTTGTTTTAGACTTATAAGTTATATATTTAGTTAGGTCTAGTTTAAAATGTTCAATCATTTCACACAAATCACATAAATTTCAACATAGAACATCAAACCAAAATCATAGAACCACATCCAGAAACATGCAGACACAAGCATACACACAATCAACTATTTAACAAACACAATCACGTATAATCTTAAGCCTCTCAGTATTATAAAATAGTGCTCCAAAATGCAGTAAAATATTGATCCTAACTTACTAAGACTTCTTGCTTACTCACTTAAGGTATAACTTGTACAGGCTATCGTTGATAATCCCTATAATACAAAAATTGTTTTAGTACTCATATAACTATTTTATATAAATTTTATTCTGTAATTTTTTATATTGTCTTTTTAAGGTTTTATTATACCTGATTATTCAGGTTTTTAAATCCTTTACAATTATTTTTAATTTATGCTAGATTCTGATTCAGTTTTCAAATCGATTTCTAAATTAGGTTCTAATTCAATTTCTGATTATGAGTTTTATATGCGAACCCTAAGAACTCATTCTGAACCATTATGTAAAATTAATTACATTACAATTGAGTATCCTAAATCTTATATTTAACCCTTAACTAGTATTTTGATTGATACAGTACACTATATTCTTAATTTAACTACCGAATTAGCTCTTGATGTGAGAATAACCTACACTTTTCATATAATTTCGTCAATTCATCTTTTAAATTAGATTTATATCATATTCCTAATATTATAATACCATTAATTTTTATCTAATAGTTTCTACCTGTTTAATTCCTATATACACATATTATGTATTATTACATATAATATATTTATATCACTTATTTAACACTTTTAACACCACATATATCATCATTCATCATCCAATAATATATCAAAATATCTAATTATATCATAAATCATAATTTATACCTAATCAATCCTAAATCACAAAATTAACTTAAAATATACCATTTTACCTATTATATATTTACTACATAATATACATAATACTTACATCTAACACCTCGAACATTACAAATATCATCTTATATCAACAATTAACATCCTAAGGTACTTAATTACTTACTAAATCAGAATTTTCAAAAAATTAACATTAAATTATAAAATTAAGCCCAAACATTACCTTTTATATATGATTTTAATGCCTAAAAATTAAATAAAAATTTAGAAAATTAAATTTAAGAAAAAATCTTCAAAAATTAGCTTAGGTTTAACCATTTCTTAAAAGTGGTATATTCTAAGACCTAAATTCATCAAATTGACATTTTTCTCTAAATCTACATTATCCTAGAATACTAATTTTTATAATTTTCTATGCATATTTAATAGTTTTAAGAAATTAAATAAATTTGGATAGAAAATCGAAACTCACTGGTTGAAGGGCTTTCAGCCACTAGTAGTGGCTCCACCCTTATCGATAGCTCCAAGCATAAAGTCCACTATTTAGTAGTGGTAGCCATTCTTCTCTAAGTGATCATCGGATGTAGGTTCTCTTTACAAGCCCTAAATGCACATTATTTTCTTTTCCTTTTTTTTTTTGTAAAAATATCCTCTCTTCTCTTCTTAAGCTCTCTCAATTTTTTTTTTTTTTTTGGTTTTCAACTAACCAAAATAAAGTTTGATGTATGTTTGCTGAATTTATAGTAAGGTTTGAGATTTTTCTTCCATTTTTTTTCTTGCCAAGTGTTCTTTATCTCCTCCTTTTTCACTTGTTATTTAGCCTATTTTTATTGGTTAATTTCCCTTTTTTTTTATTTTCAACATGAAACACCACTTTTTTTAACATTTCCACACTTCCATGATTTTTCTTGATTTTTTTATAATTTTTCCTTAATTAATTAGTATTATTTGAACATATTTTAGATATTTTAAGTAATTTAGCATATTTTTACCTACATGTAAATAAATATATGATACAAATAAATACTATTAAATATTATTTAAGTTATTTTATGATTTTTAGTATACATATAATTTATTTTTATCGATTTGCTAATTATCGAAACACGCTTTACTCATTTCCAATAAATAAAGGGTAATATATATATAATTCAATATTATAATAATTAATTATTTTATTATTTATTTTCCTATATCCAAACTCATGGAATTACTTTGACTAATATCCTTAACTTTATCGTAAAATTTAGGCTCAATCGAACAACTTACCCAACCACCTTAAATTTTACAAACCGAGAACCTCAAACACTTAATTGCGAAACTTACAGTTTATCCACTTCTAAGGAAAGTTTAGGGAAATTTGCCTCATACAATTCCATTCAACTCTGGCAAAAGCTTTTTGAAAGTTTAATTTAATGATCATCCATGATCTCTTTCTTTAATTTTTATGTAAGGAGTGTACGAGCTCTTAAAAGATGATAATGTTATCCCTAGTTAACTTATCAAGGATGAAACCGGATTGCTTTAGACTGATTAGAGCATTTAAGAGGGATTAGATTCAGTTAATTAAGATTTTCCCCATGACTTTATATATAGTGGTGCATAAGCTTATAGGTCTAAAATTCTTAAGCTTATTAACACCAACAAATTTTGGAATGAGAATAATGAAAGTTTTGTTAATCTCCTCAGATATTCTCAACTCATGCACGATTCTTTTGATAATGTCATAAATAGTTCTCCCAACTATATACCAACATTCCTCATAGAAACTTATGTGAAAACCATCAATGTTATGCATCTTGTGGTTTCTAATACTTTAGACTGCTTTCTTGATTTTCGCATCACTTATAGATCTATCTAAACTCCTCTTCAAATCATCAACGAGTCCTCTTAAGCCAGTTATCCAATGAGGGCACAAACGAGAGTTATGCAATTTTTTAGAGGAGCTTGCAAAAATATTTGTTAATAAGTTCTTTCGATTCCTTTTTACTTTTAATCCACTTATTTGAATCGTTAAGCAGACCAACAATGCACACCTTAGATTTTCTTTGCTATAATGCTAGCATAGAAGAATCTTGTGTCTCTTTACCCCTCTAAGATCTAACAATCTAGATTTAGCTGCCAAGGCTTTTCCTCATGGGAAAGGATGTTATTTAACTCTTGGTCTAAGAAGCTTTATCTATGTTGAAGAGCTTGCAAGGGATTTGCCTAAATAGCTCTATTAACTACTTCAAGCTTTTTTCATAATAGCTATTTTCCTTTCGTGGATGATTCTAAAAACTTCCCCATTCCATTTTCGAAGGTTACCAATAAGTTTTTTAGCATCCTTTGGAATATGGAATTTTAGCTAAGATTATATGCTTCTAACGAAATCCTTGAAGTCAGGGTGGTCAAACCACAAAAGTTAAAATCTAAAGAATCTTTTAGTTTTTGGTCCAAGATTAGAAGTGGGTTTCGTATTGAGCAACATTAGACAATGATTAGATTGCGATTATTTTAGATGAAAAACCTTAGCTTTTAGAAAGGCCTATCTCCAACGTTAATTTGCCTAAGCTCTATCTAGTCTCATCTGGACTAAGTTAGCTATAACTTTTTTTTTCTTAGTCCAAGTAAATCTTAGATCAATATAGCCAAGGTCAACCATGCCACAAGTGTTGAGGCTTTCATTGGAGATTTTAATTAAATTCTTAGTAATAGTAAGAAGAGAGGAGAAAGACCTATTGACACTATGATTCTATTAATATTACACAATACGTGCTACTGAGCATAGGATGGATAAAAAAATTCTTTTAAAAAAGTAGTTAGAAGCACATGTAGTAAAGTATGACATTAGAACTAAATAACAAACAAAGCACAAGTAGTGATACAAAGCACTACTTCACCAAAGGGAAAAATAAAACAAGAGCAGTGTCAAAATCTAGAAGAAACATATGAATAAAGCATTACTTACCTTTAATGTAAGTAACTATCAAAATTACACGAATATCCCAAGTTTCTTAAAGGAAAATCTTCTTCCTTGTCAAAAGGGACATTTTATATTGACTAAAAATAAAAAAATTTTACATCTCTTCATACATCTATTTTTTCATAAATTTTGTAATCAACTTTAAAAAGATGAAAAGTTTATTCTTTAAACTTGTTAATTAATACCCTTAGGAGCATGGATAATAAGGTAATTCCAAGAATAATATTTTTAGACTACTTGAAAATTTCTAATGCTTCAAAATTCTCTTCAAATGCATTATCAAGTGGGTCTTTTATAGAATATACACTTATAATTATCTTTTTAGGTGAAATTTTCTTCACCATTTTGACATTTTGTTAGTTAATATGAGTCATGGTATATAATGGATTGACCTAAACAATGACTACAGTTGTATATTAATTCTAAAGATTGATTTGTTAGTGTAATGCTACAGGCAAAAAGTAATTAATAACCAAATCAACAAACATTAATAGGCCTATTTCAACCATTTGATTTAAAAGTTATAACCATGTGTTGATAAAATATTCATTATCATGACCTTATAAAGCAGTATTATAACCTCTTACAATTCATTGAGATCCTTATCATGATATCTTACAATTGAACCCAAATCTTTTCCTTTTTTTAGGTGTACGATCAAGCTGTTCACTACATATCGGTCATCTTAGAAGCAGGTCATGAATTACACCCTAATAACATTTCCCGCCCTTCTCGAATCTTTTCTTTAAATTGGAGCTAGACTCAAATCGTTCATCCAATGGTATAGAGTTTGCTCTAATACTATTTGTAACACTTCAAACAAAAAATAACGAATAACCAAGTTAACAAATACTAATCGGTCCATTTTCACCATGTGTTTTAAAAATTGCAACCACGTGTTGATAAAATATTTATTACCATAATTTTATAAACTAATACTACAATCTCTCATAATCCATGTGTACTACCTAACTAACTATGAGGTATCATAGTTAGTTCATTGAATAAACATATATGAGATAGTAGTTTAGTAACTTGTCCATTTTTAACAAAAGAATAAGTTACGTCCTGTCTTAGAATCAACATCCCCAAGATTCATTCATAAGCAATTAGTGCAACATTAGATCTTGGTTCCTAACTTAGCTTCACTTCAACAATGATCCTGCATTTGCGATGTTCTCCAGACGATCATGTTGATTGAAATGGCCAGTGGAGAAAGATTTGCAAAAGAAAGTTGTCTAATGAAATTAAATACATTGAAATGATTCGACGGTTGGGTCAATAGAATTTGACTCATACATATAAAGAAGAATGACAAAATAAAATAACATACCAAATCGAATAACACATTAATATTTATGATGAAATTTATATTCATAACCATAATTTTTTATAAGAAAGTTTAAACTTGTAAAATTATTAATTAATCTTTATTTTTTGATAGGGAGAATTGGATACCTCAAGAATAGTAAACAAACTCGATATCGTTTAAAAAATTATATATCTAAATAGTAATTTATTGTGATGCCAATTTTGGTTTTATTGAGAGCAGGTTGTGATGATAAAATATTGGATTGAGTCTATTATGGTTAGGTGATCAAACTAGAAGTAATTAGCCTAGCACATCTCAAGAAGAATTCGATACGGTCATATGACTCGAGTAATCCCAATGTTTCTACTTTTCAAATAGATGATAGTTTTATTAATGGTTTTATAGCCTAGTGGTATAGATGTTAATCGTTTAGGGGAATAAATCAAGTTTAGATCTTCTTTTCTTGTTATAATTATAAAAAAAAAATAGATGGTAATTTTTTAAAAGTCATGCATTATCATTTGGTATTTGCATGTCATGCAAACAAGTAGAATGTTTTTTTTTTTTTTTTTTTTTTTCCGGTGGAAATGTGGTTCAATAAAGTCTCTTTCCTTCCTCAATATCGCAACTCTAAACTCTAATGTATTTGACTTGGTTTTGCCAAGAAGTCAATTTTATCAAACACAACTATTTTCTCGATATAACGGGCATAATTAGGTAAAAAAAATTATATTGATCCTGTGACCATAAAATTCATTCGCTGCCCTAGGAAATTTAAACATATACAAATGTTTCATTGACGGTGCTTGAATTCAATCATGTTGATTGGATTGCAGCTAAGGCTACATATGAAAACTATAAGTCAACATCATTAGTCGGACTAGAATATCATTGTAATGTTTTAGTAATCAATAGGGAGAAATGAATTTTCTTTTTCCCTTTTCATCCACTTGTGCTAAAATTTTCCAGGTAGTGTTTACTTGGTAATTATTATATTGTCTTATAAATCATTATCATTTCTTTTTCCGGGATTTATATGTAGCTTACAATAATATGGAGTATTAAAGTAAACTAAATTGATAATAGTAGGGTTTTAAGTTATGTGATAATTTGAAGCATCCCGCCATATTTGGTTGTAGTAGTTCTATAACTTATTGAATTTGGGTAATGTTACAAATATTAACTAAACTAAAACTATGGTTAAAAAGTTCAATTTTTGACATGAACTTCCAAGTTGTCAAGTTTGATTTACTACCTACTGCATATACATATATGACATACCTCTTACCTTACTTGGTGATTAGACACAAATAATAATGATGATATGAAAAAATCTACCAAAATTTGATAAAATGAAAGTTTAGATTATAAATTCAATCAAAGTTCATAGTGATAATATCTTAAAGTTTTATCGTGATGATAGAATTGTGAGGATTAATTGTACATACCACTTTAAAAGCTTTTGAAATTATATAACCGTCACAATTTTTTATTTTTAAATTGTGCATTTACTTCATTCTAGCACATAGAGCGTTTTTATTGAATTTTTTAAGAGATGTTTATGTAATTATGGAACTTGTTAAGATTGTACATGTGACCATAAAGAGTAATGATCAAATACACAAAGCATAGAATACGTACGAATGATGAGGCTGACATGAATTTCTCCTAAGCATATCAATTAGCTTTCACAAAAATCACACCTGGAACTTCGTTCACGTGCAGGTAATTTCTACACAATTCGTTGCAAATATTTCATGCCCACGACTATTTTTCAATATATAAAATTTATTAGGTGTTTCAGAGTTGCTGGTCACGGGGAGCAGAGTACAATCAGAGAAGCTAGCAGATTTTTATTTGACTTCAACTTTTAAGGAGTTCCAATATAATTTATTCAATTGGATAATATAGAAAAAGAAATAACAGCACTAATTAATACAAGGTTGTGAGAATTTTAATAAAGTTTTGTATTCTTAAATATGTTTTTATGAATTGTGTTGACATGGCACTTTGAGTATGGACTCTTCAGGTCTGATTAGATTTGCTAGGCCTTGCCATCCTAGACTTACCTCGATAGGCCTCGGGCCTAAGGTCGAACCGTCCAAGCTCATGAAACATTGCAACGGTCATGATCCACAAAATAAAGATAAAACGGTTACGTCTTAAATATTAGAAACATATCAAGCATGATAGCTCCACTCTCCACACTTTCGAGAGAAGATCTCTTCCTTTCAATTGATCTCCAATTGCCGACTCCACTCCACTATAAATAACAAGTCACTACCTAACAGTAACCCTCTCTATATACTCTGCATTCTAAGTCTGCGTATTACCTACGTGTATTTTACACTTATAAGAGCTTACTTTTAACTTAAGCATTGAAATGGCTATGCTGGATAACCCCCTAGTGTCCCCTCACTGTGTGTTATTTTATAGACCCAGTACGTGCAAACCTCAATTGACTATCGGCTGAGCGCGACTCATTCCCGCCCCCCATCTACACCCAATATATGCCCCTGAATAGGCTAATTGCCCAGGTTTATTCCGAAGTGAAGTACCAGAACTTGCTCTAAAGGCTGCACAAAACGTGGGAGAACTCTAGCCGTCAGAACTTTGACAAATACTATCAATTCCATAATGACTACGGCCATACTACCGAAGAGTGCTTCCAATTGAAGAACGCCATTGAATATGCCATTCAATGCAACTTCTTCAATGAATATGTGGGCCATCGGAGGAGCAATGACCACTCGGATGATGACGAAGATACAATACCTCAAAGGCTATAGACTGAGGACACCGATGCTAGGCAAAATAATGACCACCGCAACGATCGCACCCCCAATAGCGTCATAAACGTGATCATAGGGGGACTACACCCTGGGAGTCGACCAAGTACAAGCAACTCAGTTAACACCCCATCAGAGGTACTGGCAATAAAGGAAATTAAACAAAAGTTAGACACTTCCATCTCTTTTTCCGACGCTGACCTTGAAAGGGTCGATACTCCCTACTAAGACGCCTTCGTGATTGGGGCAAAGATCTCAAAATTTGAGGTCTTGAAGATTATGATAGATACTGGCAGTTCCACTGACATACTCTTCCTCCATACATACGACAGGATGAAGAAGAAGCTACCAGTAAAGATGAAGTTGTACCACTGCAATCTTCTTAGCTTCAATGGTAGTATGGTCTAAGCCAAGGGCATTATCACACTAGACATGGAACTTGGCGATGACAAGCATATGGCACAAAGACCCGTAGAGTTCATTGTGATTGATTGTCCCTCCCCTTATAATGCGCTCTTAGGAAGACCAAGCCTAAACACATTTGGAATGATCACATAATCCCTGCATCTAAAGGCTAAATTCTTGATGCCTACCAGGGTGGGAGTATATAGGTGTGGTCAGAAGCTCTCATGAGAGCCATATGTTAAGGCGGCCAAAGGTGATGGCGTCTTTGCCCTAGAAACAGGCCCATAAGAGAGGTTGATTGAAAAGGGTGAGCCTAGAGAAAAAACAGAAGATGTCCACATTAGCGCCTCTCCTGTCCAAACCACCAAAGTTGGGATTGACACCCCAACTAAAGTGAAGGACGAAATCATTGCCCTCTTACAGGCAAATTCTGATAGGTTTGCTTAATCGATGTTAGACATGCCTAGAATTTCCCCTAACTTGGTGACCTACAGCCTCAACATCGACACTACAGCATAGCCTTTTAAATAAAAAAAGAGGCATTTCACCCCAGAACGGCAAGCCGCAATCGAGAAAGAAGTGCAAAAGCTACTTAAAGCCGGCTTTGTAAGGGAGGAAAAGTACTTAATGTGGCTAGTAAATGTGGTACTAGTTAAGAAGAAGAATGGGAAGTGGCGCATGTGTGTCGATTATACCAATCTCAACAAAGCCTGCCCTAAAGATTGTTTCCCCTTCCCTAGAATTGACCAGCTTGTCAATTCTACGTTAGGACACGCCCTCTTGAGCTTTATGGATGCCTTCTCGGGATATAACCAAATCAAAATAGACTTGAAGGATGAAGTCCATACCTCCTTCGTCACCGACTATGGCACATACTGCTACACTGTGATACCATTTGGATCAAAAAAACGCCAGGGCCATATACTAACGAATAGTAATGAAATTGTTTAAGCCCTAGATTGGGTGCAATATAGATGTGTACGTCAATGACATGATTATCAAGAGCCAAAAGTTGGTCGATCATGTCAAGGATCTCCAAGAAGCCTTCGACTAAATACGTACGTCTGATATGAAGCTAAACCCCCCACAAGTATGTCTTTGGCATTAGCTCTGGCAAGTTCCTAGGATTTCTGGTCACCTAGAGAGGTATTGAGGCTAACCTTGAGAAGGTTACGACCATCAGGGGAATGAAGCCTCCAACTTTAGTCCGTGACATGCAAAAGCTTACTAGCATGGTGGCTGTTCTGAGCAGATTCATTTCAAAGAGCGCTAACAGATGCGTTGAGTTCTTTAAAATCCTAAAAAATCTTAAGGGTTTTGAATGGACTCCGGAGTGCACCACCGCTTTTCAACAGCTCCAAGACTTCCTTGCTCATCCACTGGTCCTCTCTAAGCCTATCTTAGGGGAGGACATGTTCTTGTACTTGGCCATAAGTGACTGGCACTCTCCTCGGTACTAGCCAAAGCGAAGGGAAGAGAACATAAGCCAGTATATTACATCAGCCACATACTTCATAGACCTAAGGTTAGGTACACTTAGGTAGAAAAATTTGTACTGGCTATCGTCATCACTACTCGACAATTGAGGCCTTACTTCCAAGCGCACTAAGTGATCGTACTTACGGATCAACCACTGCGTACAATGTTGCAGAAACTTAATGCATCTAGACGGATGATGAAGTACGCAATGGAGTTGAGTGCGCACAGAATCTAATACCAACCATAAACGGCCTACAAGGCACAGATGCTGGCCAACTTCATAGTAGAGTACACAGGAGACGATGAAGCACCACTCGGTGGTAACAAATCGGTGTGGACTCTCTACGTCGACGACTCCTCTACCTTCGGGGGTGGAGGCATAGGCTTGGTTTTAATTGGCCCGCATTGGGTCACCATTTGGTACGTCCTCAAGTTTGGATTCGATTCTAGTAACAACGAATCCTAATATGAGGTGCTCATTGTTGGTCTTAAACTAGCTACGGACATTGGTGTGGAGCAGTTGTGAATCTTCTCGGACTCCATGTTAGTCATCCAGCAGGTCTGAGGCAAATATGAAGCCAGAGACAACACTATGGCAAGGTACCTTAGGAAAGTGAAGAGCCTCCTAGTAGAGTTCCCTTCATGGGACATCATAAAGATCCCTTGACTGGAAAATTCTATGGTAAACTGGTTATGTAAGCTGGCCTCTATTGGTATACAGAAGCCTAAGATGAAGGACAACAAGATTTTCATAGAGTAACTATTGGAAAAAAGCATAGCTCTAAGTTCGGTTGAAATTCTGGATTGACTATGGCAGTACTTGAGTCGAGCTAGATAGATCCCATCCAGAGCTATTTAGAGGAGGGTACATTATTGAAGGATAGGAGGGAATCGAAGAAGCTTCAGTACCATGCTACCAATTACATGCTGATCAACGGCATCCTATATTGCAAGGGAATCAACCTCCCCCTACTTCAGTGTCTCTGAGAAGGGGAAAGGCTACGTATCATGGAAGAGCTGCATGCTGGAGTGTGAGCAATCATATTCAATCCTAAACCCTATACCTTTGAGCACTACAACTAAGATATTACTAACTTATTATGAGGCAAAACGCAAAGGCCATAGCCCAGAAGTGCTTGCAGTGCCAGAAGCATGCCCCAATCAGTCACGCACCCAACACTACCCTCTAATCCCTGACGAGCCTATGGCCGTTTACACAATGGGGGATCAATATCCTCGGCGTCATCCTGAAAGCATCAGGAAGATGGCAATTCATAATTGTCATCGTAGACTACTTCACGAAGTAGGTGGAAGCTAAAGCCGTGGCTAGAATCATAGAGAGGAGTATAGAGTCTTTTGATAGAAACAACATTCTCTCCCAGTTTGGAGTCCCCCATACACTAATCACAGAAAACGATTGATAATTCGACAACCCCCAGTTTAGGGAGTTTTGTGCCAAGCACTACATCACCCCACACTTCACCTCGGTTGCCCACCCCTAATCAAATAGATAAGTGGAGGCGACCAATCGAGTCATTTTAAACTGCTTGAAGAAGCGCGTAAGTTGATCTTACGGCTCATGGGCCGACAAGTTGCCCAATATCTTGTGTCACGCCCCGAAGCGGCAGAGTCGTAACAGCACCGCCGTGTAAACCACCCTAAGATAGAAGTCGGCCTCACAACCGCTATCCTAGACCTGATCTACACAAGGCGTCCACAACTAACCCGCTTTGAAGTAGACAATTTGTAATTTAAATAAATCGTTTACCTATAAAAGTGAGGAATTATATATATATGTTATCATTCAATCATTCAATAATTGCAGTTAAAGTTTACAACATTTCTCTATAGTATATTCCCTAGTTATTACATCACTCAGAAATGAAAAATAATTCTAAAATAAAAACTTAGACCTTAAAATATGTGTTTATTCTTCAATGTTTTTCCTTACTCCCCAGGATCCAGCAGTTGCTAGCTTCGGAGTAATTGGTTGCCGCTTCTTAGCCAGCACCTGCACGATGTCTATAGGGATGTGAGCAACCACAGCTCAGTAAGTTAGGACGGAGGACTTAAAACTATACCATACACACAACAAGGTTTTCAATCATTTATTAGTTGCAATGCATGTGCAAGCAAATGCCATCGCACGACGTTGTCCGGCCCGTCGTGAGATTAGAGAAATTGCGCCCGCTCTAATCCGGGTTGAAGAGTTACCGTTAATGCAATAGCTCACGACCAAACCCAGGCTTGTGTAATGGAGACCTTGCTCCTCCCGCGACTACCTTCGAACCACTGTCTTCATCCCCGCCGCGACCTCCTCTCCTGTCACTTAGTTCGACTGAGGATGAAGAAGGGACCATTTTGCAATCCTGCGCTATCCCTTCCGAAGGGGTCGGTATTTGGCCGGAGAGTCCTAAATCCCCTAACGGGTTGCCATGCATGTTCGATTATGATTACTGGTCGTATATTTGATTAAGTCCAATTTAGGGTGATCAATCATTACGTACAATTCATACAATATGTGCTAAAGCAGCAAACAAAATCATAGCATCACCCATAATCAAGCACATGCACGCATTCAACTATCTAACAAGCACAACCAAGCATAATCTTAAGCCTCCAAAATACAGCATCGTATTAATCCCAACTTACCTCGACTCCTCGCTCGCTCACTCGAGATCCGATCTGCTCAGGCCATCGCCGATTATCCCTATAACACGAACGTGGTTTCAGCTTTTCATATAATTGTTATAGGTTCGTTTTATCCGAGAATGCTTATTGTTAGGTTTTGTTTACGGTTTAATATGCCTAATTATCTAGGTATTAAGTCTTTTATAATTATTCTAGGTTTAGGTTTAGGTTTGGGTTCGGTCTCGGTTTCCGCATCAATTTCTAAATTAGGTTTTGGTTCGATTTTTAAGTAGCGTTTTATATTCCAACCCTAGAAATTAGTTTCAACCCATAATGTGAAATTAATCACATTATTTCCCGATAACCTAAATACCATCATTACCCTTTGTCAGTGTTTATTTTACTCGGTACACTTAAATCCATATCAGTGTACCGAATTCACTCCTAATGTGACAAATTTTTACATTTTTCATATAATTCCATAAATTCAAGTTTCCTATCAGATTTATTGTGCATTTTTATTATTCTCAAAATATCAATTTTTATTATAATATTTTCTATTTATTATATTTTCAATAATTACACATTATGCATTATTGCATATTATGCACATAATGCATTTCTAATATTTCTATTACCCTAATTACCATCTCTAAACATCGATTATTATTTCAAAATGTCTAAATCCATCCTAAATCAGATTTTACTCCAAATTTCCCTAATTTACAAAATTAACTATTTATTTCCTATTACTCATTTATTACATAATTAACCTAATAATTACATCTAACACCCTAAATGCTATAAGTATCATACTCCATCAGATCTTAACATCCTAAAACATGTAATTATTCACTAAATCAGAAATTAATCATTTAATTACATAATTAACCCTAAATTACCCATTTTATGCCTCTTTTTTAGAGCCTAAAAATTATCTAAAATTTTCGAAAATTAATTTTTGAAAAAGGGCTTCATAGCACTGTTCTATGTCACATGAGCATCCTACAGAAAAATTTTGAGCCCCAAACTACATCCCTAAGCCTATTTAATTTCCGGTTTAATCATGCTCGGTTTTGAACAATTTGTTAAGGACCCTATATTTCCAGACATAATTAAACTAAATCAACATTTTTCCCTAAATCTACATACAATAAAACCTCATAATAACAAGTTTCATAATTTTCTGGGCAAAATAACTAATTTTACAAAATTATACAAGATTCGGGCTGGAAATTGGACTCACCGGTTTGGGTGGCTCCGGCCACCGCGGGCCGCCGTGGGGTTGTCGGCCGGCCTAGGCGCTGCCACCACCGTGTGGTGGTGGTGGCCGTCCACTCCCAGCTCCTCGTTTGGTGTGGGTTCCCTTTAAAACCCCTAACTGCACAGTTTTTCTTATTTTTTTTTATTTTCTGGATTTTCTCTTGAATTTTCGACTCTCCCTAATTTTCTTTGATTTCTAACTGTCCAAATGAGTTCCTGGATTTTTCCTGCTATTTATAGGGTTTTAGGGGATTTATTGTGCATTAATTTGGACAAGACAAGTGCTTTATCCCTAAATTTTTGGCTTTTATGTTGTTCTAATTTAATTAGTTGAATTTTCTTTTTCAGATTTTGACTTGCCACGACCAACCTTGCATCATTCCACACCCTTCTGATTTTTTTCTGATTTTTCCTCAATTATTTTATAATTTTCTTTAATTATTTGCTTACTTTTTGGTAAATTTATGTAATTTCGCGTATTTTTATCTACACGTAAATACATGTAGGGTACACGTGAACATTCCTAAATATTATTTTGGTCATTCTAAAATTTTTAGTATACATATAATTTATCTCTAATAATTTATTAGTTATTATATTACACTTTTTGCCTTTTTGGTAATTAGCAGTTATTATGCTTAAAATTTGAAAATTTTATAGTCTCCTATTTTACTACTTATTTTCTTAAATTTAAGTTTACAGGGTCATTTTTACTGGTATCTTGTTAAATAGTTTCTAATTTGGATTTGATCGGATCTTTTAACCGATCGCCCTAAACCTTGGGTTCTAAGTTCAATCTTACGATTACTTGGCTAAACTTTGGGGCTTACATCTTGTAGGGTACAGGATCATACATCGCACTTCAACGGGTGAGACACCCTTTTGTTTGGCTTTCAGGTTAGAAGCAGTCCTCCCCATTGAACTTGAGCTCCCCAGTATTCGGACCCAAAGTTTCAACACCACCCTAAATGACTGATTGTTACAGGTAAGCGTCGATATAACTAAGGAAATCAAAAACCTTCCTGTTGCTTAGGTTACTACATATCAACATTGGGTCGCCCAGTATTATGATTAGAAGGTCCGATACAAGGAATTCAAGGTTGGTAACCTAGTGTACAGAAAATTAGAAGCCACTAGTTCACGTGAAGAGCAAAGCAAGCTGACCCCCAATTGGAAAGACCTAGTTAGAGTTAGGGAGAGACTGGACAATGGAGCATACAGGCTAGAAAGATTAGATGGTGAACTTATCCCTAGCACATGGAACGTCGATAATCTACATCTCTATTTTGATTAGAAATTCATCATGTACAATTTTTCTTTCAATTGTGTTGAAACAAAAGTTCTCAATTAATTATATACTTTTCTCTCCTTTCCATTTGTTTTTGTTGCCTTATGAGCTTTTGAAAAAGGTACATGAATAGTTACCTAGGCAGGTCAGAACGCAGTTGACTTGACCCCCTTAGAGTAACCTCGACAAGGGAAAATACCTTTTGCACTTAGGAACTCCCCAATTAGGCAGGTTAGAACACCATCGACTTAACCCCCTTAGGGTAACCTCGGCAAAGGAAAACACCCCTTGCACTGAGGAACCCCCAACTAGGCAAGTCGGAACACCACCAACCTAACCTCATTAGAGTAAACTTGGTAAGGGGAAACACCCCTTATACAGAGGAACTCCCACAAACCGAGCAGGTCGAAACACTATCGACCTAACCCCCTTAGGTAACCTCGTTGAGGGGAAACATCCCTTGCACAGAGGAATTCCCACACACTGGGCAAGTTAGAACACTACTGACCTAACCCCCTTAGGGTAACCTCGACAAGGGTAAATACACCCTATACAGAAGAACTCCCCCAACAGGACTTCGACAAGGGTCAATTGCCCTTGGACAGGGCAATAGAAAGTAGGAGAGGACATTCGAAAAACATTCATCTACTTAATCCATGATTGTTTAATTATAGAGCAAAGGCTAACATCTCGACCCTAATTACATTAATTTAAAAAAAGAAAAAAGAGAAGAAAACAAAATCCTACTATGTCCAAGGATTAGCTAACTCTGGTAATTCAAAAAAATCCAAAGCATCTATCTGTTCAGAGTGGTGATTTGTAGGTACTTCAGACGGCAGGCCTTGAGTTAGAGTGGAACCTGAAGGATGTGAACTTGGAGCGGCAGAAGGATCCCCCATAAACGGATCTCCCCTAGGGATAGCTTTTGGGGTGGCCTCTTATTGGGTTGTTAGGGTAAAGGCGGATGTAAAAGCACCCTGCCTCGCCCTAGCAGTAGAGGGTACGCGTACATCATTGTTAGCCACTTCAACGGACTCTTTCTCCTATGCTAAGGCTTCCTTCTTCTCAATAAACATTGGGGAATCTAAAAAGTCTAGGAAGCTTAAGTCCAAGTTACGATAACGCGAGAAAACTTCCTTCTGAGTGTAACGGGTGGAGTCAATGGACATGTCCTCTAGCTCTTCTAGCCAATCCTTGGAGATGATGTCTTTCATCTCTAAAACTCTATCCTATAACTCCCTAACCTGCTGCTTCAAACTGACTCTCAAATCGGCCAGCTCTAGTGAAGTGGCCTTAGTGCCCTTGCACTCGAAGGCCTTCATTGTTAGCTTGGTTTGCAGCTTGGCCACGGAAGCCTTCAGTTTAGCATTCTCCCTTTTAAGTCAGACCCTAGCTTTACCCTCCTTGACCGACCTCTGAGAGAGATGAGCCTTTGTCTTCTTCTCATTCTCTAGTCGAGCCTTTAGGTCATCAACCTTCTGGGTCGCCTTCTCGACTCTATCTCTCTCCTACTCCGCATCCTTAAGCCGTGCCTGAAGCCTCACTACCTACATAATAGAGCAATGCAAGCACTTATTAGCTTAGGCAAATTTTCTCAAGTACCTCTTAGTAGAAATCTCTGCTTCTAGCAAGCACTTCTTCTACTAATGCAACTCTTCCCATAAACTTGTTACCTCTTTATGGGTGGCATCAGACTTTCTCAATTGAAGCGGCACCTGGTTGTGGTACTACAAGATGGAAACCAAACCTACAATTAATACAAGATACTAAAGTACAACACTACAAGAGTAACGAAGACCTACTTACTGCATTAGCATACTCGAGTGGCCTATAGTCTGTATAAAGTCATCACTACCTTCATGGGTGATCCTTTCTAGAACAACCAATTGCCAGGGGTGTAAGACCCCATCAAAGGCTGATAATTGAGGGTCCGGTGCCTCAGTGTCAAATTGTTGGCATGGACCTCCCACTTTGGCTTTAGGATCTTCTCCCGGGCCTTCTTTATTTCTAACTCGGGGGCCCTCCTCTTCAGTGCCTCATCTTGAGAAATGTATGGTGCTTTTAGGAATGAGCCCAACCCTAACCCCATCTTCCTAAAATTGTTGAGGACGTCTGAAAACACATCCCCCACGTCATCAACACTTTGGTAGGGATGAGTCAGGGGCCATTCATTCCACTTCCTTGGACTTGGCTCTCTAAACATCTCAAGAGCCCTATGCTTCTGGCTTGAAGCTAGAAGAGGGGTAGCCCCCTCCATAGCCTCTCCCTCTTCTACCATTCGAGGAGAAAGCACCTGCACGTTGAGCCCCTCTGCTTTGATGCCTTCATTGCCCACAATGATGAGCTCGGATGAATAGATGAAGGTAGGAGTGAGTAGAGCCATGTCCAAAGGCCTTGCGTCCATGTAGTCATTGCGAATGCCGAGGGGAATCCCTTGTGGCATAGACTTCGACCATGCCTTGCTTATCTCACTAAGCTTCAGCTTCGGTTTTATCGCTTTTCTTGTTAGACAATCTACTTTGGTTCGTACTTGCCACTGGCTCAATAGATCGTCTACGGATAGACAAGACATCCTTGAGGCCAAATTTTTACTTATGTGAATGTCGATCTAAAGTTAGAAAAAGAAAAACAAGGAAAAATCAAAAGAAACTACCACTACCATTCGCAAGACATCGCCATAACCAGCACGAACAAAGGGGTCTTCTTATCCTATAAGCGTTAAACGAAGCACCTCGACACTAGCACAACTAACAAGCATGTAGGAACGAACCTATACCTTTCGCCTACTTCTCTACCATAGCCTTCTTCATGCTAGGGAAGAGCTCAGAGATCGAGCGCCGGAAATACCTCTTTACAATCTTCACAGCGTTGATCTCCTAGCTACCTCTCAATGCCACGAAGGCCGAGATCTCCTAGACAGCCTCGGTATCATTGGGACCAAGCCTCTGCTCACCATCGATAAGGACCATCCCAGTCTACTGGGTCCAGAAATCAAACTCTTCAAGTAGTTCTACCACCACAAACTCATCCTACTAACCTTTAACTAAGTCTACAAGGCTGTAGAACAGCTTCTTCCTCGGGTGCGGCTGAAGGTAAGGTTACCCCCTAACGCTCTTCTACAGGTAGAAGTGATAGAAAAGCTCAGGAGTAGCCCTTGCTACCAAGTATTCGTAAAGTGCCTAGAAAGCCTTCAATACCCTCCACCCATTAGGAGGGACCTGCGACGGACTGTAGTGGTGATAGTTGAAGAACTCTTTTTCAAAACAGCTTGGAGGGAGATGCTACTTAAACTCCAAGCACTTCTCAAAGATTGCGAAACACCTACCAAATAGCAGAGCCACTTGTTCATCCTTACTTGGCAACCTAATATGCCACCCAGTAATTGTCCCTACAAGAAAGTTGTTGATGACCCAGCTGGGGGTAGATTGCCTACTTTTGTTTACGTAGTTGTTAGGTCCTTTACCCGTACTAGGAGCATCGAACAAGTCCTTCGTGGAGGGTAAGGGAATGTCCGCATATACGTCCCTGAGGATAGGATTGATAATTTTGGCCCTATCTAGTGCCTCCACAACTATTCTCGTAGGTTAGTTGAGTTGTGCTAGTAACGAAACCTCACTCTTCTGTGCCTGAGGGGGATTACTTCTTATAAAGCCGAAGCTAGAAGTAAGACATAGCAAAGAAGAGTTAGCCTCACCTTTGTTAGTCGACATGATTGGAAGACTTGAAATTTTTGAAAAAGGTTTGAAGTTTAGAATGCAAATGCAGAAATTGCAACAACTAAGGGAAAAGATTATAGAAAAGCGGGCTTTCTTTGCAATCCTCCTATTTATAGGAAAACCGCTTGGGAAGCCGTATAGGCAATTATAGGGATACGTATAAACATAAATCTCTTGGAACACTGCCTAGTAAACACATGGAAAGCATTTCCATCAAACAGTCGCTTTTAAATGGCAAAAGGCATATAACTATACGCTAGACTACTGCAACATGACACTTGTCATGTCGCATCTAATGTACGGAATACAGGCGGGCAAAAGTTGCATTTTGAAAAAGTTCATTCAACTAGAAGCTTCTTTAGGACCTATTCAACCTCCACCTGGTCAGCATTACTAAGACGTGATGCATCTACATTTATTCGACTCCTGACAAGCTCTGTTCCAACAGGCTGGTCTGTAGCGTAAAAGCACCTAACCACCCCTATTCACCCAGCCTTAGACATTCTCGAACTGGTGATCCATCACTTTGGACGACCTCCCACTTCAAGCCTTCTCGCCTTGGACCTCGCCACCTCGAACCGTCCATTACGTTGGATCTACAATCTCATCACATTGGCACCTACAGCATCGAATTGAACTTCTAGGTGTCAGATTAGTCACGCTTGAGTGGCCCGTGTATTCCTTCTCCTTACTTCTTCTTCAACAATGAGGCTACTAGGGGAGGGGGGTAGGTGTTGACAGGATGCTTTAAGCATGGATCCCTCAAGCCCGACTAAATTCGTCAGGCCTTGCTACCTTAGGCTCACCTCAGTAGGCCTCGGGCCTAAGGCTAAACCGCCTAGGCCTATCAAGCACTGCAATGGCCATGATCTACAAAATAAAGATAAAGCAGCCACGTTCTGAATATTAGGAACACGTAAGTATGATAGCTCCACTCTCCACACTTTCCAAAGAATATCTCTCCCTCTCAACTGATCTTCAACCGCCGACTCTACTCCTTATAAATAACAAGCAATTACCTAACGGTAACCCTATCTCCACAATTTGCATTTTAAGCATGCGTATTACCTACGCGTATTTTACACTCATAAGAGTTCACTTTTAACTTAAGCATCGGAGTGGTCATATCGGACAATCTCCTAGCGTCTCCTTATTGTGTGTTATTTTATAGGCCCAATACATACAGACCTCAATCGATTATAGGTAAGAACTAAGAAACAATAATCTAGAATTGAAAATCAACATGAATTTAATTTAAAATGGTAAAAATGGGGATAACTGCTTATGAAATTTCTATATCATCTTTTTATTTTTTGTTTTAACATTCTTTGCTTTATAAAACCTTAAGTTTTTAATCGTTTGCTGAAAAAGAATATCCGACCATTTCCACCGAAAGAGCTGTTGGAGATGCTAACGTGACATTTAAATGCTGTCCGTGTGCTATCCATATGATGTCTTTTTGGCTATTTGAAAAGATCTTTACCGAAAAATTTGATGTGTATACCATATTGATGACAAATGACATTATCTGAACACAATGTCAATAATGTTAATATCCCTTCTAATGGAATTGAACAATTACCATTTTGACTTATTTTTGAAAATGTATACCATGAAATGCAAAAAGAAAAAAAAAATGAACTAGAAACAAAAGTTGGTAAATAAAATATATCCTTGTAGTGTATAATTACAAGGTGGAATTGCGGTTGAGACTCTTATGTCAAGTGTCATCAAAGTGCACGTACAATACGTGACCCATTCATAGGGTTTATCGTATTATTATTTTTTTCTTTATGCGTTTTTGTTCATGTGCTTATGCATTAGATTCAAGATAATTTCATAAGCCTGCGTGCTCATTATTTCATTGGAAAATATGTCTTCTAAATTAATTACCTTAGTAAAATATAGCAAACTGTAGCATAGTTTTGGTCAAAGTTAGGTTTTTGGTTTTATCATAAAAGCAAAGCTTACAGAGAAGTAGACAATATAATCCTCAACACTGCTTTTTGAATTTAAAAATGTCACACCAAAATGGCACTCCAAAAGTGGAAAAACTCTTCATTTGTGTTGAAAACCCAGAATTGAACTAAATTAGAATGTAAAGACTATAAATATTATTGAGCTCTTCATAAAATCATCTTCATGTTGTGAGCTCCCTAGTATCATTTTAATTCATTGCGATGGGCGGGGTTTGGTTCATTACAGTTCGCCTCTCCTATCATATCGAACCTAATCATATAGATTGATTTTTTTTTTCTTTTTTGTAGTCAAACCTTATTATACAATTTGGTTTGTAAATTTTTCAAACCTAATTAAAATCAGTTTGGTTTGGTTCAATTCATGGTTTACGATTTTAACCGTTTGTGGCAAATTTTGGTAATCATTTTTATCTCAAGTAACATATTTTTCTTTCTATTAAACTTTCATATATTTTTAATTAATTTCTCATATATTTATCATGTATAACAATACTTAGTAAAAAGTTACATAAGATTTTAACAAACCCAACTTGATTGGACAAGCATAAGATACTCTATTCCGACGAACAACAATGAAGTAAAGCTACCCATCTAAAAGTGATATAAAGAAAATAAAAAAGATACACCAAAGATTAGAAAAGAAATGAGAGACATATAAAGACCATTAAATATCAAATTCTTAATTTGAAAACATATAAGAAAAGGATATTTGAAATGGAGCTTATTCAACTTAATCTTAATAATTAACTCAAAAATAAGATAAATAGAGAAAAGATATGAAAAATTTAATAAAATCTTTGAAGATTTATCAAAAAAATAAAAAAGGCATAAAAAAATTGTGTAATTTTTTTAACCAACCAATTTAATTTGGTTTAAAATGGTCTGAACCAAACCATGAAT
This sequence comes from Lumnitzera littorea, assembly GCA_024138015.1. Classification (NCBI taxonomy): domain Eukaryota; kingdom Viridiplantae; phylum Streptophyta; class Magnoliopsida; order Myrtales; family Combretaceae; genus Lumnitzera; species Lumnitzera littorea. The sequence goes on from JAMXBB010000002.1 coordinate 13,211,069, forward strand.
TGAAGCATTTAAAAAAAAAAAGATTTTTTGGTTTAATTTGATTCACTATTCGATTTGCGGTTTGTGGTTTTTTTCAGCAACCCTAATAATTTATATACATAACCTTTAAGAAATGGGAATCTCTCATTCACAAAATAGCTTCATTGTTTTAAATTCCTTTCAATATAGTGCTGGAAGACCTTTTATTTACTAACCAGCAACTTACTTCCGAAGTAAAATAGATAGGGAGAAAAGTAATGCTTTGACAATTGTTATTAATAAGTCAAAAAGAGTCATTACTAAAAGAGACTTTAAGGAAAGAAAATATTGATAAGATGTTGTTGGGGGTCGGGGGGTAGGGTAGACAATGGGGTGACCAATAGAAATACAGAGTAAAAAAATTATTGCATGGTGATTAATGAAGTTTTGAGGGCGGAAATGAAGCATTTAACAACCCACCAACGTCAATTGGAAAACAAAATTTAGAGTTTAGACAATTATGAGTGATCTTTAACAGAGGATCATATTGAAGAAGTCAAGAGGGGGAATGAGATTGATAAGGGGAAAGTTAATGAGATTGTAGAGGAAGACACATGTGTTAATGCAAAGTATGAAGATTGGATAAAAGTATCATATAAGAAGTCAATGCAAAAAAAGAAGAGGAGCTAAGTGCACAAATAGTATTATGGGAGTACCATTAAGGGAAAAGGTCCCATTTCCCATGTTCGAAATAGTCAATTTGAGGGTAGGGAAGAAACGTTAGAAGTTGAAAAGACACAACAAGAAAACACATCCTTAAAAGATATGACAGTATTTGGTATTCCAAAAGATACAACTACCTTTGATAAAAGGGAGAAAAAAGGAAAGACAAGTATATTCCTTACAAAATCGAATCCTCTAGCCAAAGAAAGATAGGAAAATTCTGTGATGTTTTTCAAACAGCTATCAAGGAATAATGGTACGCATGTTAGAGATGGAGATTTCACTTCTATTTCTACACAACGACTCTCCCAAACCAACCCTTCATTCAAATATGAGACTTTGGGAAGTCAAGACTGAATGGTTTTCATAGAAGGTGGCAGTGGAAGTTCAAAGCATTGTAGTGTCTCAAATTTAGTGGAAAATAGACCATGTGCCCAAGTTCTCTTGAGACCATCATTGCGGAGAGAAGGGATATTCAATCAAGAGCATAGAGTGGAAAGCATAGTTATCAAAATCATGATTCTACTTATGTAATTTTTCGAATTTACGATCTTAGGAGGCTTTACTAGGTAACTCGTGTATAAAATTATTTTCTTATAGAATTTTATGTTTTAAACCGATTTTACATATCAAACTAGGTAGAAACTTAAATTTGTAATCAAGTTTATCAATTTTACATATGTTAATTGAATTCACCAAAAATTTATATATACACACACTAAGCTTCTTTTATCCCATGAACTATTAACACATTAAATCATCTTCCCTATTCTATTCTAACTTTTTTCCTTTTCCTCACTCTCTTAATCCCTTATTTGATATTCATAACCTTCATTGAGGTACCAACTCCAATAGAAATGTTTATAATAAAAATAATTTATTAAGTTCATACTATTAATAACTCAAAATGAATTAAAACATTTTATTCTCTTCAATTTATCACTTTTATCAAATAAAATAATAGAAAAAAATTAGTTTCGACTCTATTAATTCTTTTTTTGAGAATGTTAGATTATAAATTAAAAATTTATTTATAATTAAAAGTTAATTTCTTTATTTTTATCATATATTTCAAGTTTTCTATAACTATTATAAGCATATCTATAAATTTTTAAAAACTATTTTACATAGGTATTATAAACTTACGTTTCTATATTTTGATTTTATATTCCGATTCTACAGATCCTCTAGCCATTCTAAGTAGAATCGTAGGTTTGATAATCCTAGTGGTAAGGGTCAAGGCGGAGAGCATGTTGATTGTAAGATGCCAATGATCCAAGCTACATTTCTTAGGAGGGATACTTTGAACATAATGAAATGTTCATGCAAATTGGTAGAGGAGAAGGTATTGTTAAACGCAAAAATTTTGATAGATGTGTAGAGAATACCATTTACACTATCAATGATGGAGGAAAAAGAGTACTCAATCTCAATAAATGCATATGAGATGCAAATGGCATTTTAGTACACATTGTTTTGGCCTTATCGTTGGAAAATGACCATTGATCATTTTCAACAAATTTATGCGATGATTAGGTAGTATCAAATAACAACCTCAATAATCATGATAGAGTATATGGACATATTCTCAACCAACATGCATTAGAACCCTTTTAAAGCTTTAGCTTGGAATGCTTGTAGCATGAATTTTGAGTGTAAAAAGAGAGCAATAAAAGATATGGTCCACAAATATGACCTACAAATTGTTATAGTTATTGAAATGAAGAGGGATTGCTAAGCAACAGGTGATCTAAAGGAGTATTTAGGGTTTAATAGGATGTTGTACTCAAAGGCTAAAGGATTTAGTGGTGGAATCATTGTCCTATGGAATATTAAAGTGGCTGCTATCTATGCTAAACATATGTCTTGTCAGTAAATCCTTATGGAGGTTCAAGTATGTAATTCCTCTCATTCTTAGTATTTATCTACTATCTATGCAAGTCCTAATGGGGATATTTGCTGCTTGCTATGGGCTGAACTTCGAGAATGGGCTAATAGAATAAATGAGCCATGGGTGATGCTAGGAGATTTTAATGAGATCTTGTGTAAGGAAGAAAAGTAGGGTAGAGTTGAGTTAAGTCAAAATAGGGCGATGGCCTACCAAGAATGTATGAATGATTATGGCATAGCTTATTTAGGTGTTGTTGGTCCAAGGTTCACTTAGTTAAAAAGGACAAAGTCTTTGAAGGATTTGATCCAAACGCATCTAGATAGGGCTTGGGCAAATTATAAGTGGAAAAGAATACTCCTAAAGGCTAAAATTTTTTATCTTTCCTTTCAGTCAAACCACCTTTCTATTCTCCTTAATATGAAGCTTGGTTTTAGGGTAAGGCCTAAATATTTAAGACCTTTTCGATGCCAATTTATGTAGATTTTAATTGTAGTTGCAAATTAGGCTTGGTCACTCTTAACTATATGAGAGATCATCTTGATTTTGTTGAATCCTTTAAATGTTGGAATAGGGAAATTTTTAGTATCATTCCTATTAAGAGAAAACAAACTATTGAACAATTAAATAAGGTCTGCAAGGCTCTATTTACATGAAATCTCATTAATAGGGAGCAATACCTGCTAAAGGAATTAGATTAGATTTCTAAGCAGGATGAGAAATTATAGGCAACCAAAGCTTAAGAAAATTAGATTTTGAATGGAGAGAGGAACACTAGATTCTTTTATGCCAATGTAGTTGCAAGGAGGTCCAAGGCAAGAATTTGTGGTGTCTATGACTCTATAGGAAACTAGATAACTGATGAGGCAGGAGCAATTCACATTTTCTCATCTTTCTTTCAGAAGTTGTATACATCAGAGAGACATTCCATGCTAATGTCTATGTTGTGATCGTTTACTAGTCAAAAAGTGCTTTTGGAGGATGAGAAAAACAATCTATAGAAACCTTGGCTTAAGGATGAAATTAAGAGTGCTTTAGGGTGAATATGAAATAACAAATCTCCTAGAGTGGTTGGCCTCTATGCTAAATTCTTCAAGTAATGTTGGAATGTAGTAAGACGGATAGTATGCTACATAATTAGTAATATTTGTGATCAAGGAAGATGCCTCTTAAGCTTAACTAGACCTTAATTGTTCTTATCCCAAATGTTATTGGTGCAAATAAGGTTAAAAACTTTCGACCAATAAGTCTTTGTACTACAATGTACAAAATAGTAAGTAAATGTTTGGTAAATGGGCTTATACCTTTTCTTAATGATCTTATTAACTCGAAGCAATCAAGATTTATATCGGTTCGAGCTGCAAAAGATAATATTATAGTCTTTTGAGAGATCTTGCACTCCCTTGAAAAGAAGAAAGGAAGGAAAAATTGGATGGTTGTGAAACTTGATTTAGAGAAAGCTTATGACAAGTTGGAGTAGGATTCCATTCATCAATGTCTAATGTCCCTAAATTTTCCTTCTTCATAGGTGAACCTCATTGGCTCTTATTTAGCTATTGCCGATTATCAGCTTGTATTCAATGGAGCTATGCTTAACTCTTTTCCAACTAGTAAGGTAGTTTGACAGGGAGACCCATTGTCTCTATATCTGTTTATTATAATTATGGAATTCCTTAGTAGAATGATTCATATAGGGGTAACAATGAAACAATGGAAGCCTCTTCATCTAAGAGATTCAACAGTAAAATTATTTCACTTGTTTTTTGAAATGATCTTCTTCTTATGGGAGTAGTAACTAAAGATAAAACTTTGATGAGAATGAAGACTATGAATGAGTTCTACTAATTATTTGGACAATGGGTTAATTGTGAAAAGTTATGTATCTTGTTCTCAAGAAACACAAGTGCAACAATAAAAACACAAATTTCCAATATTTTTTGCTTGAGGCTAAATATAGATATTGGTAAATATTTGGGCATACCTATTAAAGCAAGAGGAAAGATTAATAATGAATATTTGAATTTTATTTTGAAGAAATTAAGAAGGAAGCTTTCTAGTTGGAAGGTAAGGCTATTGAGCATGACAAGACGAAGATTATTAGCAACTTCTACTTTAGAAAGCATCTTTGGCTACTACTCACAAGGGATTCCATTTTCGACAAATTTTACATAGAAGATTGAAAAAATACATTGGGATTTTATTTAGGGATCTTCTCAAGAGGTAAAGAAGATGCAATGAATTGGATGGGATAAATTAAAGAAACCAAAGGATCTTGGAGGTTTAGGAATGCTAGATATTAAGAGAAGGAATAAAGCAAATTTTGTTAAGCTTATGTAGCAACTAAAAAGGAAAAACTCCTCTAAACTTCTATAATATCCTAAAATATAGAATCGATTAGTGAAGACATAAAATCAAGAGTAGCTCTCAATTTTATAGGGAGCTAAATAGAGCCATTGAATGTTTGCATGGGAAGGTGTATGTCAAATTGAAAAGGGGCAAGACAACTAGATCTTAGATAGAAAACCGGTTAGATAGAGGGAAAGCAAGCAACTGGCTCTTCAGGCCACTTAATAAATATAATGATGCTCTATTACTCAGCCAATTGTAGGATAATGAGGATGGTTGGAATGAAAATATCATTGGATATCCCCTAGATGATGCTATTAAAGGAAGATTAGGAACTCTACTCCTTAATCCCAATGAGGAGGTAGAAGATGTTAAGAGGTAGCCTTTTAAGGTAGATAGAGAATTATCAGCCAAATGTGCCTATAAGGTGTTTCTACAAAAGGAGGTGCTCAAGGGGAAGGAGAAAAATGGGATTGAGTATGGAAGCTTCAAATTAACCTATGTGTTCAATTAATGGTATGGGGTATCCTCTACGATGGTCTTGTTACTAAAGAAAATTTGCAAAAGAAGGGATTACACTTGGACAATACTTGTCCATTATGTAACGGAAGTGAGGAAACAATTCAAAATGTCTTTTTGAACTATAGATGGAGCTAATAGTTATGGAGTGCTATGGGAATATAATTGAGAAATGTCGAATATACTTTTAATGATCTCAAAGTGTGGATTCGAAAAAAATTGTAAAACTAACTAAAGGTGTGTAATAGATTTGCCAACGCTAAGACAGGTTAGAATTTTGCTTTGCACTAAAAGATATCTGGAGAGAGAGAAATACATGAATTTTTAGACTTGACCAAACCAAAGGGAACTGTATTGAGCACGTTTGCGTTGAAGCTAATGAATGGTGAACCCTTTATAGAAAAGAGAAGATGCATGCCAACAAAATGCATAGAAATAGGAGGCCCTAGCTGAAGGATGGGTGAAGTTAAATTGTGATGGCGTTGTAGTGGAGGATGGAAGTGTAGCTGGAATTAGAGTTATATGCCACAACTATGAAAGGATAGAATTTTGTTTTGCACTAAAAGATATCTGGAGAAAGAGAAATACATGAATTTTTAGACTTGACCAAACCAAAGGGAACTGTATTGAGTACGTTTGCGTTGAAGCTAATGAATGGTGAACCCTTTATAGAAAAGAGAAGATGCATGCCAACAAAATGCATAGAAATGGGAGGCCCTAGCTGAAGGATGGGTGAAGTTAAATTGCAATGGTGTTGTGCTGGAGGATGGAAGTGTTGCTAGAATTAGAGTTATATGCCATAACCATGAAAGGATAGTCTTATGTGGAATACATAAGCAATTAACATGTTTATCCCTTCTAGAAGCTAGACTTCTAGCAATTAAGGAAGGATTGTAAATGGCTTATGCACAAAGTATCAAAGGATAACATGTGAAACTAATTCCCAGCAAGCAGTCAAATGGCTTAGAAATCCTAATGTAGAATAGTAATCTTTGTCATCTTGTTTTGTAAGCTGATAAACAATTGATTAATTGCTTTGATGATTTTATTCTCTTCAAGGTGGACTATGAAGCAAATTGCCAAGCTAAGCACGAACTACAATCTTCAACTCAATTCTTTTTTGTAGACAATGTTCCTTTGTTTTTAACTAGACATATTACTAGTTTATATCAAACTTTGAATGTTTTATCAGTTAACTGTTATTGGAGTGTTACATACGTCCCAAGCAACTGTTTAGTTTTAGTTTGTTGTTTGCTATAGATGATATTTTCGTGCTTTTTATGATATTAAGTAGTATTACCCAAAAAAAAAAAAAAACTGTTGGTAAATATTCATTTTTCACAAATTAAATGTATGTATAACTATTCTAACAAAAAAGTGTACGTATGTTATTAAATATAATTAAAATATTTTGAGAACTTTAGGATTGGAATATGATATATTGAAACACTTTCATAGCTGAGAAGGATGTGCCAATGGAGAATATTTATATGAGGCTGATTGATTTAGGATAATGTAATATTGAGTTACGAGGGCTTTTACTACTTAAAACTAAAACAAAAGGAAACACCGGTTCTTACGTTTTGACAATTATGCTAAAAGTTGATGATAGGATAAAGTAGAAATTTTTAGGAGTCATGAGCAAAATGGCCTTTTCTAGAACTTTGATTTATTAGGTAATGCATTTTATTATCTTCTGTGTCCTACAATTTGTTGGTCCATGGCAAAATAATAGGACATATGTGAGATTCTACAAAATATGCAATTAGATGTAGCGCAATCATGGAAGCTATCGAGTCAAGTGAATGGTAATCGTAGTCTAGTGAATAGGTCTTGAGTATCTATCTTTAGGGCATTTGGGAAAGTAGTAACGGTTGAGCTAGCACTTTATGATTTGGCTAAAAAACATATATAATAATAATAAGATATGTAAATATCTTAAAATAATATATGAATATGTATATAATAAACAACATGGCCTCCATAAGTTTGCATTCTACAGATATAATAATAAAATTATAAAATAGTTAAAAAGCAAATTCTTAAATACAACATTTGTAATTTATGGGAAGCACATAAGATGAGTTACAATAACTAGTAAGGCCTTAGAAATAAATTATATGAATAATAAATTATATGGACAATAAAATTTATAAGATGATATGGAATAATATTTAGAGGACATGTATATACATTTAATATATTATCATGTAAGCCGTACTTTTGCAACTAGGTTCTAAGTGATAGATTTAAGCGTTTGTGAAAATAACCCAATTGAGCTAAAACTTTACGTTGGGCTAGGAATACTAGATAAGGAGAACCCATGGGTATGGATCTTAAAAATGAAATAAAATAATAGCAATATTGACATGACACGACCAATACCTTCGTTATAACAAATCACTGTATACCGTATAAAGGTCAATGATTAACCTACTTATCAACCATTGCCCTTTATACGACATACCAGGTTACTTCTACTTCTGGCTACTTCTAGGTTAATTAAACAAGTGATACCATAGAAAAATGGATAATACTATCATTCATTTGAATTTGCTATCATAAATCAAGTCTATGGGACATTTCATCCCTAAAATAGTAATAGAATAAATCAAGTAGTCTAATGAGCTACAACTAGTCTAAAAACATAAGTTAATAAAGAAAGTAAAGTTTTAGCTATAAACCCTAGTAGTCTACTCCTTCTCTCTAGTCTTCCCACAGTCCCTCTCAGGCTTGAGACTAACCTTAGGCATTATATGGCTCAACTCAATGAAGAAGTGACCCTGTAACAAAAGAAATCTGAGAGAGTGTAAGCTTATGCTCAGTGAGCTAATCCCTCCAATCATGCCTTTTAAGCAATATAGTTAACAAGCATATGAATACATGTAGCAAATAGTATGCCATAAAAATACAAACAATGGCCTAAGAACTGCATGCAATAAAAAATTATGCCTTCTATAGTTAGGATTGGAGATTATTAACCACTACAAATCATTAACCGAGTTTTAGCACTTGAGTTTTTATCCATACATGAACTAATGTGCTACAAGTACACTTAACATAGATATAAAAATACAAATAACTATACTTTACTTGATGAAAAATGTATCTTTTTCAAGGCTAGAAAATTTCTAAGTCTACCGATGTGGTGGCCCCCACAATCCATGTCACACCCCTAAGCGGAAGTCATAAGATACGACTCTTAGCCATATAGTTAACATCTCTTAGCACTTGGCAAAGCAGTAGATCGAGATAGGGACTCAATAAATATGGCACTATTGTATGTTTAAACTCAGTTCCTGTGAGCCCCTTGCCACCTTCCACATGAGGTGTCAGTTGGTATAAGTATAATGCAATGCCGTACCATGTACGATCCATTTTAATTATAAGTCAACTAAGTATTAAGTTTATTTATTTAGGTGATCAAACAATATGATTACATGCCAACAATTCTGTAAATATTTATCATGCAAGCATTCCCGATCCTTATAGCATCATTAGGTCGTTCAATAGCTAAGTATCATCATACATGCATATCCCATACAATGTATGCAACCATTTATCATAAATACGATATTAGTGTTACTAACTACAAGCAAAACCAAGCATGGAGTTATCGAAGTCACTCACTTAGCCATGACTGCTAATCGTAGTAGTGTGATGGCAAATTGTCCCTAAAATCGGTGTCTCCTAAACAAGTAGACGAGGCAAAATAAGAATTTGCTACTTTGTGGTGGCATCCTAGTGTCATAATTTTTGCATGTACTTTCATGCGGTGTCATCAAATTTGGAAGGTAAGGCCCACATTTTTGCGTATAGGTTAGAACAATAATGCATCTCCTAAGTAAGCTTCCTTTTGGGTTTGTTTGCATTATTGGGTTTTATCCATTTTGTGAACTCAATTGGTTTTATGTTTGTTTGCATTCTTGTATGATTGGTTTCTTCTTCATTATTTTTTACTTCAATTATATATCTTGTTCTATAAGCTTTTTAGTGAGCTTTTGAGCCATAAAAGAGCTCGGCTCTTACAATGGGCCTATTAGACACTGATGGGCTTAAGGAACCTATAGTGGACTTCTTTAGGTCTTTTTTTATTCTTATATTTGCTAATTGTAGGGTTTTCTCTTGCCTGGTTATAGGTTTTGGGCTCGTTTTAGGTCTTTTAGCCCATTTAAGCTTACTAGGGCTTATTCTCCCTATTGAACTTGTATGTTTGGACTTGAAACTTGACAAATTAAGGTCTTATGTTTACTTTTTCCTTAATTCTAGATCTAGTTGGTTAGGTTTAAGGTTCTTATGGCCCATCCTAGGCTTAATTTCCTTAAGTTTTGACCTAGACACTAACTTAAGATGCTAAAACTTGTTTTTCCCTTGTTATTACTTCTAGTTTGTCATATTATCAAGGAAAACATGTGATGCTAGATTTATTTATTACTTGGCCCTAGGTTTCAAGGGGATTTCTCAAGGCCTTGAACATTATTTTCTTGGGTATTATCTCATATACCTATCATATAGCCATAGGTTCATTTTCAAGCTTAAATGTCTTCCATTAAGTCAAGGAAACATTCTTGGGGGTGCTTTATGGTTCATGTCTAGCATATAAAGAAAGGGTTCTTGGCTTTGTTTTAACATTCTCACAAGTTACAAGTCTTTTTCTACATTGTTTCTAAGTATGCATCTACCTTACTTGATAATGAGAATGAATCTACTAAAACTTAATGTATGACAAGATACTTTAATAACTACCACTTGCTTATCATAAAAGACTCTTAGTATACTAAGAACATTTCAAGGAAAGGAATGAAATAATTTATACATGAAGTCCCTAAAGTTATACAAGGATGAAGAAAACTTTACTATGTTTTAGGAAAGGTGGATGGCATCTCAACTAGGTGTCTTCTTACTCTTAGTTTTTACTCTTGCTTCCTTAGTTTCTTAGATTCTTATTGAGCTAGGAACTTACAAAATAATGGTGCCTTGAAGTTCCTTAAACAAGTTGAGTTTGGATGATGCTTTGGCTAAGGCTCTTAAGGGTATTCAATGGTAGAAGTGAGGGTATTGGGGCGTGTAGTATGGTGGCTCCAAGGAGTGGCAAGGGTGGTGGTATAAGGTCCTAAAAAAATTGGTGATCAATTCACGATCGGTTAATTCGGAAATAGTTTGTAAAATTAAGACAATTATATAAATTATTCGATTGAGCTCAAATTTTATAACAAAGTTAGAAATATTAGTAAAAGTTATCCCATGAGTTTGGATTTAGAAAAAATAAATAATAAAATATTATAATATTAAGTTATATGTATATAACCTATTATTTATCGAAAACGCGTAAAACAAGTTTCGATAATTAATGAATCGATAAAGATGAATTTTATATATATATATATATATATATATTAAAAATCATAAAATAACTTAAATAACATTTATGAGTATTTATTTGTACCATATATGTATTTACATATAGGTAAAAATATACAAAATTACTTAAATTACCTAGAATATGTTAAAATAATACTAATTAATTAAAGAAAATTCATAAAAAATTAAATAAAAATGTGGAAAAGTGAAGAAAAGTCCAAAATAGGGGCAAGGCATGCTATAATTTAAAAAAAAATTAACAAACAATAAAAATAGGCTAAATAGAAAGTGAAAAAGGAAGAGATAATGAACACTTAGCAAGAAAAATTCCAAACCCCCTTATTATAAATTCAACAAACACACATCAAACTTCATTTTGGTCAATTGAAAACCAAAAATAAATTCAGAGAGCTTAGGAAGAGAGAAAAGGGCATTTTTACAAAAAAAAAAAAATAACAAAATAGTGTACATTTAGGACTTATAAGATGAACACACATCCAACGACCACTTAGGGAGAGACAGCCACCACTACTTGATAAAAAATCCACTACCTGGTTGTGCCAATAATGGTGGGGTCACCGTTGGTAGTTGAAAGTCTGTTGATTAGTGAGTTTTGATTTTCCTTTTGAATCTGCTTAATTTAGTAAAAATATTAAATATGTATAGAAATTTATGAAATTTGGTATTCTAGAATATTTTTGTATGTAGATTTAGAGAAAAATATTAATTTGATAAAATTAGGTCTTGGGATATACTACTTTTAAGAAATCACTAAACTTAAGCTAATTTTTAATTTAGATTTAAATGACCTTAACGATATAGTTTTGACCTCAAAAATTTTTTTTAGACTATTTGTGATAAATATGATAGTGCTATGAGATTTTTTCTAAAAATTTATTTTCTAAAATTTTATTTAATTTTAGGCCCTAAAATCATGCATAAAAGACAATTTATGGGCTTAATTTGATAATTTAATGTTAATTTAGAGAAAATACTAATTTACTATGTAATTGGGTATCTTTAAATGATAATTGATGATATGGGATGATATTTGTGGAGTTTGAGGTATTGGTTGTATGTAATATACATATTATGCAATAAATAAGTATAAAGGAATAATAGGTAAAATGACATATTTTAGTTAGTTTTATGATTTAAGATGTAATTAGATACTGATTAAGGATGGTATTAGTGATGTTGGAAAGGTTAGATATGTGTTAGATATATAAATTAGGAAATAGTGGATGATATGTGAAGAGGGAAATTATATGAGTAAAATAAGTTAGTTAAAATTGATAATATTATAATATTAGGATTATTTTGTAAATCTGATTTGGAATGTGAATTTAGGAAATTATATGAAAAATGTAGGTTTTACTCACATTAAGAACAAATTCGATAGTTAAATTAAGAATATAGTGTACCATTCCGACTAAAATACTAGTTAGGAGCTAAAACGGAGATTTAAAATACTTAAGTATAATTAGATGAATTTTACATATTGGTTTTGGAGGAATTCCGAAGATTTATAAATAAAAACAGTAATTAAAAGCTAAGACAAAACTTAATTCAGAAATCGAATCAGAAACTAGTTTAGTCATGGAAAATATAGAACTTAAATAATTGAGTAAACTTATAATTTTAAACTAAAAACTAAGGATTTAAAACTTATGTATACACACACACATATGTATGAGTGGTATGTTAAAATGCGGACAATTTTTGAATCAGAAATTGATTCAGAAGTAGAATTAGAATTAAGGTTAATATAATTATATTAAATTGTTAGCCATAAACCCAAACCAAATGTTATACTCGTCAAATAAACCACAAGAAAAAGATTAAAAGACATTTAAAAGACTTATAAACAAACGGTAATAACAAGGTAAACTAGACCTAACTCAGAAGCTTAATCGGAATCGAAATAAGAAGCAAATGCGAAACCTGGCTAAATAAGAGAAGTAATCTTAAGAGACTTAGACCTAAATCACTAAATATAGTAAGACTCTAAACTAAAGATAATCATAATCTAAATTACAAAATAAAACCTATGTATAGTAGTTATATGAAAACTAAAACAACCTTTGTATTATAGGGATTATCAGCAAAGGCCTATTACGAGTCGCACCTTAAGTAAGCAAACAAGACATGTAGGTATGTTAGGATTAATACGTCTCCATCTTTCAAAGTACTTTTTCATAGCACTCGAAGGCTTAAGATTATACTTGTTTATGCCTATAGGTAGTATGATTGTACGCATGCCTATATGTGCATGTTCTTAAATATACAGTGTACTATCAGCTTACTACATTGGTTTACAATTGTTAAATATTGTGTGATATAGATTGATCACCTTAATTGGAATTAATAATATATGGCTTGTAAAATTAATCGGATAAGCATTTTAACCCATTAAGAGAGACGTTAAGGGTTCTCCGACCAAATACCAATCCCTTTAAAAGGAATGGCGCTAGATAGCATAATTGGTCCCTTCTTCATCCTTAGTCAAACTAAGTGACATCGTGCAAGGGTGAAGTCAATGGTTCAAAGGTAGTCATGGGAGGAACGGTATCTCTATTGCACAAGCATGGGTTAAGTCATGAGATATTGAAATGTGCGCTAAACTCCTTAACTTAGATTAGAGTAGGTGTAAATTTCTCCAATCTCACGACAGACAGGATAATGTCATGCGATGGCATGTGCTTATACATGTATAGCTTTAACTAATTTGGTTAATAACTTTTTTTGTGCTTGAAGTATAGTTATAAGCCTTCATCCTAACTTACTGAGCAATTAGTTGCTCACATCCATATAGATATTATTGCAAGTGATAGCTTAGAAGTGACATCATAACTACCCTGAAGCTAGCTATGTTAGATCCTAGGCAATGAGGATATTAAATTGAAGAATGGTTATATCTCTAAGGTTTTAGATCTTAGTTTAGAATCTTTTATTATCAAGTAAAATATTACTTAAGTAAGATTTTGTTAAGTAACCATGTAAACATTAGTTATGATATTAAAATTTTACTATAATTTTTATACTTTCGTAGGTAACTAACATTCCAAATGTGTCAATTGCTTACTTTAAAGCAAGTTAGTTATGTACGCCTTATGTAAATCAGGTCTAAAATGGCAGTTGAAAGGTCAGTTTCTATCTTAAAATGGTTTATATGGTAGGACTGTTGCGAGTCTTCTACTTTGGGGCGTGACAGGTAGTTAAGGGTATGTTTGTTCTAGGAGTTCAATTGATGTGTAATGTAAATTGTAGAAGGCAAGCAGGTGGACTTAATGAGGTGTATAAGGGCCAGTTGAGGAGGGTTTCATTGTGCCGTATCCTTGGCTTTAACTTATTGATCATATGAGGCAAAATAAAAGTGTAGATGACAAGTTTTTAGGGCTCCTTTGGCTGGTTAAAGAGTTAGGTTTTCATTAAGGAGAAAGGTGATGGAAAAGCCTCCATAGGGGTTCTTAAACCGGCGGTTGGGGTTAATAGGGGGTTTACTTAGCAAGCTTTCTTTCTTTCCTCTTTTGCGTTGCAAAAAAAGTGATCAATGACTTTTATCCATAAATGATATAACTTGTTTAGGGTTTTGGGAAGTTTTTGTCAAGTCAACCCTAAGGGTTTTTTCAAGCTTTACAACATCTAGAGATCATATCCTAAAGTTTACTTGATTTTTGAAACACAACTGAGAGGGAAATGGGTAAGGAGTGGTTGGCACTATGAGTTGGGGGCAAAAGGTAGCAAGTCACTCCTTAATTCTATTTTTGGTTGATGCAAAAAGGTAGCTCAAGACATCTTACTGCAAATAGTATGCCTTGTTTAGGGATTTGGGGTAGGGTTTAGTCTTATCAATCTAATGACTTGCTTAATTTTCTAAGTACTCTTATAACTAGCCATTACATCTTGGTGTTTAGGTCATATTTGAAACAAAGAATGTGAGGGAAAGGATCATTGGGTGGTTGGTTCTCCTAGGTCTATGTGAAGGCTCCTCTCCCTCCTCCCAGATTGCTGACACCCCAACACCTTCTTCCAACTTGTTGGCTTGTTAAGCTTAATTAGTTAATCTAAGTAGGAGTGTTTAAAACTTAGTTTTTGGCTTCTCCATTTACTGAGTTCATGTTGAGATAGTTTCTAAGTTTTCGAGTTCATTTAGGGAGTCATTAGGGTTAGGGTTTTGAAATCGTATTTAACGTTTTCAAGTCCTCATATTAGGGTCCCAATAATTTTAGGAGTTTTCACTATGTTTTAGGGTTTAGGGTTTTAGTAAGTAAGGGATTATTATTAAGTTTTAGGTTTTTTTTCTCTTGCATTTGATCTTGATCAGGAAGTCGATTGGTGTATTCATGTTTTATAATTAGTTTGATACTTAAGTTGGTTGATCTTTAGGAATGTCTAAATGAGGTTGATGATAGGGATCATGGATCAATCATGTGCTCTTGACCTCGAGGGCTTGCTTAGATGGTTCATTGAACTATCCAAGGTGAGTTGAACAACAAGAAGCAATGCATCCCTCAGTCCAACTTGTCAAGTTACTTCACTCTCCACATCATCTGAGAAGCTACTAAAGTAACCAATCGACGTACTGAGCCGACCTCTCCATAATACATCTGTCCAAGCATCGAATCAAAATACTATCAACCTAATCCATGCCAAAGCTGAGCTAACAACTACTAGGAGCCGACCTCCTAAGGCCGACCCAATAATAAGTCCTCCCTGAATCAACCCCTTTTCTAGTCCCAACTATCCAAGCTGTCGATATCGACTTAACCTGATCAAAACTTACCCTTGCTTGGCTAATAGTGTCTATGGGACGACAAAATGAGCAAATGATGCACGTACTACCTTTTTTGACGTTCTTACTATCCTTTCTGCCACTGGATATTCTTTTTGCCTGATTACAATACTACCCCTATAAATTATTCCCTTTTTCCTTTACTAGTAGAAATTCTTTTTATAATTTACACCAACCTAAAACTTACCTTAATTAAGTCATATAAATACTTAATATCTTAATAGCCGCAACAGTCAATACACATTAATATTCAAATACATTTTCATGAGCTAAGTGTTTTTCTCGCTCTCAACTGCTCTTATCTAGCCCATATGAGATTAGACTAATTGCGAGTGACCTTCAGTTACACTTGTGCGTCATATCAAGTGTGACCCGAGCTTGTGTAAGGTGTTGATGCATCATATTCATCGTCAGTACTCAAAGACCCCCGCTGAACCTTCAACTTTCATTTACCTTTCGAACCATCTCAAGGTCTGGACCCACCCCTTTGGTTTGTGCAATATCAGACGTCATGTATTTATCTACATTGAACCGTATCATCTAATGTCACACCCAAAACTAGAGAGTCATAACAACCCCACCATGTAAACTAACTTGAGTTAGAAGCTAGCCACTTTAGCTATTAACTTGAGTTAGAAGCTAGCTTACATAAAGCATTTACCACTCTACTACTATGAGCCATCCAATTTTGAATCTAATTAATATCAACTTGTAGGTATCATTTAAAAATAGCTTCTAAAAATAATGTTTGTAGCTCAAATGTTTAAGAAAATCAAGCTTTACAAATCATATAGAGTACAAAATCTCAATTTTTTATAAAAAGGTTCAAAAATTAAATTGATTTGAAAAGAGGAAATAATTAGTAAAGGATTTATAAAAGTTCACAGCTTTATAGAGTATAGTATCAATTATCGATAGTTGAAAACTAGAGGGTTACTAGTAGAGACTCTATTAGTTTCCTTATAGGTTAGTAAAATCGGTAGTTAGATAAGAATTCGACCATTGAGTCTAGAATCTCACTTCCTGACTTATTTCTCTAATCTTTTGGAACTTAGAGTAATGTTGGTAGTTCTACTAAAAACCTACAAAACAGCCATAAGGGAATGAATGATAACTTGATTAGTAAGTAAGACAAAGACAATAGCACATATCTAACATAGAGCAACCAAGGTTTTTCAAGTAAGTTTACTTAGATACTATGCATGTACTAACAAGTGCCATCGTACGACATTATTTGGCCTATGGTGAAATCAGAAAAATTGTGCTCACTCTAATCTAAGTTAAGGAGTTTGACACCACACATTTCTTGAATTGGAACTAAACTAAGGCATATGCAATAGAGAATACCTTTGCCTGAGACTTCACTTCAAATCATGGTCCCCAACTTTGCTGCAACCTCCTCTCTTATCACTTAGTTCGACTAAGGGTGGGAAGATGATCGTTTTAGTTATCCTTATTGAGAGGTCCGTATTTAACCTGAGAATCCTAATCATTCCACCAGTGAGTTGCGATACATGTTCGGTTAGAAGTTAGGTCGAGTTTGAGTTAGATTGCTTTTGGGGTAATAAAACAATTTCAAACTATCCAAAGCAAGTAATACCATAAAACAACCAATACATATGATCAAACATTACATAACAATAATACAATATTCAAACACATACGCTGTATACGCATAGGTTATTAATTTACAATCATAAGCAAGACACATACTAAGATCTCTAAGTATTCTTAAGTAATACTTCAAAGTACGGTAAAGCACTGATCCTACTTACTTGTAATTTGGTTGCTCGCTAACTTGATTATTCACTTATCCCCCCTTTCGAGAATTCCTTATATAAATTTAATCAATTAATTATTTAGTAGCTACATAAGACATGAGAGACCATTTACTTGCTCATCTCCCTAGAAATAAGGTTGATTTTGGAATTTAATTTATAGGTTATGTTAGTATAAATATAAGAAGTTATAGTCATTTCATCCATGACTTATACCTTCAATATCCTCTAAGCTGAGTTCTAAGTGAAGTCCTCTACAAAGCTTTTATGCTGGGAAGCCTCTGAATCACCTACTAAGCCTTACCGAAGTGAAAGTTCATAACGAAACCAACTTTTGAGTCAACCTTTGAATCTGGTGATTAGTTAAGATTTCCCCTAAATTACCCTCTGAGACAGCTTCCAAGTGCTCACATTCATGTATTTTCTTTCCATTCACCTTTTAAGTCATCCTCTAAGCCAATCATGTAGTCTACTAAATTTTAGATCTTTTAGCAAGACACCTTCTGAGCTTAGCCAACTTCAAATTTCTTAAGAATTTGTCTTTTGACTTAACCTCTAAGCCTCTCCTAATTATGCTTTCTTCGAAACATGCCTTTGACTTAACTTTGGAGTTAGTATCTAATAGATTACTTACCTTCCATGTCGTCTGAGTTATCCTCTACCTTATTTAATACCCTTATAGTCAATTCATTTGTCCATTTTCTTCTAAGTCTAGTTAAGAATAACCAAAGTAGAATTTCAATCAATATTTCTCAGCTTCATTACATCCCAAATTCCTCAAGTGATACATCATCATTCACAATTCCTTAAGTTTACCCTCTACTAAACTATGCATTTAAGGAAACCTTGTTGATTTTCTATACTCTTTCCTATAATACCCAATTCAACAACTCTAGTATATAATAAATACTTTAATAATCACCTAAACTTAGAATCCAATTAGGGTACTTAGGAAAAATACACTAGTTTTTACCAAAAACATTATTTTAATCATAATATACAGCTCAAAAATTCATAAAAAATTATACAAAATAATTTTATGAAAACTCTTTTCATAGCATTGTAATATAAATATAGGAAAGTTTATATAAAAATTTTGAAGTTAAAACTACATTATTAAATCTATTTATTTCAATATCGAAAATTATTTAATTTCTTAAGCACATATATTGTAGCTACCAAATATGTATAAAATATTATTTTCCCTAGATTCTACACGTAAAAATATGTAAGAAATTTTTTTTTTCATAATTTTCTTACCATTCTTTATATTTTTACAATTTTTTGAAAAATCAAATAATAAAGAATACCTACTGGAATCTTGAGCTTTAGCCACCAGTGATGGCTCAATCCTTATTGAAATGGCTAGGCGATGGTTGCTACTTCCATTGGTAGTGACGATTGCTCCACAATAATCCTTTAGACCCACAAACTCTCCGGAACCCAAATTAAGCACCTAATTTGTATAATTTCTTCCCTTTTCCAAGTCAAATCTTATTTTCTCCAAATTTTACTTTGCATGTAGATTATGGTAAAGAGCTTTGTAGAATTTTTTCTGAAACTTTTGGGTTGGTTTGAGACTTTGTTATCTCTCTCTTCTTGATATTAGGCATATATATTATATGTTTTGGTTAGCTAAATCCCACACAACTAGCTACTCACTCCATAGACCCATTCTGATCTTGGTATAGTTGTGTATGATTTTTTTTTTTCTAAATTTTTATCAATTTTTTTTAACTTAATCTAGCTTAAAATATAATTATTCGGGTACCTTAATTAATTACGTGTAAATATTATTACATAAAAATGACATACAGTGTGTACATATATACTCTACATGTTATTTTATGCCACGTAATATTTTGATTGCATATATAATTTATCTCTAAATACTTACTAGCTATCAAAGTTTATTTTATGCAATTATGATAAATATTACATAATATAGTTAAATTACACCAACTTAGTCATATTGTTATTATTTTATTATATTTTTAATATCCAAATCCACTGGGTCTCCTCGACTAATGTCTCGAGCCCACTCATAAATTTTTAAGTCAATCAAGTTTCATTAACGCTCAAAATTATTCGCTTGAAGTAATTAGGTGAAAATTTGAATTTTACAGCTTATGCTATACTTGAACCATTATCTGAAATTTATAGGGCTTACACATATATAGCTAAAATAGCCCAACCTTATATCTTATCCTATAATTATCAGAAACGTGTGAAATACTTATCGATAATTAATGAATTTTTAAAGATAAATTATATTAATAATAAAATAATATAAAAATCACAAATGTATATAGATCAGTTGTGTTTCATAAGTACAAAATGTTTGTGTGTGTATAAGTAAACTAAGTAAAGCTAATGAAAACTAATAAGAAAAATACACCTAAAATAGCTTCCACCGGAACCTTTAGGCGTGGCAAAATAATAATCAACATGGGAAGTAAAAATATTAGAAAGATTGACACCTAAAATAAGAGTAACCGTGATCAATTTATAAGTGGACATATTATACTTACCAACATTGTGATAACATAAACGATTATTATATTAATAGGTAATATGTACACATAAATTTATAAAAAATAAAGCATTAAGGGAATATTCAATTTGAAACAAATATTTATTCGATTTTCTTCATAACATTACTAGACCAACTACAATTTTCGATACCTGGAACAAATTGTAGAGAACAGGTCAACAACTTTCTAAAGTTATGAATTGATTGGCAATATGAGGTTAGGACACTTAAGTTGACTACCAAGGGGTTTCACTAAATTCAAAAAGACACCTAGCAGCACATTCATCATACTTACCATAGGAAGCTTGGATGTTGTCAGAAAAAGGCACCATAAACTAGGACTTATGTACATGACACCTACTAAAATTAAAAAAGTACTGAATAAGTCCATCGATGGACACATCATTCAACCCATCAAAAACAACATCTGCCAGAGAGAAAATCACCAACGTTAGTGAGAGACAGAAAAACAAAAGGAAAAAAAAAAGAAAAAGAAAAGAAAAACCAAGGACAATTGAAAGAAATCTCTCTCTTATCGATACAATTTGCTGGAGCCGATACAAATATACAATGAGTAATAGCAACAACTTCCCTCTCTTACTTTTTCATCACCCATTTAAACTCACAACCAACAAAAGCAATAGGAGTGACCTGATGCCCTGATGCCTAAGTGCAATACTTAAGAGTCGTATTTCGAAGCCCTTGACAATAGCAATTATGAGGCAACGTAAGCCACTCGCCTGCCTGGTTCCTTTTCGATGTGTTCAATAAGGATGTGAAGTGCCGATGCGAACTCCTTATGCTTCAACAAATAAAACATTTCATAAACTCATCGCATGCCATTCCTTTGCCGCTATGGTGAAGTTAAATATTTTCTTGAATAAACGGACAAATGTTGAAGATTGTTTACAAGTGTGGTGGTGGAATTGTTGCTATTCAAGGTGAGTAACGTTTTCTGTTTTTGTGTCGGAAGTAGAACAATGGAAAAAAAATGTAGGATTAATTTTGATTGATACAAGTGATGAATTTCAAGCAAAAGGGAGGTTCATAGTGAAATCTACAAATATGTAATCTTGAAGTTTTGTATGATTAATAAGTTAAGTGAGTTTACTTGAGATGTGGATTGAAACTGAGATTGGACATAATGTTTGATTGCTGATCTTACTTATAATGGAGACGATATGGAAATTTAGTTGACCATATCAGAGGCTAACATAGAGGTTTTTGTTAAATAAATATCTTATCAGTTATCTACTTAGAAACTAAGTCAAAGAGAGTTCCTATGAGAAATTGGAAACCGGGGAAACTCAAAGGCTAAGTCAAAAGATATTTTCTTAGGAATTTGAAGATTAGTTGGACTCAAAGGATAATTCAGAGAGTATTTTCGTTAAAAGACTTAAAATTGAGTAGACTCGAAGGCCAACTTAGAAGGTTACTTAGAGGATATTTGGAATGAAAATATATATATGCCAATACTCACAAGCTGCCTCAAAGGGTATCCCTTGAGAAATCTTAAGTACTTATCAAGCTTAGAGATTGATCATGTTGTAAACTTTAACCCTGATATGGCAAAGGGGGTGACTCAAAAGCTTCCTAACATAAAAACCCCAATGAATATTTAACTTAGAACTTAGCTCAAAAGATGTAAAAGGTAAACTTTACTTCTAAAAACAACCTTAAACTTCCAACACTTTGGTATAAGAACTTATGATATAAATTCCTAATTAAACTAATTCTTGAAAAGATGAATAAATTAACGGTATTTTATAACTTGTATAGTAATTAAAACAGTTAATTGGATAAACATATATGGATTTTTAAAGGAAGACAAGCTTAATAACCAAGTTCATTGAACAATCGAATTCCAAGTAAGTGAGATTAATGTTTCCTCATGTTTTAAAGTATTATTTAAAATACTTGAAGGTTTTAGCATGCATCTTATTTGTGTTTGTAAGTTAGCTAATCATGCATATGTAATGTATGTGCTTGATTAATGCTATGCTATTATGGAGTTGTACTTTAAGTATTTCTTATGTTGTGATTTCTATTTTGACTAGATTGTCTGAAAATTGGTTGATCACCTTAAAACAAACTAACTCCAAC
This sequence comes from Lumnitzera littorea, assembly GCA_024138015.1. NCBI lineage: Eukaryota > Viridiplantae > Streptophyta > Magnoliopsida > Myrtales > Combretaceae > Lumnitzera > Lumnitzera littorea. Next base: position 13,233,073 of record JAMXBB010000002.1, read on the forward strand.
TTGGTGCAGCTTTTAATTGGATAGGTATTGCAACCCACTAAGGGAATGATTAAGATTCTCAGGGCAAATACGGATTCTTTAATGAAAATAGTTGAAATGGTCATTTCCCTACTCTTAGTTGAACTAAGTGACAAAAGAGAAGGTCGCAGCAAATCGAAGACAATGGTTCAAACGTAGTCTTGAGCAGAAGCTATTCTCTATGGAATAAGGTTTAATTCCAATTTATGTGTAAGACGTCAAATTCCTCAACCCGAATAAGAGCGGGGTAAATTTCTCTAATCTCATAACAAACTGGACAACGTCATGTAATATCACTTACTTAGACATACATTACATCTAACTAACTTGCTTGCAAATCGTAGCTGTTTTATGTTAGATACATACTTTTGTCTTTGTCTCACTTACTAAGAAAGTTGACACTTATTCCCCCATAGTTCCTTTTGTAGGTTCAAAGTGGATTACAAGTATAACACACAAACCAGAATATTAGCAAACGAGGTCAGGGAGTAAGGATCAAGAAGAATTAGTTAGATTCTTATTCTTATTATTGTTTTTTTCTAACTTTTAAGAAAACTACTTGAATATCCTCAGGTGGCCCAATAGTTTTCGATCTTTTAGTCTATATATTGAGTAATATGAACTTATGAGTTTTACAACTACTCTTTTAGAAAGTCAAATTATAAGTTTTCTTTAACATTTATTTCAAAAGATTATACCATAGGTTTCAATCAAATAGGTATTGAATTAAATGCTTCAAAGCGATTGAGTCAAGTGTACCTGGTGTGGACTAACTCTATGATAGTAGCTGTAAGGTCAGCTTTTACATTAAAATAGTTCACATAATAAGACTATTGCGATTTCACTTCTTTAGAGCATAATAACATACCCAACTTATCAGGGGGATCTAATAAGGGGAGCTAATTTCACCTTATTTATTTCTCTTAGTAATAGACAATTTATCAAAAATGATATCTAGAGCTAATAATTTGGGGATCCTTCAAGAAATTCGTATTAAAAAATGTAGTCCCATTCTCGCTTATTTGTTTTTTGTTGATGACACAATATTTTTTCTTAAAGCCTCAAATCCTAACATCTTAGCTCCAAAAGCATCTTATATGGGTATTGTGAAGCATTTGGACAATCCATAAATTTCCAAACATCATCCCTCTACTGCTAGCGAATCTATTCCAAAAGCTACCAAAGAAGAAAGTTGTAACATCAACCATATTAATCTATATTCTAGACTAGGTATGTACTTTTGGAATTCTAATTATTTAGGGTAAATTTAAATGTGTTGTTTTAATGTCAATCAAAGAACAAATTATGAAACAACTTCAAGGCTAGAAACAAAAGTTATCATCAACCGATAGAAGAGAAGTGATGATATCAGCAGTAGCTTGTCTTATCCTTACATACTCTAGGAGCGTGTTAAGCTTTCTTTATGAGTAGTATATTAAGGTATCAAGTCTAATTGCAAGCTTTTGATAAGGGTGAGTTAAGGGAAAGAAAGAAGATTCAATGGAGATCTTGGAAGGAGTTATCTACAGCTAAATAGTATAGTGAGCCAAGATTTGTAAATTTGATTTCTTTTAATAAAACTCTCTTAGACAAGTTGGCATATAGAGTTATGAACAACTCTACGACTCTTTGGGTTAGACTTTTAAAGCATATTTACTTTTCAATAGATGATTTTATTAATTCAAAAAGAGGGTAATGCCTCTACGATTTGTCATAACTTACAAAAAAAAAACAAAAAAAAAAAGAAAATAAGAAATTTTTGAAGAGCTTGTTTGGCAAGTTAAGGATGGCAAGAAGCTAAAAGTGTGTCCAAATAAATGGATTCCTTCTTTATTAGGTTTTTCCCTTGCTCCTAGAAACATAGAAGATAGCCTTGTAGATCTTAAGGATAAAAACTTAATAGAGGAGAGTGGGACTTGGAACCTTGACAAAATTTATCATTTGCTACCACTTAAAGAAAAAGGAGGCAGTAATAAGAAGTGTTCTCATCCCCTACTTTGCTTATGAAGATAATTTACACTGGCCTTATGAGAGGAACGGTGGATATGCTTTTAGATCTAGCTATGTAGAGAGGGAAAACTTGTCTAATATATCTAAGGCTTCATCTACATATATAACTAATGAAAGAATGTGGAAACTTATATGCTGTTGCAACTACTAGCTTAAGTTGAAGCACCATATGTGGAGGATGTGTAATAATGCTTTAGCCACTAATTTTAATCTTTTTTTATAGAAGGAGTAAATTTAACTCGAAGTATTTATGGTCGTTGTAATCTAGTGGCCTCACCACTAATCTCTTATAGGGATAGACAAGGGTCTAACCCCCCCTCTTTCATAGTTGGTTCAAAAAAAAAAAGAAAAAACTCAAAGTATATCTTTATAATGAAAATGAAAACATAGAGCACATCTCCTTTCATTACCCTTAGGTGCACATGTTGTTTTGCAAGTTATGCTTCAAAATAAATGAATATCCCATTAAGAAAATTGAAAGTGGCTCCTTCAGTCTATAAAGACTTTCTCAAGCTCGAGGGTAGAGTTAAAGGCTCTGATCAACAAAATTGTAATCACTCTTTAGCAGATTTAGCTTTATAGAAATTATAGCACCTTGAACAATAGTAGCCTAAACCCATATAAGGTCATTGCTATAAATCAAGAATAGAGTTAATGAGTTATTAAGGTACAATAAATTAGCACTGATTCTGCAAAATAGATAAGAACTAGAGGATTACGGAATAATAGATAGATGATGTCATCAGTAGAAATCAATGTGAAGATAAGTTGCGATGGCTCCTTTGATCGACCATCAATAAGGCAAGGAAGGATTGGTATTATTTATAAAAGTTCAAATGGGAAACCATTAGCAGGATCAACTTTTTATATATCCAATAAGAGTATTGATGTCGTTAAGTTGCAAGCTATTAACAAGTGTCTAATACTTGCTTCTAAAATAGGTTAGTTTGAAGTTAAAATGGAGTTTGATTATAAACAAGTTGTTAAGGCTATTTCTTCATCTAATCATAAGCTATGGAAAGGCCATGATAGATCAATGATATTTGTTTGTTGAAGAACTCTTTTTCTTTCTTCTTACCAAATTGTATTGAAAGAGAAGTTGACGTATGCATCAATTAGGTAGCCACCTAAGGTGATGAGTCGTGGTTCTAGAATATCCAACTCCTTTCCCATTTAACTATACTAGTGGACTAAGAGTCATGACCACTAACCTAGCTTTTCTTCCATTTCCATTTGTGAAGTAAATAATTTTTGGATAAATTAGAAAATGTTAAATATCATCCATATTTTTTGACATTGGTGCAACTCATTATGGGTAGGAATAAGGGTGAGTCTTTGGTGTTAGTATTAGTGGTAGTAGTGGTAGTGATTTGGGGGGTAAGGGGTTAGGGGCTCTAGTTCCCAAAGTTTAGAAAAAGTTACTTTACAAAATTTTTATAAAAGGAAAAAGGGTATATATAAAACATCTATATTGCCTTTTTGTGTCTTTTTTTCTTTTTTTGTTCCTTTAAATTTCCCTATAACATATTGCAAAATAATCATAAAATCATATGATATTAAGTTCTAGCTTAATAATATAAAGGGTAAAGTAATTAATTCACTAATTTTTTCTCTCTAATTTCAATTTCTCTCTCCTAAATGACTATAAATACTCCTTTTGACTTGCAATAAAATTTAATACATTTGAGTATTGGGCATCTTTCTACTTTTTTTTTTCCTTTGACTCACAATAAAATATGATACATTTAAGGATTGTGCTCTTAAACAGTTTCTTATAAGCTCTTAAATAGTTACTTTGCTTTGTGAAAAATCCCTAATTAATATATCATTAATTATTTTGCATACATGATATTTCTCCAATAAATCAAATTAAATACAATTGGCATATTTAGTGTATTTTTAACATATGCATTTATAATGTATTACTATATTTTATACATACTCTTCTTTTCTTGTGGACAACTTTTTTCCAAATTTATTTTTGCATTATTTTTTTCTTTCTCAAATTGTAGGTTATATATATGGTATGATTCAATAATTGTGTTATACTCTAATTTTTATCTTATTGTCACATTAACTTTTTACACGCAAATCATGAGTGTGCCATTTGCTAATCATTCTATTAAATACAGCTTCTTATAGTCGGCCCATAATGCCTCCCTTCGTTAGCTTTGCGGGAGCCATACAACACATAACTAGAAGTCATATGGCCCATATTACTTGCCTAACCCATCGCTTTGAGGGATCATAGATCAGAAGGTACCTTCTAAACCACCCCATTCATCCATTAGAGAAGGGAAGGAGCCTATGTCTTTACATGACTCTTATGGATTTGACCCTCTCTATACCTATAGCCAATCCCCTATCAATCCTACCGTCATGTCGCAGAATAAGAGCTTTATCTTTATCTTTATCTCTATCTCTATCTATAGAGATACCTATCTATATGGATAGAAATCTATCTATTAATTGATCTGAACTATCCTCTATCTGAATAGATTTATCCCTATAGGCGATTATGCCGATCTTTATATGTTTTGGCTATGCCCATTTCCACTCCAAAGAGGAAGGTTTAGATCTTTCAATCTTACGTTATCAAAGATGTGACCTATGTTAAGTCCATAAGATACCACAACTTTTTGTGTTCTATGATTTACCTCCGAATAATGAGTACGTAGTTCGACCTTTTTATTCTTCTCTTCATAGTAGGGGATGCGAAGCAATAGGTCGAGTTATAACATAAAGAAGAGTTGTCTAAAGTACTTCTTGTTTGAGTAGGAAGATATCGGTGACAACTACTAGAATCTTTAGGTCTTTGACAAATTCCACAAGCCTTATTACGGTGGTTATGGTTATAGCAATAGTTATCCTTCCGGAGATTTGGCTTTAGTGCTAAAGCGTTCTTGCATGATATGGCTAAAAAGCCTTATCTTGCTTGCTCTTGTTTTTAAAGAAATTTCTTGAACAACTTGAAAATCTTTCCATTAGCAACAACAAGAGTCTTTCTTTGTATAATCAATACCTTCAATAGCCCTTAATGCGTGCGAGCGGCATAAGCTAATAAATAAAGTTGCAAGATTGAAAGGTTCGAAAGACTAAGCTAAGTTTCACCCAGTACACAACTCGGTTTTCCACCCAATCAGCCTTAGCATATGAATAAGAAAAGAGGTTGTTAGTCTTAATAGTAAAAAAAAAGAAAGCCAAACAAGCTATTTCATTGCAGGTTTGATTATAAACCTATCAATTGACATGTGTAATTTGTGAATGAAAAAAACAAAAAAAAAAAGAAAAAACCTTGAACAAAAAGGTTTTATAATGATATCAATGAATCTCTTATCTTTATAACATTAAGATATGTATTGAAAAAATAAAATATTAAGGGCTTAGATAAAAAAGCAATTTAATTGAGGATATAATTTGTGATATTATTAATTATTTTGTATGTGTATAATATTTTTTGAATAAAACAAATTAAATGCAATTATAATATTTAATGTATTTTTAACATATACATTTATAATGTATTGCTATATTGTACATTTTTTTTTTCCTTATAGAAAACATTTTTCCAAATTTGTTTTTGCATTACTTTTTTGCCTTAAATTGTAGGTTATATATATGATTTGATTTAATAATTGTGTTATATTTTAAATGTTATCATGTTGTTGTATTTAGCTTTTATATGCACATTGTGGGTATGCTGTTTGCTAGTGTATTTTAAAGAGCTAAATATAATATAAAGTGAAGCATAGCTTAGTAGTTAGATATTTTTTTTGTAAACATAAGGTTTTGGGTTCAAATCATATGTTTATCATTTACTCTTTTTAATACATATTTATTGCTTAAATGATATTTGTCTTTTTGCATGTATTAAACTTTTTTTTTTTCACAACCAATAATATTAAATTCATTAATTACAAATTATATTCAACTAAATAAATTCTATTGGATTGCTATTTTTATAAGCAATACCATAAAAATAATTTTATTATCTATATTACAAGTATTCTAGTTTTATCACATGGAGGATTAATAAATAATACCTATTATATTACTTGATTTAGTAAATTTTTTAAAATTAATGTTATGAAGATGAATGTGGATTGTTGAGTAATTGATTACCTAATAATTTATATTCAAAATGATTTTTTTTTAGTATTTTCAATATAACAATCATACAAAGTTGTTATGAAAAGAAATCACACAATACTTATATTTTTGTCTAAGTTGCTCATTTTACTTTATTTGTAATTTCTTATTCACTTATTTTTTTCTAATCTATTTTTGTTAAAAATAAAACTCACGTAAGTTTTATACATTAATGTAATTTTTTCTAAATTAATAGTTAATTTTCATTTAATATATATACATAATAAAAAGGTAAAAAATTATTTATTTTTAACTTCTTATGAAGTGTATCGATTAGCATTAATCACTTTTTAAATGAATCTTTCTATCCTATTAAGATTTAGGAATTATTGCAGGTCAAATCATTAATAAGATCTATATATACATATATATATATTATATAAGATGCAATGTAATTACAATAATAAGTAAATATTTTCCTACTAATAATTTTTATATTAGCCTAATTAAAATAAGTATAACTCCTCAATTATATTCTGTGTCTATTCCTAGATGGATGCAATTTTGGGATAAGACAAAGAATGATAAGTTGTTTACAAGTAAGAATGGTCAACTGGGTATAAGGATGATATGGTTGACCAACAATTGACTAACCCATGCTAGTGGTATGAGAGTGCTATCTAGAGGTGATCTATGTCATCTTGTTTTGTTTGTTTCCTATATTGAAATTTTCTATATGTTGATTTATTCCATACTTTAGTTAAGTATTACAAATAAGTGCTTAAGGTTTAGTATTGAATTGGCTTAATTCCATGAGCTACAAAGAGTTCTATAAGAGTTTTATAAGTTTGTTTGAGATTTACCTTACGAGTCAATTTAAAGAGATAGATTATCAATGTAATTCCACATAAACTTAAGTCATGTAGGTTTGATTTGTTTTTTGTAAGTGAGATTGCTATATTCTAAAGATGAGTTTCTTATACGACTCTATAGTTTCTCCATTTATCAGTGAATGTCACTTCTCCTTCCATTTTTTTTTTTTTTTTTACACTTAATGGGTTTTTCATGTAATATAGTTATATTCATCTCTTCTCTTCTATCCCCCTTTTCTGTTTATTGTTGTATGTGATTCAATATTTGGTTTCTTGTAATACCTATCCCAATAAATTGGCATAGGAGTTGAGGGCTGTATTTTTTTTATGTTTTAGCATATGGCATTTATTCATAGAGGAGTTTATGTCAATGTTTTGCTATTGGCAGATTGAATCAATTACTTTGGTTACTACAACAATTGATCGATTTAATAGGCTGCTTTGGTGACCATAACAAATTGTGTATTGAGAAGATGATGGGGGCATGTTTGGGGAACAAGTATTACATGCTTGCCATTTTAGTCTCTGTAGTAGGGTTGGGGAGAAATTTACGTTTTTGCTTCTAAGCATGTGCTAGGCTTGTAATGAATGAGGTTGGTTTGGATGCAAGGACAATTTTTGTAGAATTCGATATAAGTAAACATTTGTTGAGGACGACTTAAATTATTAGATTCTCAAGTAACCCGTTAAAGAATAAGAATGACCATTTATGATTTTGAAATAAGAGGAAGAAGTATTCGAGTCACATAATAACAAAAAGGAGTTGCAGTAGATGCAGAAAAGATTTGAGTATTGTATGAATGGAAAAGGGCAAAGTCAATGTCAGAAATTCGAAGCATCACAGGACTTTATGTTATTATAAATGGTTCATATAAGGCCTTTCCGAGATTGCAATCCTTTGACTCAATTGACCCAAAAGGGAGTAAGTTTGAGTAGACTGATCATTGTGAGCAAAATTTTCAAGATTTGAAGAAAAGACCAATTATTGCTGCAATTTTGGCACTTGCTGTTAGCAAAGAAGGGTTTGTGATTTATAGCGATACTTGTATTAGAGGTTTGGGATGTGTTATGCATGACGGAAAAGTTAAGGCATATGGTTTAAGCTCTCGTGAAGCATACATATTCATGCTGTGGCATAAATATTGAAGGAGCAATTACATCTCTTGGCAGGATCCGACACTTATGTGTCTCACTTTTGGTACATAAAGAAATTTGTATGTAAGCTTTGATTATGACAAAATCCAATATCTAATATCATCTAAAACAAAACCTGCAAGAAATCTTTATAGAGGTGTTTAGCAAATAATCTTTATCACCAATTTGAACGAAAATGTTGTTGCAAAAAAATAAAATAAAATAAATAGTTTATTGTTGTCGCAAGAATAATATACATAAACATGGTATACTACATGGAAAGACAACGTTTTGAAGGTAATTAGTATAGCAACAACTATTACGGTATTGCTTTCAATTTTCTTTTTAAGTTAAAACATTTAAATTAATTGTATAAAAGTAACGTATTAAATGGAATATGAAATACGGAATATGGATAACAGAAGAGAAATTGTATTTATTCATAATATGGAACGCAAAAGAATCTGGAAAGATGACAATTTAAAACAAGCACAACGGAAGGTGAAGATCAAGGTAATTGACGGTGTAATAATTATGGTGATTTTATTCTCAATTAAAACATTTTAATTAATTGTATAAAAATAATGGGGATAATTGTAACTATAAAGTCATAAGTTTGATTTAAAATACAAATAAATGACGTAGATTTTAAGTGGTGGAAGCTGGAAATAAATTTTAATTACAATATGTGAATTTTAGGGATGATGTTAACTCCATATTAGAAATTGCGTCTTACAAAGTATTTATATTTGGATATAAACATACAAACTTCGTGCACCAGGTATTGTATATCTAATACAAGGAAATCAATGCTATTATAATTTAGTGATATATACACGAGTCTAGTAACGAAATAACGAGTTTTGAACCCCCCGTATTATTTATAGTAGCTGCCCCGAAAAAGAAAAACTTAGGAGCAAAGATATAATCTTTACATACACTAATGGCATGTTGGATTAGTGAAATATAATCAACAGGAATTGAATAGCAATTCTTAAAAGAAAAAATGCACATATACCCAATACCAGTCCCTGGTCAAATTATTGAGGGTAAGCTCTAGTAACTATTCTTTTAGTCATCGGGAAAAAAATATATATAAAACTTTTTGTATAGCAATAGAAATTCGGTAGTAATTTCACAAATTAAACACAATTTAGTTTTGTAACGAATGACTACTTATTCCATTCCACTTTTACAAGATAATAAAGTTCTGATTAGTTTATCTTTTTTTTTTTTTGTCTTTTTAGTATTTTCGTGGTGTCTACTTAAATTTTGTATTTGGTAAAAATAAAATATCAAAAAAATGAAAATATAATTTTATATACACCTTTCTTCTAAAATTAAATATGCAACAAATCTTAACAAAATTAAATTTATGTATCCTTCATTTTATTTATATTTATAAAAATATCAATTAAAATAATCATTTTCAATATGTAAAATATATTATTTCAAATATTTCTCTTGAAAATACCTGATTTTTTATTTATAAATTCTGATGCTTTGATCAATATCTTCATTATAATTATGAAATAAAAACAAAAAAGATATAAATAAAATAGTTTTCTAAATATTAAATTTTAAATAGATACAAATTAGATGTATATAAGATATAGATAAAATATAGACAAAAAAACAGAAAAAAAAAAGATAATCCAAATAGGATTTAAAAAGAAACCATATATATTAAAGGTATTAAGTTTATTTTTACATCACTTAAAAGTACACTTTCTATCTATATATATATATATATATATATTTTAGCAGCACTTTCTATTTGTATTTGAATGAGAAATATATACGTAATTATCCCAAATAATATATTAATAATTCCTAGGATAATGGTGATATTAAGTTCACCGACCTACAGCAGAAAAAGACCTTTATTTCTACAAAGATTTGAATTCCCAAATTAGATATTACTCATCATGGAAAAAGTCTAAACGTACACGTAAATCACAACTCCCATCTAAAATCCAAAAATATAAAAGCGTAAACCGTAGCTTACCGCCTGCCTTTTCATGATGCTGATATCACCAAACCCTAGGGTTCATTGCTATTTCCAATCCTAACCTCAAACAATCTCGAGCAATCTAGAGGGAGAACAAAATAAATTTAAAAAATATAAAAAACCCATCTTGACCCATCGGGGCATTTATTGTATAACCATATCCTCACTTTATTTCCTAAATATTTTTCTATTGCTTTCTTGGGACACGTATTGTGGAAATCGAAAACAAAACAGACATTATAAAAGCAACATCGAAGCAACAACAATGTCAACGTAAAACCTCAACACGCAAAACAATACATATCCTATCCTACGCACGACGCGGAATCCTTCATCAATGACTGCCATGGAGCTAGCTCACTACGACGAGGAGGAACGACAAGCAAACTCGGTTGAACTATTATTCGAAGAGCTCCATATTAACGATAACGGAGCAGGAGCCCTGCCTCCGGTTCGAGTTGTACTTCCTCCACCTGACTTTGATGAGGTGGAAGAAATTTTACACTACCAATTTAAGAATAAGGGCTTGCTAGAAGAAGCTTTTACTCATTCGTCGTACCCCGAGGTGGGATTCTCGTACGAGAGATTGGAGTACGTCGGTGATTCGGTGCTTAACTTGTTGTTCACAAAGGAACAGTACTCTAGGTATCCGGATTTGCCACCCGGGTCGCTGACCCGACTTCGGGCCGCTAATGTGGATACCGAGAAACTCGCACGTGTGGCGTACAAGCACGGGTTGCATAGATATTTGCGGCATAACAAGCCGCTTCTTGAGGAACAAGTAAGTGTGATTTCACTCTTTTTCTTTTCTTTTTTTTCCAAATAAATCGAGTAATTTTTCTGAATTTAATGGAATTGATGAAATACTTTATTTCTAAAGATTCTTTCGTTAATTTTATTATAAACTTATCGATTTCTATAATCTTATCGTTGGACTATGACAGGAAACTCGATATTTTATCTCTTAAGATTGAATATTTAATTCTTATGTGCTTTCCCGTTGGTTTCAATTACTTTGACGTTTTGAATATTTGATATGCCATTTATATTTTTTTTAATAATAATTATGCATTTTACTGCACGCCAGAGTTTAAAGTTGATTTGATTAAAAAAAAAATGATCAAAAGAAGTCGGTTGTTTAGTTATCTTCCCGTATCTATCGAGTTGACCTGTTCAAAAGTTTCAATTTCAGATTTTTTTTTCTTTTTTTTTTTGTTTTTGTATGTGTAATTGGCCGTTGACTGGGCATGGTGATCCAATTAGGGGCAAATATGTCAACTGTAAGCTTAAAAAGTCTATTTTGAGACGAAATCAAAATTTCGGACCTCTGCAAAGTCCCATCCTCAAAAGTTTTTTTTCCTCCTTTTTTCGGTTACTCGCAATCCATCCTCAATAGTTGGTAGTGACTGGTTATTTGTAATTATGTTTCCAATTAACTTTTTGTCACTGTTAAGAATATATTTTTCAATCTATCAAACAGACGGATCATCTAACTTTTGTTTAAAATGGGAGATTGTCCATGTCGAAGTGATGGTTTGAAGTCTTTTTCTTTTATTTTTTTTTTTTATTTTTCAGAAAGAGGTTTTTTTGGGATTATAGAGAAAATTAATCGATGCTTGTTGAATGGTGAAAATAGCATGTTTAAAAAGGTTCCCTATCATCTGATTTAGATGCTTGTCATGATGATCATGTGAATCACGCAACTGCACATCACAGTTCTTAAATGAATGGAGATATTAGTATTTCAATACGACGCAATTTTTATACATTGTCAACATCAAACTTTAAAGAAAAATAAAATGGATAAGAATGAAACTGCTAGTTGCTTATTAATTTGTGCAATCAAATCGGAAATCATTTAAAAAATTGCAGTTGGTTTATTTTGCATAGATAATACATAATTGAAAAAAAAAAAGGTTAATTGTATAAAATGTTCAAGGTGCATATAATTTAAAACCCTAACTTCATGTTTGAAATATTCACATAGCGCAAGCCATTTCAAAAATTCTAAGATCATCCTAAAAGATCACAACAACTGTCTATTTGCAGTTTCCCTTGAAATCTAAAATAGATATGGATGGGACTGTAAGTTTCCAACACTAGATTGAATATTTTGTTATCTTTTTTCATATAGTTATTTTATTTTCTCCCTCTAATTCTCAATGTTAATAACCACATTTTGTGTATACAGTGACAATTGACATCGCTAAAATTGTTATCATCAAGCAAAACTTAGTGTATATCATGAATGGCTGTCACTTCATACATTGATCTTACTTACTATTTTCTATTGAAACTGTACTCAAATTTGAACATTATAGTAAACTTTTTCTGAACAAGCACAGATTCGAGAATTCAGACAAGCTATTGAGGATTATCCACTACATTCAAATGGTCTTATTGATGTGCCCAAAGTGCTTGCTGACATAGTTGAATCGATTATTGGAGCTGTCTTCATTGATAGCAACTTCTCACTTGACACAGTATGGACGGTATGTAACATGTTTTCTTATGTGAAATGACTAAGTGATAGATACCATTAGCACTACCAATTACAGCATGTTCTTTCTTACTCTATAACTATTAAATTCTATTGTAAACTGGGTTTATAAAGAATCGAGAATAAATGGTTTTTTATTTCGTAAGTATATCAACATCTTAGATAGTTACGATATACTATATAACTTACAGATGAGTTACTATAAATACGATTCATGCAAGTTTCAGTAACTTTAAACCTTAACCCTTTTTTCTTTAAATTTGTTCTTCAATTTTTTTGTAAGCCCATAATTATACTTATTGAAACTTGTTTGTATTTCCATATAACAGGTGTTTAGGGACTTATTGGAGCCCATAATCAGTCCAAAGACATTTAAAGTTCACCCTGTCACAGAGTTATATGAAGCATGCCAGAAGAAGAACCTGAATTTGAGATTTGTGGATTTGTGGAAAGAAAGGGCAACTTTCCATGTGTTTGTAAATGATCAACTTGTAGGAGTAGGTACATACAAGTCAAAGAAGGAGATTGCACACAACAGAGCAGCAAAAGATGCACTAAACTATGTTAGAGGATTACCTAATCTTAATGAAATTGAGGATGAAAATGGTTGCATGGATTGATTGGATATTTAGATGTTTCATAAAAATCTAAAGTTGAGTATGATTTCTCATGGATGAGAGAGAATAACTTTCTATTTGTTTGTCAACTATCGGTGTATAGATATAGTTAGAAAATGAATTAAATTATATTAGAAGTTTGCTTAATTTAACTAAATTATAGATGATCGTGGTTGTATGAATTACTTGTGATTAATATTGTGAATTTGATTTGTTTAAATCTTTTGTAATCAAGAGGTTAAATAGTAGACATGATTATAAAAAATTGTATTATAAAAAATTATTTGTGTTTATTATAGATAAAGAGAAAATTGACATAATACAATACAATACGATTCTTACATACTAACCATCTTGTACCATTTCCCATTCTTCTTGTTGATAGCGATGAAAATTCTATCATATTATGTTTGTGATTGTTTTGACATATATAAAGAAAAGAGTCAATATAAATGATGAACATGCTAAGATTGATGGATGTTTCACATTTATCTCAACACATTTAATGGATTAGATTGACACACTATGACATAATTATTAGTTAATGAATATATTGACATGACACAATACAATACAACACAACACAAACTATTTGACATGTTTGTAAATTTTCAATAAACTTTAAGCAAATTCAACAACAACAATGAACTTAAAATGGGCTCAATATGGCACAAACTTTATGCAAACATGATATGCTTAGTCCTTTTCATTATGGGTCCATTTGATTCAAATTCTTTTCATCTTTTTAGGTTTTTTTTTTTCTTTTTTCAATATCTATTTGAATTTTGCATTTGAGTAGATTAAAACACCAACAAGATAAGAATATGATTATATACACCGCTATTTCAAAAATTAAATACCTAATAAATTTTCATAAATTTAAATTTATCTATTTTACCTTTTTGTTTTACACAAATATCAATTCATATATCTATTTCAATGTATAAAATATGTATTTAAATCTTTTCTTTTGAAAGTCTATAAATTTTCACTTCTCAATTTTTATACTCTAATATCCACTTTCACCATCATATTTAGAAAATAGAAATAGATAAAATACATATAAAATAACTTTTTAAGTGTTATATTTTAAACAAAAACAAATATGGTATGGGACATATAAAATTAAGATACAAATAGGAAAAAAAAAATCTAAACAAACTTATATTAGTTACCATTTGATTTTATGTCAATAAAATTAAACCTAATATCAATAAGAAGTTTTAATATTGTATCTGTGTTATATTGTAGTATCTTGTTAAGTATTCCCACTTCTACAATAAACTCAAAAAGTGGTCCTTTATTTATTTATTTGTAAGAATCTATGAAATTAAAATATTGGCTTTTAATAAAATGGAATATATTGGCAATTGCTCCGTATATCTATAATATTAAAGTAAAAGCCTCATTTTTGGTGTCTTAAATGGGTACACTATATTTATCTTCTAATAATAATAAACATTCCATGAACACTACTTCTAATAACTGTGAACTACTCTTTTGGTTATGTCTTACTCTTCTCTTTACCACTTCCAATAACTACACTAACCCTAAAACTTTGATCTCTATTCTTATCACTTTCACTAATTACTCCATCCATTGCATTATATATATAATTTCCATTATATTTTTTTTAGATTATTATAATATTTACACACATATAGTGGGCACGAGGCCTGTTGGTATATTTATCAAGAGTAAATGAAATAATTTTTTGCACTTTTTCATGCATTTGCTTTTTCTTTTTCTTTTTTCTTTTTAGTGTCTATTGAGATTTTGAAAACTTGAAAAAAAAATTAAATTTCAAATAAATTTTGGAATACGTATTAAGAAAATCCTAATAGAATTAGTCCTATATACTTTTGAACCAAGCATACCAATTTTATACAAGTCAAGAATGCAACCAAAATGAATTTAAAACTTGCACCCTTCCCAATAACCTGAAGGGTGTCTTAAGCTTATTAAAAATGCTATAGGGTTTTTTAATTTATAGTTGAAACACTACTCAACTAACTAAAAACCTATAAGTGGTTTACTTCATTTAAATCCTAAAGATAATGAAAATAATAACATATACTGAAAAAAAAGTACAGTTCATAAGTCTAATATTTCTCTCTAATAAAAAAATATTACACGTTATAACCAACTACAAAAATAAAAGATGTACAGGTTGCCACACAATTATCTTGCTTATGGAAATCCTAAAGCATATATGTATTAATCCCATAAAAGAAAAACGGAAAAAATAAAAAAAAATTCAGAAGCAATGATTAATAAAGAAGAGTAAAAGAACTTTAGCATGGGCATCTTGTGATTACAAATGTAAAATAATCTAATAATACTTAATATAATATCCTATTCAAATTCCTTATCCAATATTAAATTGATCTTGAAAGTTAAGCTGAGCCCTATAGGATATTAAAAAAAAAAAAATCCCAAGACCCATCTTATACCTTAAAAATTACTCTATAAGGCAAATACCTGATTGAGCGGCATTGATATCCCATAGAAAAAACCACCCAATTACTTCCCCACACCAAACGAGTCATTCTCAAACCTGTCAAATTCTTGCTACAGAAGATCTATCCGTTGACGAAGATGGTGGAGCGTTTGGAATTTGGTATCGAGTGGCCTGTGGGTAAACAGAAAAGAAATGCCACGTGTGCATTCATAACATGAGAACTTGGAAATAATAGCCGTTGGCGTTACTTATCAAATTTTCCGCTGATCACTTCACATTACCTTTTGACTGCCGACAACCTGATCCATCTGGTCATTTGGACACTTTCGGATTATGAAACGATCCTATTTTGTCAACGACTGCCACTATAACTTTCTTGGTATTCTTAATGGGTGTCGGAGACATTAGTTAAAAAATTGGAAAAAAAATAAAATAATTCATTTTTCTAGTACTAATTACATATTTTATGAATAAACGACTAAAAGATTGAAACTTTCTTACCTTCTTCTTCTGTTTATTAAAACTATACTAATGAGATGCGTGAATAAGAAGGTATATGTCGAAACATAAAACATAAAAAATTAAAAAAAATATCACTAAACTAGCTTAAAAATTATATATAAAGCAGTTGGTAAAAAAAAAAAAATCCAACTTTATATTGCCATTTTATTAATGGGGCGACAGAGAATATTAGTTAATTAAAATAAAAAAATAATAATAGAAGTTAATCTGAAATATCAGAGATCATATCCTTTAATAATATCTATATCAGGCAAGAATATTCCGGAACAAAAATATATTTCCTTTTAAATACAATTTGATTATCTTTGATTAATTACTAATTAATTTGGTCGACTTGAACACAATTATATGAAACCGGTATTTTAAAAAAAGTAGCAAAAGAGACACCTAAGTAAGTTCTTACGTCGGTTCGCTTAAAGTGCCATAAAATCTCGCTTTTTGCACTGTTTTAAAAACATGTTCTTTCGCTTTATTAACGTGTCTCTTTCAATCTGACTCTTTTTTTTCACTGTTCAAACGGAACTCTGTCGTAGCAAGCTGTACATGTGCCCTCATGGTCTTCAGCATCTGTCTGGTATAGGTTCCAACACTGAACCAAAATTTGCTTTCTTTTCTATATATTTTTTTTTTTCCCTTTTTCGTTTTATTTTCAGTGATAAAGTAACGCTGCAATTCGTGCTAGCGGATGGTGCTGAGAGTACTGTTTTCATGTCGTTTCTTTTCAGGTTGCCACCTAGGTCCAAGGGTGTTTTGATTTCTTTGTAGGGCTAGAAATGGGATGATTTTATCACACATACGTTTTGGGTTCACGCATGTGTTACTTCTTGATGTGATTGTACTTGTAATCTGGGTTTTGGCTCAAAGTAATGATGAATCTTGTTGAATGCGCTGTTTAGTAACAACGCTGAGTGTTATACTTTAAGTGGGTTTATGAAAAAAATAAAAAAATAAATGTCAAAATGTTGAAAAAGAAAATAAATTTTAAAAATGATATTCAATTTGAGTATTATATAGAAATTTTAGATCATCTTTTGCTGGAGCAAGCTTTTTTTAATGATTAACATTTTGTTATGTTTTCTCTGATATTACATCGATTCTGGTATTGCTGGAATTTCATGTGCTGATAAGAATAGAGCTTGGTTGTGATTGTTCTTTTTATGGCCATCTTGTTGAAAATTCCTGTTTTTTGTGAATATTATCGGTCTTCACGTCATCTTTTCTCACGATTCTTCTTATACTCTTGCCTTGATTTATTAGTTCAATGTATATTGAGTTCTATGCCATGGATGTTAAGCCTGCGAGCGTTTCAATTGCCGACATGAAATCACAGTATGGCGAACTTGCCTCTTTTCCTAAATTTCAGTTGCTTTCTTGCAGGATAATATCGTAGATTGAACGATCAACGATGGCTACACTGAGTGATATTGGTGTTGCAGCATGCATCAATATACTCAGTGCATTTGCTTTCTTTGTAGCATTCGCCATTTTGCGAATTCAACCAGTTAACGACAGAGTCTACTTTCCAAAATGGTACCTGAAGGGGCTAAGGAGCAGCCCATTGCGGACAGGTGCTTTTGCAAGCAAATTTGTGAATTTGGACTTCAAATCTTACTTGAGATTTTTAAACTGGATGCCTGCTGCGCTGCGAATGCCTGAACTTGAGCTAATAGAACACGCAGGCCTAGATTCAGTTGTTTACCTCAGGATTTATCGAACAGGGTATGCTCTTGCGTATCAATTTCATTGTTGCATCTACTTTACCTAAGGATACTAGGAATTGATGCTAGCTTCTACTAATATATTCCTTCACTACAATATAATCAAAGTCAAGCCATGTATAATTACGTGATGGGTCAAGGCCTGAGAATTCAGTCTCTCTGTCCTTGTGATGAAGTTTCGAGTGTTCCCTTCCTGGCTGATATTGCATTGTTTACTCATTCAAGTGCAGGCTAAAAATATTTGGTCCGATCGCATTACTTGCATTCTCAATCATGGTTCCTGTCAATTGGACTAATAGCACCCTCAAAGATGAAGCTCTCAACAATCCTAAGTTCACATACAGTGATTTGGATAAGCTTTCTATATCAAACATACCAAATGGGTCTCCCAGGTAAGTTCAGCTTGCTGATGGTTTCTAGTGGTCAATACATGCGAGAATTTGTGAAACTTGGTTGTTATAGCTGTGTTTGTCTTTTTTAACCATTAATTTCTTCAGAGAGGCAGACAAGAGAACTCAAACCAGTTTTTGCCATAGTTGATTTGTGCATAGTTATCTTGGTCTTTCTTATGTTGCATGCTAATGTTATGTGTTATTAATTTCCCGACTCAAAAGCCAACAGGTTCAAACTTCTTTTTTTGTCTTATCAAATGACTTGTTTAAATGTCCCACTTCACAACAACAAGCTCCACTTCTACTTTGCTTGCAGATTTTGGACACATTTAGTCATGGCCTATGCATTTACGTTCTGGACATGCTATGTGTTGAAAATGGAGTATGAGATCATTGCTAACATGCGATTGCATTTTCTCGCTTCAGAACAAAGGCGCCCTGATCAATTTACAGTGAGTTTTTATCTTTCTTTCTTAGTATTACACACAAATTTGTTAGATGGTTTGTTTGCCACAAATCGCAAGAATTTGATAGACTAGTGTTGTTGAGAGAGTTCAAACATAGGGGTAAATTTCATTCAATGATAAAAAGATAATAACAAGTTTACAAGAGTATATATAGTTATGGGCTAAACATGGATAAAATAGGAAACAAAATAAAGGAGGAAAAAAAAAAAAATCTAGTCTCAAAACGATAAAGGTACATGGCCCGTTAAATGAAACGCACATCGTGGGTCTCCAAAAACACTACACACACCATGTGTATAGTAGGACTTCCACACCTACACGCCATGTAGGTCCAATCTTCCAAGGTAGACATGCCTTAGGTCCACAAGGAGTTACACACACCATGTATCTTTGGCCTTGCAATAGTACACGTGTGTATTTGTTTCATGCATGGCTGTGCTCGATCCCATCCGAAATTCCAACTAACTTGTAATAGGCATCCATTTTGGTAACTGCAATATAAACTCAGTCAGTGAATTTCTAAAATGCACTTCAAATCTCTCTATCGTGTGTCTTTTGTCTTTGCTCGGAATACTGTTAATTATCTGGTTCGATAAATTCTGTAATTCTCGTGCTTGGGCTCCAATGGTAGGACCCTTGAACCAGCTGTGTCTCATCAATAGGGGTCAAATCATCATCATAGCTGAGGAATTAAAAGGTTCTTTGAAGTTGCCATTTCTGCATAAATCTTGAGGATTGTTAACTGTAAAATGATTGTTGTCTGTATGATTTCTGCGATCCAAATTGATTTTAAATGACATGGACAAGCTTCAAATGTGGTGATAGAGTGTTTTGTGCATGACCTTCTTTTATTTTGGATGGTTTTATTTTGATTGTCATTGAAAAGAAATAGGGTATTATGCTGGTGGAAGCTTTCATGCATTTCCTGTCTTCCAAATAGTAAATTCCACAGAGCTTTTAACCAATACATGGAAGCTTATCACACATTGTCAATATCATGTTCTATTTCCTTAGTACTGCATCCAGAAAGTGGTGGTTAGGGATAATTTTACTTGAGATAAACAGATCATTTCATCATTGGAGCATATGCATTCATTTTTGAAATTGATTCTCTCTTTAGTACTTTTTTGTTGAAATAAAGGACATAATATATTTCCTTGGTTCTACAAAAGGAAGTCTGTAGTTGATTGAGTTGCCTATTGATGATCTTTGACAACAGTTGCATTCTGTGTTCTTTGTCTAGGTACTTGTCAGAAATGTGCCATCAGACCCTGATGAATCGATTAGTGAGCTTGTGGAGCATTTTTTCTTGGTCAACCATCCTGACCATTTTCTCACTTATCAGGTTTATCTTGTGATAAAAGTACAACGGTCTGATGTTCTATTCGTCTTTTTTTTTTTTCCGATTAATATTTGTTCATATTGCCTACATCAGTATCATTCTAGACAGTATAGCTTTCTTTTTACACATGTCAACTATTTAGATGAATTTTGCATAGGCTTGTTGAATCTTGATAGAACAGGAATCTCTTCATCTATGTTGTGTAATTGAAATTTTTCATCTTAATAAAATTAGAAATGGTGTCCTTTACCTTCCTAATGTACATTTGGGCTATTAAAGGCTAACATAAAAATGTATTTCTTCAAATGCATATGGAAGAGGTTTCCTGGTTCTTTGGTTGCATTCTTTCAACTAAACTAAGTAAGAGTTTTTTTGGAAAACTTGATTATTTAGCTAGCCTTTAGTGCATCAATTGTTGAAAATGAGATATAGCTTTCGGGAAGCAACAATAAGATTGAAGAGCTCATAGAGAGATTCTTAGATATAGGGTTGTCAAACTCAGAATTTTACCTAAAATTGGTATAGAAATGATAAAACCGTATAGAACTAGTAGAATTTTAAACTTTATGTAATTGTATACTTAAAGTCATAATTTTACTAAAAGTTTATACCTAAATAATTTTACATCCCTTTTACTATAAACTTGTAAAATTGTATGAGTTAACTCATGATTTTAACAATCTTACTTAGATGTCACTACTTAATCAAGTTATCAACACTTTCCTTCAATTTGGTGGGTTATAAAAGTTCTTGTGTCCATTTTACATGAAATGGAATGAGTAAGTCAACCGAGTGACTCTTCCTTTTTTTACCTTTGTCAAATGTATGTATAAAAGCCCACACCAATTTTTAAGCTTAATTAAATCCAACATGCTATTCATAGCAGCGGGTCAATAGATAGAGTCCTTGCGTGGTCGTTTGAACCTCCATTTTATTAATTGGTCTATTTGATGGGCTTCACTTTTACTTCCTGCCCAAGGAGAGCATTGAACATAGAGTAGAATAGCTGCTATTGCTCTTGATAAGGATCCCTGGTTGATCTAAAATTCAATTAGTATGTGATTTGCAATTTAGGGTTTTAGGAATAATAGAAGGATATTATTGTATGTTTTTAGGGTATTATAAAACTAGAAAATAAAAGATATGGACAGAATCAATATTAAATGTGACACATTAATATTGAAACAAATTGGTTTTTGATTGGATCATAAATGATGCATGATCTATAAGATGATCAAGATCAACAGGAGTTAAAAGAAATTGATATTGCTCACGGTATTCTAATAACAAGGCTCACCACAATTTGATAATAACTCAATACAAAATAAAGAGAAGAATTGAATTCTAAATATTTGATAAAAGACTCAATAGTCT
Organism: Lumnitzera littorea; assembly: GCA_024138015.1. Taxonomy (NCBI): domain Eukaryota; kingdom Viridiplantae; phylum Streptophyta; class Magnoliopsida; order Myrtales; family Combretaceae; genus Lumnitzera; species Lumnitzera littorea. The sequence goes on from JAMXBB010000002.1 coordinate 13,254,600, forward strand.
CAAGACACTAATATCCATGACATAAAAGGAAACTGAGCAAAAGAAATAAAAACAAGAAAAATAAAAGAAAAACGCTAAACTTAGACTGTGCCTTGTTTGGCTTCCTCTGCCTCAAGTAACTGCCCAGCTTCTTAATGTTCCAACTGATAGAATTCAATTTTCCAATCTGTCCCGAACATTCCTATTGCCTTATCAACACTTTAAATTTAAGTTTTTAGATAGTCAGTTGTTGAGGTAAATTCAATTTTACAATAAGATTTTCAATCCACAAATTCTTACTTAGTCTACCCTAAAACACTGACTTAAGTGTTCCCATCATTTGAGGGGGAACCACGATAAGTATATTCTCAAAAAATAAGATGATTAAAACTCTGCTGTTTTATATGTATTACTTTCCATCTAATGCTATTGTTTTGCTCAGGTTGTTTACGATGCAAATAAACTTTCTGCTCTTGTCAATGATAAGAAAAATTTACAGAATTGGCTTGACTACCATCAGCTTAAGTACACCAGAAAATCCAAAAGACCCTTGACGAAGGTAATGAATCCTGGATATCCACCAATTGTTTTTTTTTTTTTCCGTGGTTCAAATGTGGAATAAGTTTTTTAATTCATAAATGAGCAACTTTCTCTAACCTTTCTGTTTTCTTACATTTTTAATGAACAGACAGGCACTTTGGGCCTTTATGGTGAGAGTGTGGATGCTATTGATTATTACACGTCTAAGATTGAGAAACTATCAAGAGAAGTAAGTTCTGCTGGTATCTCTTCAACCATATTTTGCTTTTTATTGAAATTATTATGGAGGAGTTGGTGTTCCTCGAAGAATCATCAATTTATTGGAGGTTTCTCTTTTTGAATATAATCTTATCATGTTAGCTTGCAATCCTTTCAGATATCTTTGGAAAAGGAGAAGATCATTAGCAGCTCTAAACATGTGATGCCAGCTGCATTCGTTTCCTTCAAGACTCGATGGGGTGCTGCCGTCTGTGCACAAACACAACAGACCAGGGATCCAACGATTTGGCTGACTGAGTGGGCTCCAGAGCCTCGTGATGTGTATTGGGAGAACATGGCAATCCCATATGTTTCCCTCGCTGTTAGGAGGCTTGTCATTGCTGTTGCATTCTTCTTTCTTACTTTCTTCTTCATGATCCCCATTGCAATGGTACAGTCACTTGCAAACATGGAGGGAATTGAGAAGGCATTACCTTTTCTCAAGCCCATAATTGAGATGTGAGTGTAATTTCACTATTCATTTCTGTTTTCATTACATTTGGCAAGTTTTATTCTTGAAAAGCATACTGTATTTTTTATAAAGTATATTAGCCTATTTGTTTGATATTTGTGCCCTTCAGCTGTGATCTTACAATTTCCACAAAACTCCAGTCCATCTCTCTTTGTCTAAGTTACATTGCAGAACATCTCTTTCTCCTAAAATCTTTGTTTTGCATGAGAAAGTGGCTACAAACTATATTGTCTATTTCTCTAGTGGCTGTCATCCTGTACTGATCAAGCCAGAACACTAGTTTTAGTGTGTTGCTCCTTAAAAAAAAATAAAAAATAACCTACATGAAATGAAAGATTTGATATTAGTTTTGCTTATTTACACTTGACACAACTGACTACGAACTAAGGACTTCCAAACCCAACTCTCCCAGTTACACCAATCTTCGCGCTCCATCAATAGTTTTTTCTTTTTCATTTTTCTTTTCTCTATATCAAATATGTGAGCAGTTTGTTTTTTATATTATTTCTTCACATGCCACACAGATACATGGTCCTGCTAGTAATCTATTATTGCAGAAAAGGGTGTGCTGATGGTTTTGACTGCTTATTGAATGTGAAGCCTGTGCCATGGACAGCAGACATATTGCACATAGGTGTATAAGGCATAATGGTTTTTAGCTGTATAGTCTAGTGAATGGTGAAGGGCTGTAAGCATATTTGATGAAGTGCATTTACTCCCTTAAACTTGGTTCTCTTTGCTCTAATAAGACTTTATGTTGGCAATATTTATGTGTGATTTTAAGATGATTTTCGCATTCATTTTTTTAGTGCATTCTCGATTAGTTGTTTATTCTATGTTTGCTAACAATAATATGTACCACTTAATCCAGGCCTGCAGTTAAGTCATTTATCCAAGGTTTTCTTCCTGGGATTGCATTGAAGCTTTTTCTCATTTTTCTTCCATCTATCTTGATGCTAATGTCAAAATTTGAGGGTTTTATTAGCATATCAAAGCTAGAGAGGAGATCTGCAACTAGATATTATATCTTTCAATTTATAAATGTATTCCTTGGAAGTGTAATTACGGGAACTGCATTCCAGCAACTCGACAGCTTCCTCCACCAGTCTGCAAAAGAGTAAGCTTTTTTGTCCAAACAGGAAATGCATTTAGTTTCTACCATCTCGACTATTTATTCTCAACAAGAGACCAACCTTTTTGGTGAATCTTGAGCAGAAGTTAATACACGTTTCTGCAGTATTCCAAAGACCATTGGTGTCTCAGTTCCAATGAAGGCCACATTCTTTATAACTTACATAATGGTCGACGGTTGGGCTGGAGTCGCTGGAGAGATTCTAAGACTAAAACCACTCATCGTATATCATCTGAAAAATTTCTTTCTTGTAAAGACGGAGAAAGATAAGGAAGAGGCAATGGATGCAGGAACTCTCGGTTTCAACGTAGGCGAACCCCAAATACAGCTTTATTTTCTACTTGGACTTGTTTATGCTGTGGTCTCGCCGATACTGCTTCCTTTCATCTTAGTATTCTTTGCCCTGGCATACATTGTCCATCGCCACCAGGTGAAGAAATTTTCAGATGGAATTTTATGCTCGTATTAAAAACAGGAAGTTATGGTTAAAATTTACATATAGGAGCATCCAAGCTTCTCATCTAACTGGGGATTCTCTTTTTTAGATCATAAATGTCTACAGTCAGGAATATGAAAGCGCTGCAGCTTTTTGGCCAGACGTACATTGGCGCATAGTCGCTGCATTGATCGTTTCACAGCTGCTATTGATGGGGTTGTTAAGTACAAAAGAAGCTTCTCAATCTACTCCGTTGCTCATTTCACTCCCAGTGTTGACTGTATGGTTTCATAGATTTTGTAAAGGTCGTTATGAGCCTGCTTTTCGTAGATACCCATTACAGGTGTGCCATGGTTTTCTCATAGCTGGAGTGAATGTTTTCCTTCTTGCCCTGACGATTTTTTTTTTTCCTTTCCCTGCAAATTGTTATGTATATCATATATTTTTAAATTATGGCCCTTTCTTTAGCCAACTTCACCTACTGGGATTAAGGTTTGTTGGTGTCGTATAATTTTTTTTTGACGATTTCTGTGGTTGCATTTTCTCTTTTATTCTGAAACCCTTTTTACAAGCAACATTAACACTCCAAACGTTGCACTTCTCAATTTGTTGTTCGCTTCCCATGTCAGCGCTGGGGAGATTTTTCCTTTCTTATTCTCATTCAACTTACCCTTTTGATGGGATACAGGAAGCATTGATGAAAGACACATTGGAAAGAGCAAGGGAGCCTAATTTGAATTTGAAACCTTTTCTTCAAACCGCGTATATTCATCCGAACTTCAAGGATGCCGATGATGGAGATGCTGATTCAGCTACTGAAGAGCACGATGAGGAACCCGTGCTTGTACCAACAAAGCGTCAATCTCGACGGAATACACCGTTGCCCAGCAAACATAGTGGCTCTTTCTTACATTCCCTGCCTGAAGATGAAAAAGAGCAATCATAGTCATAGCCCGCAAGTGAACTTCTTTATTTTGTACATTGGGAGCTTTTATGAGTTCAACCGTAAATTGCTATGCCATTTGTAAATGTTAGAATAACCGCAAAAGTGGTTTTGGCTTAGGGAAGCAGGAGGAGGAATAGCATGCAGAATCATGTGTATTTGTTTTCCCATTCTTTTCGAAAGAAATGAGAAATACATGGTGGTACGGCTTTTAGATCCTGCTAGCGAAACTTCCATTTTGGACAAAAAGTGTTTAGCCTATTCCCCTTTCTTTTCTTTTTCTTTTTCTTTTTCTTTTTTTTTTTTAATTATATACAATTAATGGAAGTTGCTAAAGTATGGAAAGGATACATGTATCCACTATTGCAAATTTGTCAAATGCTTCCACAACCAACAAAGAATTTTCGAAAGAATAGGAATAAAACTCCATTACTACCGATGAGGAGGTTTATAGACAAGTTTGAGTCGAGATTGTGTAATTTTAAGTTTAGGTTGAAACTTGACTCGAAACTTTAGATTTTTAGTTTGATTGAGGATAGAATTTCCATGTTGAGATTGATTTTAAAATATTAAGATTAACTATATGAAAAAAGCAATATATATATATATATATATATTCTAATTAAAATAATATTGATAGTTAAACTCAACTAATATTTAATTTCAAGTTGAGCTCAATTAGGCTCATAAGAATAACAAGCACTTCTCATATGCCTTATTTTAATTTCATTTTGTGTAATCCTTATTGCATAAGACTCAAGACCATGACTTAGTTTGTTTCTTGAAATTTTCTAGAATTAGATATGTTAAACCTTAATTTTTGGAGATAGCTAAACTTTGTAAGTAAGCTTATATATTTAGCCATTAAATTCAATAGATTTAAATTGGTCTACAAGTGCTTAGGTCCTCCATTTATTTGTAAGATATCTAATATACCTGAGATCATTCATACTCATGTAAAGCTTATCTCTCAACTGTCTCTCTTTAGTGTAGGTAAGTTCTTGGATATTTAGAAGATAAGTTGATTTAATGTGATCAATGAAAGTCATGTTGTAGGTGGTGGCGATTTAAGCTATTTGTATGTGGCAAAGTGATCTTTTGATCTAAGATGACGATGAAGGATGTTTTTGATATTGTTGCTAAAGACATTAAATTCCCTATAACTCCTTTCATAGCTAATGACTTGGTAGTTGAAGAGAAATCTCGCGAAAGAGGAGATTAATGGAGGCTAGGAGAGCTAATCAAGTCAATATGATGAATCATTTTTAAGCTATGGAGGATGGCCTGGGTGAAGTTGAGAAGAATTTTCAAGGGGAATGCTGATAGCCACACTAGATCATAAGTGTAGAGGCAAGATGCTGTCATAAAAGAAATGGTTGTTTCCTTGAATGAGTTGATGATTTAAGGGATCAAGGCCAATATCGTCTAAATCCATTCATGTAAGGGTGATGACAAAGGAGAAGGTACAAAGTCCCAAGATCTTCTATGGGTTTAGAAATGCTAGAGAATTAGACAACTTTCTTTGGAGTATGAATCAAACTTCAATGCACTTATATTTTGGACAAACACATCGAAGATGAGGGCAATTCCCTTATTCTTCAATGTTGTAGCATCATTATAGTGGCAAAGACAGTTTGATGAAACCAGGCAAGGAGCTAAGGTAATTAGTATAAACCCTACAGTTAGACGTTTTGGAGTCTATATATGAAATTTAAGGTGATTTGGTAAGTTGTTCAATCAAGCCCAAAGTTTATAATGAAATTAAAAATATTAGTAAAAGTGATCTCCTGAATTTCAATTTAAGAAAATAAATAATTAAATATTAAAATATTAAGTTATATATATATTACTCATTATTTATCGAAAACACGTAAAATAAATTCTAATAATTAACGAATCACTAAAAATAAATTATATATACACTAAAAATCATAAAATAACTTAAATAATATTTATGAGTATTTATTTATACTGTATATGTATTTACGTATAGGTAAAAATACCTGAAATTACTTAAAGTATCTAAAATATGGTAAAATAATACCAATTAATTAAAAAAATAAAGAAAAAATCAAGGGAAGTGTGGAATGGTTTGAAAATAAGCTTGTCATATTGAGAATAAAAGAGGAAAAATCAACCAATAAGATTAGGATAATTAGAAAGTAAAAAAGGAAAAAGATAAGGGACATTTGGCATAAGTAAAATTAAAGAAGAACCTAACCACCTCTAAAAATTCATTTTAGTTAATTTAGAGTCTAGAAAAATTTAGGAAGATGTGAAAAGAGGAGACAAAACAATTTTACCAAAAATGAACAAATTAATGTATAAATAGGGTATCAGGAGGGAAATTACACTCGATGACTATCTGGAGAGGAATCACCATCAACACTAATAGTGGACCTACCAATTGGTTGTGAAAACAAAGGTGGAGCCACTACTGGTGACTAAAAGCCTTTCGATTGGTGAGTTTAAATTCTCTTCTAATTTTTGTCTAATTTATTAAAAATATTAAATATATATAAAAAAATTATAAATTGGTATTCTGAGATATTCTTGTATGTAGATTTATTGAAAAATATCAATTTGATAAAATTAAGTCTTGAGATATAATACTTTTAAGATATTATTAAATTTGAGCTAATTTTTTAATTTTAATTAAATTGACTTTAATGATGTAGTTTTGATGTTAAAATTTTTATATAGACTATTTAGAATATATATATATATATATATATATATATCAACACTATGAAGAGATTTTCTAAAAATTAATTTTCTGAAATTTTACTTAATTTTTAAGTCTCAAAATCATACATAAAAAGCAATATTTAAGCTTAATTTAGTGATTTAATGTTAATTTAGTGAAACTTATGATTTAGTATATAATTAGATATCTTTAGATGATAGTTACTGATGTCGGATGATATTTATAGGGTTTAAGGTGTTAGATATATGTATTATGCATATTATGTAATAAATAGATATAAAGAAATAATAGGTAAAAAGGGTATATTTTAAGTTAATTTTGTTATTAGAGTTAATTTGGTATAAATTTTGATTTAAGGTATAATTAGACATCCCGATATGCTATTTGGTGATAAAAGATGATATTTGTAGTGTTAGGGATGTTAGATATGTATTTTAAGTATAGATTAGGCAATAATATATAATATGTGTATATGGGAAATTAAATAAGAAATATTAAGTTAAATTGATAATATTACAATATTAAAAAATCATATAAATCTGATGTAGAATATATATGTAAGTTATTAAGTAAAAAAGGTAGGTTATTCTCACATCAAAAACAAATTCGGTAGTTAAATTAAAAGTATAGTGTACTGTACTGGCCAAAATATTGGTTATGAGCTAGATAAGAGATTTAGGATATTTAATTATAATTAAATGAATTTTACATATTGGTTCAGGAGAAATTTTTAAGGTTTATAAATAAAAATGGTAACCAGAGGCTAAAACAGAACCTAATTTAGAAATTGAATAAAAAAAACTAGTTTAGGACTAATTTGATTATAGGAAATATAGAACTTAAATGATTAAGCAAGATTATAATTTTAAAATAAAACTAATGATTTAAAACTTACACATACACACTCACACATACACATATATATATGAGTGGTTATGTCAAAATATGAACAATTCCCGGATCAGAATCTGATTTAAAAGTAAAATTAGAATTAGGGCTAATAGAAGTATATTAAAGAGTCGATCAAAATATGAACCAAAGGTTATATTCACCTTAATAAACTATAAGAAAAAGAGTAAAAAACATTTATAAGATTATAAATAAAGAATAATCAAAAGATAAATGAAAACTAATTCGAAGGTTGAATCAAAAGAGGTATAAGAAGCAAATTTAGAACTTAGCTCAAAATGAGGACAAATATAAAAGACTTAAAAACCTGAAAAATTCAATATAATAAAACTCTAAACTAAATATAATAATCATAATTACAGAATAAAGTCTATAAATATAAATAATAGTTAAATAAATACTAAAATAATATTTGTATTATAGGGACCATCGATGAAAACCTGTAATGAGTCGCATCTTAAATAAACAAGTGGAAAGTCTAAGTAGGTTTAGAATTAATACATTATTATATTTCGAGGTACCGTTTTATAGTATTTGAATGCTTAAAATTATACTTGATTATATTTGTTAGATAGTTTGATTATATGCATGCCTGTGTATACATGTTTCTAGGTTTGATTGTATGATTATGGTTTAATACTCTAGATTGTAATTGTTTATTTTGCGTGAAATGATTGAATGCTTTAAATTAAACTTAATTAAATATATGACTTATAAATCTAAATTGAACGTGCATTGCAACTCATTAGGGAAACGTTTAGGGTTTTCTGATCAAATACCGACCTCTTTGAAAGGGATAGTACTGAATAGCATAATATTTTCTTCTTTATCTTTAATTGAATTAAGTAATAGAAGAGGAGATTGCTATAAAGGTAAAGACAATGGTTCGAAGATAATCATAAAAAAAGCAGTATCTCTATTGCACAAGTCTGAGTTTAGTTATGAGCTATTAAAATATGTGTTAAACTCCTTAACTCGAATTAAAATGAGTATAATTTCTCTAATCTCATAATAGATTGGAAAACGTTGTGTAATAGCATTTGTTTATTGCATTACATTTAAATAACTGAATGATAACCCTATTTATGCTTGAGGTGTGGTCTTATGTCTCCATCCCAATTTATTAAGTAGTTGGTTACTCACATTCTTATAAATGTTGTTGTAGATACTAATTAGGAAGCGACTTTATTACTACCTTGAAACTAACAACTATTAGATCTTAGAAAGTAAGGATATAAAATTAAGAATCAATTACACTCTTGAAGTTTGGATCTTCTCTTTAAATCTTTTATTATCAATTTATGTATTACTTAAGTAAACTAAGATTAGGTTAACAAATCTTATAAACGTTATGATATTTAAATCTTAGTACGTATTTTTCATATTTTTGTAGGTAAATAACATGTTTAATTTGTGAATTATTTACTTCAAAACAGGTTAATCATGTACATCTTGTATAAATTAAGTTTAAAATAGCGATTGTTAAGTTAGTTTCTATCTTAAAATAGTTTGCATGGTAAGATTCTTTATAACTCTTCTACTTCAAGGCGCAACAGTTAAAATATGGGAAGAGTTTAAACCTAAATTATGAGCTCATTTCTACTTAAGCAATGCTAAGAGAGAGACTTAGACTAAACTAAGGTGGTTAGAATGTAGAGTTCATTATGCTTATGTGTGGCCATTCTCAAAGTTAATATCGGAAATTCTCTATATGACTGGCGTAGACTCCATGTTACACTCTATGATGGGTTGCAAATCGAAGCCCAGGAAAAGCTACAGAGGCAAGGAGTCCAAGCTTTACCCTAAGCTATAGCGTAGACCTAGTAGAGTTTAGGTCAATTGAATGTCTCAATATTTGTATATGTGATATGATTAGGTTATTAATGATTTCATTAGTGTTTTATGATTCATTGATGCGCGTCTCAATGTGCAATGTGAGTTAAAAATTCCTGATCGAAAGGTCGGATAGTTAGGATTTGTCGGCTTCCATAGTGCAAAATAATAATAGTGACAATATATGAATAAATAAATTAGAGGATCGTGCGTGATGTAGGTAGTTACTACATTTAGATTGCATGTGATGAAAGTACTTGAAATGCAATCCAAGAAAACTTATTTTTTATTCAAGCTGTTGACATTCACAGCAAACATGTTAAAATTTAGGAAATCCAGGAAAAACAGGTAGAAATGTGGCGGATTAAGCTTCGCTGCAACTATTCACTTGATGTAATATGATACATATGTATTATAGGTTCCACTTTATAGTTTGACTATCATACATAGTAATATTATATGATCGATGGACACAGAGTTGGGGACACTACATAAAGAAGTTTTGTCCTTCGTTTCCCATGTAAAGTTGTAAAGTTGTAAACCGTTCAAAGATGGTATGACTATTGAAGAGGTCAAGGCAAGTCTGGTCATTTCTGTGCATTGTTCCTTGATGGATATAATTGATTTGGCTAAAAAATTTGCCGTAATTTTAAATGAGTCAATATGGAAAAATAATTAGGGTGAATTTTTACTTTTTTTTTTCCATGGAAAACGATTTTTATATTTTGTTTTTGTTTTTCTAGTAGTTTATTGTAGAGGAATTTTTACATGAATATTAGATATTACTATAACAATCTCACTGGGTTTTATGGTCACTAGTAATACTACCACAATGGAAAAAATCAATGGCAATTGCAGCAAAAGGAACTGATGTTCCACATGTTTCTTTTTTCTCCACTCATTATCTAGAGGTGTTAACCACAACTCCCAACGACCAACTGCTTAAGTCGCCTGCCACCATCACTTGCCGTTAGGAGCTACTAGTAACTGCATCTTCTCGAAAATTGCAATAACATTTAAGCATTATAAGGAGATTGAAAGAATTTGTTGTAAAATAATGACACTTTTAGTTTAGTTTAACTCGTAGTCGTGTCTTTTTACTTAGATTTGAGGGTAACAAGTGGATGTCCGAATCCATGTTTGTAATCACGGTTTTAGAAATCGACTAGTTTCTCTAAGGGAAAATGCTCACAAGCTCATTGTCCCTAGTATCATTTGCTTAGAAATATTAGTTACCTTCTTGTTTCTGGCCTAGTATCGCTGTTTTAGAATGTAAGTTTTGTTGACTATTGCGTCTGGTTTTTTCCTCTAACGAGTGGATGAGGAAATACTATGATACATAATTGATTGCCAGTGTTGGAAGATTTCGCACGGAAACTACTAAGGGATTTACAGTTTCATGATATAAAGAGATCTTGTTGATTCTGTCAACGATATTTGGTCACTCATTTAGTGAATACTTCTGCTAGGTACTCAAGTATAAGGAAAAGAGGTGGGATTCAACAAGAATGCTTGATTCTGGTGAAATGCCCTCATCACATTCTGCTATAGTTACTGCACTTGTAACTGCAATAGGTCTACAAGAAGAAACCGGAGGGTCTGCATTTGCCCTTGCAGTGGTCTTGGCCTGCATTGTAAGTTTTTCCAGTTCTTTTGACTACTTTATTCCTACCAGCACATGTATCATCCTTTGCACCTAGGGCCTTGCCCATTTTAAATTGGAAAATATATTTCTAAGTGGTCTATTGACAAGCAGTCCATGATTTGTCCATTTATGAAAACACTATGTAGGTGATGTATGATGCTTCAGGGATTAGACTTCATGCTGGTCGTCAAGTTGAAGTATGTATTGAGTTCTCCTTGTTTTAATCCCAAAATAAAGATTTTGGTTTTATCTAATCATGTAATAAGTTTTCTGCTACTGAAAGTTGCTTAATCAAATTGTGTGCGAGTTTCCACCAGAGCATCCTTTATCGAGTGTTCAACCTTTGGCATGAATTACTTGGGCATATGCCGCTTTAGGTCAATTTCACTGAGCTCTTGTTCTTATGTCTTTAATGATTTTCTTACTTCACAGTATTGGTTATGGTGAAATATTTTGATAAATTACTCGAATGCTTCCCCTTACCACACCCTAGCCGAGAATGACTTTGTATATTGGATGAGCCCTTTCTTACTTGATAGCTTGCCAAGTAGGGAGGTTATATAGAAATACTAGCGGTCAAGTCTAAGCCCATATTTGATGAGTCATATTATCTTTTTTGGTCTTCTTAGAGTGCACCTAAAATTTGTCCTATTCTCTGCGTTTAACTTTTATTCTCATTTACAAATTCATTTGCTTCTCTAACTTGTTTTACTCATTTTGAAATGCCTGTCTACTAGCAAATCTATCTATGTTTTGGATGTTGACTCAGGATTTTTATATTCTTGCCCTGGATTGTGTAATAACTAGTAAAAGATAGGCTCTTGATCTAGATATATTGCAACTCTAATTCAATTTATTCTCTCACTTCAGGTCATTGCTGGCGCTTTGTTGGGATGTTTAGTAGCATACTTGATGAAGAACACTAACTAGGGACTAGAATGACAAATATTAGTTACCAATTACCATATTGCTAAGAAAGAATCATATTTATTGGTAGAAAACCTGGTGGAAGACTGAAATTTTTTTAAGGGGGTTTGAGATGTAAGATGCCAAGATTTGTTTGCATGGACCGGGTTCTTATGCTTGTAATATATAATGTATAATAACCACTTGTGAACAAACAGATTTAATATTATTAGGGTTCACTAGCAGCAGGACTTAATAAAAAGCCCTCTTTTCTTCTTTATTTGTTGTTTCTTCTCTAGCTTTCATGAGAATGCATCGTATTTCCATTCTTGTATGGCATCCATACTTGTATCAGTAATTCCTAATTGCATTGCATTTGGGTAAATCATGTGTCCATTTTCGTCCTTTCACGTGTTGTTATATAGGTGTTACTTATATAGATACTTATGATGCTCCTTTCTTCGCGGCTCCATTATGGGCTTCCTTAGTTGACCCCTGTCATTTATACCACTATTTATACATCTATTTTCACTTTTATCTTTTCTTTCTATCTTAAATTTGAAAAACTTAAGAGTAAGATCAAGATTTAAGGGGACATGGAGGGAGAGAGTGTCGTGGACTGTGATCAAGAATAGATAAAGCCGGTCACTAAATGAGTTCAAACTTACCGAAAACTTAAAAAAGGAAGTAATGGGGAATGTATGAAAGGATAAATACAAATGAAAAATAAGCAAAAACCCACAAATAGCTCTAATGAATATGACGCACCGATAGAACTTCCGAGGACTCATAATATAACTAAATATGACACACGAGATGATTCGGTGAGATTACTTGCTACCTAGCCTTATTTAAAGATTAAGATAAAAGTGGAATGAATATAAACAAAGCAATACTTAAGAGAGACAAATGTCAAGTGTACTAATGTTCAATCTGCTCATTATAGCTATAAGTATAAGGATATTTATACTTAAGAATTTAGAGTAACATGCCTAAAAAGGAAAGGACAAAAATGTTATTACCTTAGAGAAGTAATGTACAAAAGTAAAAATAAATATTTAAAAAAAGTAATGATTAGTGTGGAAGATGTTACATGTGGTTTTGTATACTTAGCAACAATATATTGGCGAGGCGATTGGAGAAAGTGAACAAAAGTGTATAGTCTAATTACTTATCCAAGCAAGGGTGGCTAAGGATCAGTTCTCTCTGTCTCTCTCTCCTTCTCTGCAAGGGAGATGCCTAGTCATTGGTCGACTCGAACATAAGTGAGTAATCTACAGCTTGGCATACTTTAGAGAGACAAGCAGTTATTCGACTCGGCATAAAGAGTGACTCGGTAAAGAAGTACCTGACTTCAGTAAGAGTCGGCTGGAGTAAAAGAATCTGCCTTGCTAAGCCTTCCAGTCCTTGGGCTCGACTGCAAGTCAAAGGACAAGTAACTTGATTCTTATCATTCCCTCCAAGTTAATTTGGATTTGAGATCAAATTCAAATGGTCTTCAATCAGCTCTCCATCAGGGTAATATGGACTAAGGTTGGCAATATTGACTAAGGTTGGCAATATTGAAATTGTCAGAAACCTTATAGTCTTCAGGCAACTCCAATCTATAGGCATTATCATTAACCTTCTAAAGGATTCTGAAAAGTCCTGCAACTCTTGCAAATAATTTGTTTATCATCTTACTTGGAAATCGTTCCTTGCTAAGGTGCAACCATACCAAGTCTCCTTGCTAGAATTGTTTAGCCGTCTTACCCTTGGCCTTCTCTCGCATTCTTCTAGCAGCTTAGTCAATGTGCCAAGTGACTTTGTTATAGATGTGTTGAAAGGATTGTACCCTGACTCTTATGTTTGGGTCTTCTTGCTCGGATTCCGACATGAGGGCGTGATCGAAGAGCAATTCGAGAATAAAACCATAGATGACTTCAAAGGGGGTCTGCTTGGTAATATCATATACTGTTTGGTTATACACGAATTTGACCACTAGTAAGCAAATGTCCTAATCGGCTAAGTTCTTGCCCACTCTAACTTGGAGCAGTGATCCCAAAGTGCAATTAACCACTTCTGTTTGGCCATCAATTTGGGGTTGATAAGAAGTGCTGAATAGTAGTTTAGTCCCCATTTAACACCATAAGGTCCTCCATAAATAGCTCAAAAACTTTAGGTTTCTGTCTATCAAAGACTACACTCTTTGGCACATCATGTAACTATACAATTTCCTGCAAGAAAAGAGAAGTAATAGCCAAAATATTGCTAGTCTTGGAATAGGGCACGAAGCGTACCATCTTGCTGAATCGATCCACAATAACCATTATAGAATCTTTACTTCGGGCAATTTGCGGTAGTCTAAGAACAAAGTCCATGCTCAATTCGGTCCATAGCTTCATTGGAACAAGCAATGGCATTGCTTTCATTTTCTCGGCTTAGCACTTAGCCCTTTTGCACACGGCACAACTTTCAACAACTTAATGCACATCTCACCTCATTCTTAGCCAAAAAAATCAACCACCCAGCAATTCATACGTCATTTCCTTCCCAAAATGTCCAAACAGTTCTCCATTGTGGGCTTCCCTAATCAGTAGCTTCCGTAGTGAACAAGTCAGCATGTATAATTTTCCCTCTTGAAATAAGTAGCCATCTCCCACATGGTACTCATCCATTGTTCTTCCATTGACACAGCACACAAATATAGGTCCAAATTGTGGATCCCCGGAGTATTGCTCTTTAATGCTTGCAAACCTAAATAATCTGGTGTGCAGTTCACTAAGGAGTGTATGTCTTCTCAAAAGAGCATTTGCAACTACATTTCTCTTTCCTTGTTTATATTTTATTATAAAATTAATTTTTTCAAGGAATTCAACTCATCTCGCCTATCGCTTTGATAACTTAGTTTGACTTCAGAGGTATCTCAGTGACTCATGGTCAATATATATGACAAATTCTCTCGATAATAAATAGTACTGCCATGCTTTTAGTGTTTGGATTAGCACCAAGAGTTCCTTATCATACATGGAGTAATTTAACTGTGATCCTCTAAGCTTCTCATTGTGGAAGGTAATTGGTCGACTTTCCTACATTAGAATAGTACCTATTCCAATGCTCAATGCGTCACATTCTAACTTAAATATTTTCTCGAAGTCAAGTAAAATTAATACTAGGGTGGAAGTCAATCTTTCCTTTTTCTCGGCAAAGCTCCTCTCTTCCCTTTTTCCCCATCGAAAGTCGGTGTTTTTCTTCATTAGCTCAATAAGTAGTGCGGCGAGGGTGTTGAAATTCCTAATGAATCATCTATAGAATGAAGCCAATCTATGGAAACTTCTCAAGTTGGCATAAGTAGTAGAAGTTGGCCACTCGACAATTGCTCAGATCTTTTCGTCATTCATTCGTAAGTCTCCTCCACTTACTATGTAACCCAAGAATACCATTTCTTCCTAACAAAAGTAGCACTTCTTAAGATTGCCAAATAATCTCTTGGTACGGAGGATATCCAAAACCACTCAAAGATGTTCACAGTGACTCGACATATCAACACTATAAACCAGGATGTTATCAAAGTACACCATGATACACTTCCCTATTAAATGTCTCAACATGTAGTTCATTAGTCTCATGAAAGTGTTAAGGGCATTTGACAAGTTGAAGGGTATGACCATCCATTTGTAAAATCTATGTCGAGTCTTGAATGCTATTTTCCACTCATCTCCTAGCCTCATGCAAATTTGATGGTAATCAGACTTAAGATCAATTTTGCTGAAGATCTTGGCTCCACTCAATTTATCTAACATATTTTCCAACCTTAGGATAGGATACCTATACTTAATTATAATCTTATTCATGGCTCGGTTATCTATACACATCCACCAGGTTCCATCCTTTTTTGGTACTAAAAGCGCCGGCACAGCATAAGGGCTAAGACTTTCCTTAACATACCCTCTCTCTAATAGTTTATTGACTTGACTTTGAAGCTCAGAAGCCTGTTTAGGACTCATTCAATAGGCAAGCTTATTTGGCATCGCAGTATCGAGTATTAGGTCGATGCAGTGTTCTATGCCTCAAATCGGGGGTAACCCTTCGGGTAATTATTCTGGGAACAGGTCAGCATATTCGTCTAGCAACTCTTTTATTTTCTAAGGTAGTTCACCCCACTCCTTAATCTCCAATAGGCACTTGACTAATATGAAGGTCAGCATATCAACTTTAAGGGTCTTTTGGAGCTTGGCTCTACTTATCATAAGAACCTTCTTTGATCCATGAGCAAGTTTAGCTTTTAGTTTATTAACTTCACTCGACGACATCTGGTTCAACGTGATCTTCTTGCTATCCTTCTTGAACGTACGCGTGTTCTAGTATCCATTATGGATAACTGTCCTGTTAAACAGCCATAGTTTATCTAACAACACATGGGAAGTGCACATGGGTAGTATGTCGTAGAGAATCTAGTTAAAGTAATTTCCGATAATGATCGGCAATAGTACTTATCGAATGATATGCAATGCTCCTTTCTTACTTGACCAGTGTAACTTGTATAACCTTGGATGTACAATAGTTGACAACTTCAATTTTGTAATGAGGTTGATGAATGCCACATTGATGCAGCTGCCACTGTCTATAATGAGGGTACATACTTGATCATTCACCTTACAGGTGGTATGAGACAAATTCTCTCTTTACTCCTCTTCACGTGAGGGTTCCGTGTTCATTGTGCATCGGACTACCATGATCAATTGATCTAAGCCCTCAGCAAACACATCTTCTTCAATCAATGCTTTCTCGACAGTGATCTACTCCTCTTCAGGTTTCTTATTAGTACTTTCTACCTCTAGCTTTAGGATGCCTCCCTTGATGACCATTGTCCTTCGGTTCGAGCACCGAGCAACCACATATCCAAACCTTTGGCACTTAAAGCACTTGATTTGACTCGTCTTCCTGCTAGATCCTTACCTCTTCTCATAAGTTCGAGTTAGCACTTCACCATTATGTTAGCCTTTCTGCTCGGCTCGGACTTCCACCTTTTGGCTTGGCTTAGTACTTGACTGAGCTCGGTAACTTCCTTGTCCGGTTCGATTAGTCAACATTCTAGTTAATACTCGGCTTTTTCTCTACCTCTCTACTCATTGGACTATTCTAATGGCTTCATCCATTGTGGTGAATCATTGGAGCTCCACAATGTCCCGAATATCACCTTTCAATCTCATGATGAACCTAGAGATTGTTCACGTTAGGGGCTCTTCCACTTCACATCGAATCATGAGCATTTGGAATTCCTGAACATACTAGTTAATTTTTTGGCCTCCTTGCCTCAGCTCATAAAGCTGAGTGAAAATATCTTGTAGGTAAGTTTCTAGTACAAATCTATTTTTCGGTGTTCTCTTCATTTTAGGCTAAGTATTAATCTCTCGGTAGCCTTTTCACATCCTCATAGTCTGGAAATTCTTCTACCATATGGTAGCATATCTGGAGAACTCAATAGTAGCAGTTCTCACTTTCTCATAATCCTCATACTGATAATAGTAAAAAACACACTCCACTATCTCTTCCCATTCCAAATATTCATCAGCATTCCCAAATCCATTGAAGCTTGAAATCCGAAGCTTCATATGGTCAAATGCTATGGTAGCTCGAGCTCACTCTTCTTCAAAATACTCTTCCTTGTCCTCTTCATCTAGTTCCCTCAATTCTATCCTTCTTCTTACTCGTTTGCCTACTCCTTTACCTTAAGCTGGTTGAGCCAAGTTTTGACTTCTAACTGGTTAAGCAACTTGTAGGGTGTTTTACGCGGCCTCAGTCGGTTGGTAAGCCAATGCATAAACAACTCGAGTCAAATCTACCAAGAGATTAGTCTTCTCATCAAGTCTCTCATTGGTGCTCCTAGAGCAAGTTACTGTGTTTCTTACTCTGTTTTGCTCTATTTCACACACACAAAACAGAGTATAAACAAAACTTCAAACACAAACCATAACTCAAACAAAAACCTCTGCTCTGATATCAAGATGTTGCAGCCGTGACCAAGAACAAACAAAGCCAGTCGCTAAATGGGTCCAAGCTTGCCGAAAGCTTAAAAAAGGAAGTGATAAGGAATGTGTGAAATAATAGACATGAATGAAAAGTAAACAAAAACGCACGAACAGCTCCAATGGATATATTGCACCAATGGAACTTCCAAAGACTTATGACACAACTTGATATGATGCACGAGATGATCCGGTGAGGTTACTCGCCACCTAGCCTTACTTAAGGGTTTAGATAAGAGTAGAATGAATGTAATGTTTATGATAGACAAATTTCAAGTATATTAATGTTCAATATTCTCATTACAGCTACAAGTATAAGGGTATTTACACCCGAGAATTTAGGGCAACATGCCTAAAAAGGAAAAAATAAAAAGGGTATTACCCTAGAGAAGTAATGTACAAGGATAAAAATAAATATTCAAGAAGAGTAATAATTCGTATGGAAGATTCTACACATGGTTCTATATAAGTGGCGGCAATACATTGGCGAAACTATTAGAGGAAGCGGACAAAAGTGTATGGTCTAGTTGTTCGTCTAAATAGGGGTGGCTAAGAATTGGTTCTCTCTCTCTCTCTCTTGACTTCTCAGTAAAGGAGA
Source organism: Lumnitzera littorea (assembly GCA_024138015.1). NCBI lineage: Eukaryota > Viridiplantae > Streptophyta > Magnoliopsida > Myrtales > Combretaceae > Lumnitzera > Lumnitzera littorea. The sequence goes on from JAMXBB010000002.1 coordinate 13,272,966, forward strand.
TGCCGAGTCATTAGTTGGTTCGAGCGTGAGTGAGTAATTTACAACTCAGCATACTTCAAAAAGACAAGCAGTCATTTGGCTTGGCATAAAGAGTGACTTGGCAAATAAGTACTTGGCTTCAGTAAAAGTCGATCGAATTAGAAGAATCTGCTTTATCGAGCCTTCCAGTTTTCGGGCTCGGCTGTAGGTCAAAGATTTAGTAGCCTGATTTCTATTAGAGAAGGAAGGAGGGTATAGCGAAAGAGAGAGATTAATTTGCTAGAATAACCATCTTCCCTTCATTGATGCTAGTCATATTCTTGATCTGTTGGTTTGTAATCAAATCATTTATGTATTAAACTCTATTAACATTTAATATCAGTTATCTCTTTTCGGAAAAGAAGAAGAAGGGGAAGAAGTAGAAGCAATGCTGTACAGATCAAGTATGGACCCAATCTGAAAACATGGTTCATAATTCATATTACTTACATATAGACAGAAATTTTAACTCTATCATGCTAGTACGACCTATAATAGTATTATTAATTTTATAATTTTCTAATACGATAATAATATAATTACATTATCTATACTTGTCATACTATGAAATTATATATCTAAATGTCATAGAATAAATACTTTAATTTCATTAACGTATTTATATATCAATATTTTAATATTAGAATAATAGTATATGCATATTAATACATATAATTTATATTATATTAAATTTATGATGTTTCAATAATATTATATATATTATCTTACATATAACTTAGATTTATTAAATGATTAATTCGTTAATTGTGTAATCTATTATTTTTATATATAATATTTATGAAAAATGAATTAAGAATTTTGGTCAAGGCTATTTGACAAAGGGGAAAAAGAAAAACTCATCTTTATAGATGAGGGAGAATTAAAATTGTAAACAAGTTTGGTTGAGGGAATATTGTGTTAAGCTAAAGTTGAAACTTAGTTTAAGTTCAACTAAGTTTAAGATTTTTAAACTAGTTTTTCCTTGACCTCAACTTGATTAAACTCGTTTAGACATAGTTTATTTGAAAAATATGCTTTTTCTAATTAAAAATAATATTGGTAACTTTTCTCAACTCAAACTCAATCAATATTTAAGCTCAATTTGCGCTCAATTAGACTCGCAGAGTCAAATATCAAAAAACTCAAGCTTAACCTCATGAATAAATATTTGAGTAGTTGGTTATTAGATTCAGCTCACTCATCTCCATAAGGAGAATGACTACTTCATACTTAGTTTGAACAAAATAATAGTCACTCAATAACATATTGGGAGAATAACTAGCAAATGGTAGAAATAAAGTAGTTATTTTGACAATCAATTGCTAACGCTAAGGAAAGAATTTTCTGGGAAGAGCTCTTTCCATTACATGACTCTGACTAGTGATCTAATACGTCAGGCTCAAGGTGTCACAAACTGCCATGTGTCTCTAATAATTTATTGACACATTAAGCTAAACGAGTAACTATAATTTCTAAAATTTTGTAAATAACACCATAACTCTCATTGATTAAATCTCAAGTGTAACTAAAAGTCACTATTAAATCTCTTCAAAATACTAAAACTGAAATAAACATAATTAAATTAATTGTCATGCTTCAAAGAAACTAAATAGTCTCTTAAATAACAAATCTATTCAACTCCTCTCATCAGTTGATCATATAATGTGTCAGTAATCACTAGAGCTTACTGTAGGAAATCGTAACTAAGCGGGTCCTTCAAGATATTAAAGAAAACAGAATGGAAAGGTTGATGAACACAGTAGTTTCTAAGAAGCTATTCGAAGGATATGATGTACCAACAAACACGACACGACTTAACACTTCACTTAATATGACTTACAAGCTGATGTTAAGATTCACTTGTCGCTAATCTTGACCTACTCAGTAAGATTAGATAAGAGTATAGAATATGATGCACTTAAAAAGGGATATCTCACAAGAACAAGAATATTCATTAAGTGTAAGGTATATGATAACTGTGACTATAGTAAAAGGACTATTTATAGTAAGTCCTCTAGAGCAACAATAAAAATAAAGAAAATTACATAAAAGACTATGGAGAAAGATGTTCTTAGTATGTACGAAAAGAGTAAATATGACAAAGGATGAAAAGGAATTATAGTACAAATATCAGAAAAAGAAAGAACAAGTAGCAGCATGTCAATGGGTTTGTATTTAGGAATCTCGAGGTGTAGTGGTTGAGCTGTATTGAAGTTGTGGCTACTATAGACAAGCAATATTTAGAGTTACTGAAGCAAAAAAAGGATATTGTTATTCAGTATGCCAAATGAGTAGTACTCGGTGTGTGATGGCCTCGGTCTCGATACTTAATAAGTTAACCTTAGCACTTGTTAATCTTATAGGTTGGAAGAGTAAAGCTCAGTGTTCAGTGACCTTGGGTTCGATAGTTGAGTGGTCGGTGGTTAGACAAGGATTAGAGTAGATCAGAATGTGTCTGAGTTATGTCCTTAAGGAGTTCATCCATAACTCTTCTTATACAAAATCTTGTCCTCAGCAAGCTAACGTAAAAGTATCCTCCTTACGAGAGATTGTAGGCCTCGGAGATGGGAAAGAGTGAAGGGTTCGGAGGTCGACTGTCCATCAATTCCCCGAGGTTGTTGAAGATTTTCTCTCAAATCTTGGTCTTCTTCTTCTTCTTCTTCTTCTTCTAGCACATAGGGTGCTAAGTCAGCAACATTGAAAGTAGAAAGTACTCCATATCTTTCGGGTAGCTCGAACTTATAGGCGTTGTCATTGATATGCCAAAGGATCTTAAAAGGTTCATCCAACCTGGGGGATAACTTATTTGTCCTCTTCCTTAGAAAAGGCTCCTTACTGAAATGGATCCAAACAAGGTCTCCTAGGTTATAAATGATTTACTACTTACCTTGGCTTTCATGTTCCTTCTGTTAAGCTATAATCTTGGTTAATTACTCAACAACCTTTTGATGTAACTTCTAAAACTCCTTGGCATGCTACAAGCTCGATTAACTTTCTCCTTGGGAAGTTGGGTAAATAACTACGTCCAAGGGTAGGTTTAGGTTAAGTCCATAGATAACCTCAAAAGACAACTTTCTTATCAAGTTATGAACGGAAAAATTATTAGCAAACTCAATGATGAGCAGACATAATTTCCAATCATATAGATTCTTCCTAACAGTAGCTCGAAGGAGGTTGTCAACTACTCTATTCATAACTTCTATCTAGCCGTCTATCTATAGGTAGTAAGAAATATTGAACATGAGTTTAGTGCCAAGTTTTTTCCATAGGGTTCTCTAGAAAAAGCTTATAAACTTCAAATATCGATCAAACACAATACTCTTCAGTACTTCATGTAGTCGTACAATATCCTACAAGAAGATATTAGCAACAAATAAAGCATCATTGGTTTTGTGATAGGAGATGAAGTGGCTTGTCTTGCTAAATCGATTGTCTTCTACCATAATAGAATCATGTCTCCATAGTGTTTTGGGTAGGCCGAGCATGAAATCCATGCTCAAATCGATCCAAGGTTGTTCAAGTATGAGTAGAGGTGTATACTCTCCATACGACTCCTTTCTTCCTTTGGCATGTTTTCACACCTCGCAATACTAAAAAATCTTGTGTACATCCTTCGTCATCCCAAGCCAATAGAAATGTTCTCTCGATAACTTGGTCATTTTCTTCTCATCAAAGTGGCTGTCTAAGCCTCTAACACGGGCTTCTCAGACAAGTCATGTAAGCCTTCTAACTAGAAGTTCGGAAACAATATATAAATTTTAGGGCGATCAGATAAAGTTATTCTATTAAGCCTAAACGGTGAAATTAGGAATATTAGTAAAAGTGACCTTATAAGTTTGAATTTAGGAAAATAAATAATTAAATATCATAATATTGAATTATCAACATATTACCCGTTATTTATCAGAAATGTGTAAAACAAGTTTTGATAACTAACGAATCGATAGAAATAAATAATATACATGCTAAAAATCATAAAATAACATAAATAATATTTAGGAGTATTTACGTATAAGTAAAAATATCCAAAATTACTTAAAATGCCTAAAATATACTGAATTAATGCTAAATAATTAAAGAAAATCACAAAAAAAATCAAAGAAAAATAAAAAAAAAGTAAGGAATTGTCTAGATTAAGGTTGTGGCAAGCTAGTGATTAAGAAGAAACAATTATCTAATCAAACTAGGACAAATTGAAAGTGAATTGGAAGAGAATAAGCGCTAAATGTTAACAAAAAATTAAAAGAAAATACCAAACAACTCTATATAAGCAGCAATCCCCATCTAGAACTCATTTTGATCTGTTGGGAGTCTAAGAAAAATAGCAAGAAAACATAAAAGAGAGTTAAGGATATGTACAAAAAAACAGCAAAATTAGTGTGCAATTAAGGCTTAGAGAGAGAACCTACAACCAACGGCCACTTGGAAATGAACGATAGCCACCACCACCATATCCTACCCCCACCTCCTCTTACTGTCGACACACTTAAAGCCATCATTGGTGGTCGAAAGACAATCGGACAAGTGAGTTCAATCTTTAACTTGATTTTATTTAATTTTGTAAAAATATTAAATGTGTTTAGAAAGCTATGAAATTTGGTATTCTAAGGTTTTATGTATGTAGATTTAAGGAAAAATATTGGTTTGATGAATTTATATCTAGAAATATACAGTACTAAAAAAATCATGCAAACTCTAGCTTATTTTGATTTAGGAATAAATAACTATAGTTTTGAGCTCAAAAATTTTGTTAGGCTATTTAGAGGATGTAGACTGGTACTACGAAGAGATTTTTCAAGAATGAATTTTTGAAATTTTTAAATAATTTTTAAGCCTTAACATGATGTACAAAATAAGTGATTTCAGACTAATTTAGTTATTAAATGAATAATTACTAATTTAGTGTATAATTAGGTGTTTGAAGATATTAATATCTGATGTAGCATGATAATTGTAGTATTTAGAGTATTAGATGCGATTATTATGTATATTATATAGTAAATATGTGTAAATTGATAATATGTGAAATTAGATTTGTAATAAATAGAAAATATTAGGTTAAAATTGATAATATAATAATAATAGTAATATATAATAAATCTGATAAGAAACTTAAATTTAGTAGATTATATAAAAAATGTAAATTTTTTTCATATCGAGAGCAAATTCGATAGTTAAATTAGGATTAGGGTATACCATACGAACTCGCATACCAAGTGATATTTACGATACTCAAGTATAATGTAATTAATTTTACATTATGATTCGAAACAAGTTTTTAAGATTTGCATATAACATCGTAATCAAAAACTAAATTAGAACCTAAATTGGAACCGCACCTGAAAACCAATTGAAAAACTAGCTTAGAAAATATCAATAATAAATAATATATATGTATATATATATATATATATATATTTGGGAAATAGAATCAAGTCATAATTTAAAGCTTATATATCATAGGGACATTAAATACTAAAAGAATACTTACATTATAGGATACGAGGAAACAAGTTGACCCGCGTTAAGTCAAGTAAGCGAATCGAGGATTTCAAGTAAGTTAGGTTCAGTATATCGCTGTATTTTGGAGTACTATATTAAAGTACATAGAAGCTTAGGATTATATGTGCATGTGCTTGTAAGTAGTTATATGTGCATGTGCTTATGTGTCTTTGATTACTTGCTGAAAATTTATGTTATGTTTTGGTGGTTATTGTGAATTGAGTAGTCTGAGATTGTTTGGTTACTCTAAATCGAACTTAATTATAACTGACCTAAATATCTCAATTAGACATACATTGCAATCCTTTAAGGGACAATTAGAATGCTCCAACTAAATACTGATACCTTCGAAAAAGATAATGCTAGATAGCATAATGGTTGCGATAAGGATAAGGGCAATAAATCAAAGGATAGTCATGAGAAGAGTGATATCTCCATTACACAAATCTTAGTTTGCTTGTAAATTGTTGCATAAATATGAAAATTCATCAACGCGAATTAGAAAGGTTGAAATTACTTTGATTTCATAATGGACCGAACCATGTTATGTGATGGTATTTGTATGTTGCATTGCATATAATTAATTATTTGAAAACCCTATTTGTATTTGTTATATATTCTTAAGTCTCCATCCTAACTTACTATACTGTCGGTTGCTCATATCCCTATAGATTTTCTTGTAGGTTTTGGTTGAGATGCCGTGATATAATTATCTTGAAGTTAGTTTCTTTCTGAAGTGACTTGGGATGAGTAAGAATTAACTGGCTGAAGAATCAATTCCTTTAATATTTTATTATTAGTACTGTTAGGTTTATATACGGGTCTTATAATACTTTACTTACCAAACTAATATGGTATGTAAATATTTCCTGTGATTGTAAGACAATATAAATATTTTTATATAAATATGACTTAAAGTTTTTAATTATATTTATAAATTTTGTCAATAATTATAAATGAACTGTTTACTTCAAGGCGAAGAGTCATTAACACCTTGTGTAAATCATATTTATGATAGGATTGTGAGGTCAGCTACTATCATGGGTTGGTTTACACAGCGAGACTGTTACGACTTTGCCGCTTCAAAGCATAACAAGTAATTCGTTAATAGACCCACTCGGCACACAAATTTGTCTTCCTTTCATAAAAAATCCTTGGTTCAAATAGAACCCATCCACAACTCCCCCAACATTGCACTTAGCCACCAAGGGGTCCCAAGTGTGGGTCATGTTCATATTAATCAAGTAGGGTACTAAATCGGAGTATCTTAGCTTGCAAAGTGGTGATAAGAATATGCTAATGAGAAAGTGTGTCAGCCACAGTATTGGCACTCCCCTTCTTATATCTGATGACATAGCAGAAAGTCTTTAGGTATTCGACCCACTTAGCATGGCATTGGGAAAGCTTTTGTTGTCCCTTGAGATATTTAAGAGATTCATGGTCTATGTACATGATGAATTCTCTCGATAATAAGTAGTGTTGCTAGTTCTAAAGTGCTCGAATAAGGGTATAGAACTCCTTGTCATATGCCGAGTAATTTAGTGTGGTACTTCTGAGTTTCTCGCTGAAGTAAGCAAATGGTTGGTGCTCTTGCATAAAAACAACTCCAATGCTGAGTCTGGATGCATCATATTCTAATTTAAAAACTTTCTTGAAGTCAGGTAGGCCGAGTATTAGGACAAAAGTCAATTTTGACTTAATTTCATCAAAACTCTTTTGAGTCTTCTTAGACCACTTGAATTCAAAGATTTTCTTGGTCAACTCGATCAGTCGGGCAATAATGGAACTAAAGTTTTAAATGAATCTCCAATAAAATGAAGTTAGACCATGGAAACTCCTAACTTTTGCAGCATTGGTCGGCGTTGGCCATTCGAAAATAGCTTGGACTTTCTCATCATCAACTCTGATACCTCCCTTGAAAACAACATAATCAAGAAATATTACCTCGCTTTAATAGAATACTCACTTCTTTAAGTTACTAAATAAGTGCTCAGCATGGAAGATATCAAACACAAATCTTAAGTGCACGACATAAGAGATGAGGTCGACACTGTACACTAGAATATCATCAAAGTACACAACAACACACTTACTAATCAATGTTCTCAAAACGTGGTTCATGAGTTGTATAAAAGTGCTCGACACGTTTGTTAAACCAAATGACATCACCATCTATTCAAATAGACGGCCCTTTGTTTTAAAAGTAGTTTTTCACTCATCTCCAAGTCTCATACAACTCATCATACATATAATCCAATTGAAGGATCGGATATTGGTACTTGATAGTGATTTTGTTAATTGCTTGGCTATCGATATACATTCTCTATGAGTTATCCTTTTTCAGCATTAAAACTACTAGCAAAGTACATGAGTTCATGCTATCTCGAACATATTCACGATCAATTAGCTCATCAACTTGTTTCTTCAGCTCGACAGCTTGGTCAGGGTTAAGCCTATAGGTAGATCGGTTAAGTTGAGCAGCTTCAGGCTAAAGGTCAATACAATACTCTATACCTCTTATAGGTGATAAACCTCTTAGCATCTCCATAGAAAACAGGTCAGCATACTCTTATAATAACGTCTACGCCTTAGTAGGTGATGCAAACCGTGACTAAGAATAGATAAGGTAGGTAGGCAATTGGTCGACCATCCTACATTAGGACAACACCTATCCCAATGCCTGACGTGTTACACTCTAGCTCGAATATTTTTTTGAAGTTAAACAGAATTAGTACAGGGGCAGAGGTTAACCTTTCCTTTATCTCGGTAAAACTCCTCTCTTCCTTTTCTCCTAATCGAAAGTCAAAAATCTTCTTTATTAGTTTAGTAAGCAATGCAACAAAGGTATTGAAATTCCTAATGAATCTTCTGTAAAATGAAGTCGATCCATGGAAACTTTTCATGTTGGCATAGTTAATAAGAGTCGGCAACTCAACAATTGCTTGAATCTTCTCACCATCCACTCGTAAGCCTCCTTCACTGACTACATAACCTAAAAATACCACTTCCTCTTAGCAAAAGCAACATTTCTTCAAGTTTCCAAATAATCTCTTGATACGAAGGATATTCAATATGGCTCAGAGATACTTGTAGTGACTTGACATGTTGACATTATAGATGAGGATGTCATCAAAGTATACCGTGATACACTTTCCTATTAGATGTCTCAGCACATGGTTCATCAACCTCATGAAAGTGCTCGAGGCATTCGATAAGCCAAATGGCATGATCGTCCACTCATAAAGTCCATGTCGAGTTTTAAATGCAGTTTTCTACTCATCTCCCAATCTTATGCAAATCTGATGGTAACTAAACCTCAAATCAATCTTACTAAAGATCTTGGCTCTACTTAGTTCATCCAGCATGTCCTTCAATCTAGGAATGGGATACTTGTATTTGATTGTGATCTTGTTCACAGCTCGGCTATTTATACACATTTGCCAGGTTCCATCCTTTTTTGACATTAGAAGTATCGGCACAGCATAAAGGCTAAGACTTTCTCTAACATAACCTCTCTTTAGCAACTCATTGACTTAATGTTGGAGCTTAGAAGCCTGCTCAGGACTCATCCGATAGGTTGGTCTATTCGATAGTGTGGCTCTAAGTAACAAGTCAATGCGATGTTCTATGCCTCAAGTTAGCGGGTAACCTCTTGGGTAACTATTCTGGGAATAGATCGACATACTCATCCAACAACTCTTTTATTTCCAAGGGTGGTTCACCCCACTCCTTCATTTCTAGCAATCACCTGACCAACATAAGGGTCGACTCATCAGCATTGATGACCTCTCGGAGCTCGAATCTGCTCATCACTAGAGCCTTCTTCGATTTGCAAGTAAGTTTTGTCTATAATTTGTTAACTTCTCTCAATGGTATCAGGTTCATTATAATCTTTCGGCCATCCTTCTCTAACAAATACGTATTCTTATAGCCGTCATGGATAACTCTCTTATCAAACAACTACGGTCTACCTAGCAGAACGTGGGAAGCGCACATGGGTAGTATGTTGCAGAGAATCCAGTTAGAGTAATTTCCGATAGTGATCGGTAGCAATATTTGCTGAGTGACATGTAATGCTCCTTTCTCACTCAACTAATGCAATTTGTACGGCCTTAAGTGTTCAATAGTTGGTAACTTCAATTTTGAAGTAAGATCAGATGATGTCACATTGGTGCAACTTCTACTATCCACAATGAGGGCACACACTTGATCATTCATCTTACAGGTGGTATGAAACAAATTCTCTCTCTACTCCTTCTCTCATAAGGGTTCCAAGTTCATTGTACATCAGATAACCATGATCAACTGGTCCAAGTTCTCAGCAAATACATCCTCTTCAATCAGTTCTTTCTCGGTAGTGCTCTCCTCTTCTTTATGTTCCTCATCAGTACTTTCTACCTCTAGTTTCAAGACATTTCCCTTGATAACCATAGTCCTATGGTTTGGGTACTAAGCAGCCATATATCTAAACACTTGACATTTGAAACACTTAATCCGGTTCATCTTCCTATTAGATCCTTGCCCCTTCTCATAAGTACAAGTTGGCACATCACTATTAGGTTAGCCTTTCTGCTCAACTCGAACATCAACCTTTCGAATCTGCTCGGTACTCAACTGAGCTTGGTGACTCGCTTGTTTAGGTCGACTGGTCGATACTTAGCTCCGTCTCTGCTTCTTTACTCGCTGGGCTATCTTAACAACCTCATCCATTATGGTAAATTGTTAGAGTTCCGTAATGTCTCTAATGTTACCTCTCAACCTAGTAATGAATCTAGAGATTGTTCGACCTAATGGTTCCTCCACTCTACAGTAGATCATAAGCATATGAAATTCTTAGACATACTTGTCAACGAATCAATCTCCTTGTCTTAGCTCCTGAAGTTGAGTAAAAGTATCTTATAGATAAGTATCCAGCACAAACCTATTTCTTGGTATTCTTTTCATTTCAGGCTAAATATTAATCTCTCAGTAGCCTTCTCGCCTCCTCATAGCCGAGAAGTGTTTCTACCACATGGCGACATATTCGGAGAACTTAATAACAGCAGTTCTTAGTTTATTGTAATCCTCATACTAATAATAGTAAAAAATACACTCCACTTTCTCTTCTCATTCTAAATATTCATTAGCACTCCCGGATCCATTAAAACTCAAAATTTGAAGCTTCACATGGTTAGATTCCCTAGGGACTCGTACTCGCTCCTCTTCTTCATAATACTCTTCTTCTTCCTCGTCTTCTATGTCAACCAAATCAATCCTTCTCCTCACTCATCCACCTACTCCTCCACCTTGAACTAGCTACTTTAGTTGGTTGGCAAGCTAATGCGTAAATAGCTCGGGTTAAGTCCATTAAGAGATTAGCCACCTCATTAAGTCTCTTGTTAGTGCTTCTCGAAGTTCCTTGAGACTATTAGCTATGGTAAACAACTCTACTGTTGTCATCTCCAACACCAATGTTCACACTTGGGTCAGTTATTTTCTTCACAGATTCAAAGCTCAAACAAACACTTCTGCATACCAGAAAATTAATAGCTAGCAAACATAGCAATTAAATGAACACAATAATTTGCTTTGTTTCACATACGTAAAATGGAGTAGATAGAACTTCAAAACAAGCTACAATTAAAGCAAAACCTTCACTATGATACCAAGATAATGCGAAACTTGGCTAAGAATAAACAAGGCCAGTCGCTAGATAGGTCCAAGCTTGCTGAAAGCTTAAAAAAGAAGTGATAGGGAATTTATGAAAGGACAAATACGAATGAAAAGTAAGCAAAAACCCACCAATAGCTCTAAAGGATATGACGTATCAATGGAACTTCTAAGGACCCATGACATAATTCGATATGACACACAAATTAGTCCAGTGAGGTTACTCACCACCTAGCCTTGCTCAAAGGCCGACATAAGAGTGATACTGAAAGTAAATAAGTAGTGTTTACACAAGAAAGGAAATACTTAGTATATTAATGATTTTAAATTTATTTGCGGCAACAAATATAAGGGTATTTATACCTATAAGTTAAGGTGACTTACCTAAAAGGGAAAAAAACAAAAAGGACATTTCCTAAGAAAGTAATGTACAAGATACAAAAGGGTAAAAATGAATATTCAAGGAAAACAATCATTAATGTAATAGATTTTATACATGATTATGTATATGTGGCGATGTTGTATTGGTAATGCCGTTGGAAGATATGGATAAAAAGTACGGTCAATTTACTTGTCCGAGTAGGAGTGGTTTAGTCAGTCTAGTGTCTCTCTCTATACATCTCAGCAAAGGTGATGCCAAGTAAGTGATTGGCCAAGCATGAGTAAGAATGAGGATTGGCTGTTGTCTTGGCCTTCCACTTTTCAGTACACTATCTACAAGAAATATGCAATCATTCGGCTCAACATGCATAACAGGTCAATAAGGAGATATTCGGCCTCAGCAAGAGTCGACGATAGCAGGAGGATTCATCTTGCCAGTCCTTTTTGTCCTTAAGCTTGGCCGTAGGTCAATGGTCTAATAGCCTAGTTCCCATTAGTAGGTAAGGTTCCAGCTTCTCTCAACTCTAGAAGTTTCCTTACTAACAACAGCACACACTCTTCTATCTTGACTTCTCTAGAAAATTAAGCTCAGGAAATCACTAGGGACTTCCTTTATAGTGATCTTAAAATCTTCTCCTGCAATTCCTAAACTTCTTTAGGGCTCATTGGGGTTAATATAACTTTCTTCCCATCCTTCTGGAATATGTAGATGTTCCTATATCCATCATGTAGTACCTTCAAATCAACTTATCAAGATTAGTCGAGTAATATACGTGAGGCACACATGGGTAGTACGTTAGATGGTACCTCATCCTTATATCTATCACTAACAATAATCAATACTTTGACTTGTTTGACAATAGGTAGATCTCCCTTCTTATTTAGCCAATTAATCTTGTAGGGCCTAAGGTGTGAGTAGGTCGACAACTTCAAAGCATTGACTACTCCATATGCTATGACATTGGTATAACTCCCTCCATCGATGATCAAAACATACGGTTTGCCATTCATTCGGCTGTTTGTGTGGAAGAGGTTTTCCCTCTACTCATTCTCATTAGAGACGAAGGTAACGAGAGATCGTCGTATGACTAGACAACACTCAGCTCCCTTTATAGGTAAGGTTACGGCTTTTGGGTCTTCCTGAAATTCGCTCAACAGGTGATTAACATTGTCCTCCTCTTTACCTTCACTAGCACTTTTTGTAAGCCTTGCAATTAGAAATTCGGAGTCAATGCATAAAGTTTAGGACAATTAGGTAAGTTATCTGATCGAGCTTAGATTTTATAACGAAGTTAAGAATATTAGTAAAAGTAACTTTGTAAGTTTAAATTTAGGAAAATAAGTAATAAAATAATTAAATATAATTATAAGTATATTATCTAATTATAAGTATATTATCTGTTATTTATTGAAAATATGTAAAATGAGTTTCGATAACTAACAAATCGATAGAAATAAATTGTATGCATACTAAAAATTATAAAATAACATAAATAATATTTAAGAATACTTACTTTTACTCCATATATATTTACGTATACGTATAAATATCCAAAATTATTTAAAATGCTTGAAATATACTAAATTAGTGCTAAATAATTAAAAAAATTAAAATTAAAATCAAGAAAAATCAGAAAAAGTAAGGAAATGTTTGGATTCAGGTTATGGCAAGCTAGGATGTGGAAGAACAAAATTAGCTAATCAAATTAAGGCAATTAGAAAGTAGAATGGAAGAGGAAAAGAGACAAATATCACCTAAAAATTAAACGAAAAATATTAAACAACTCTACAAAAGTAGCAAGCCTCATTTGGAATTCATTTTAGTTAGTTAAGATTTAGAGAAAAATTAGAAGAGACCAAAACAAGAGAGTTAGGCATTTTTACAAAAAAATTAGAAAAATTGTGTATAATTAAAGCTTGTGAAGCAAAACCATGATCGACAACCACCTGGAAACAAATGGCTACCACCATCACACACTACCACCACCACCCCATCTAGCCAACACATTTGGAGCCACCCTTGGTTATCGAAAGCGGATCGGATGGGTGAGTTCAATTTCTCACTTGAATTTGTTTAATTTTGTAAAAATATTAAATGTTTTTAAAAAATTATGAAATTTGATTTTCTAAGGTTTTTTTGTATGTAAATTTAGGGAAAAATTTTGGTTTAATGAATTTATATCTGCAAATATATAGTGCTTAAGAAATTCTAAAAACTCGAACTTATTTTGATTTAGAAATAAATAACCTTAATAGTATAGTTTTGAGCTCAAAATTTTTGTATAGACTATTTAGAGTATTTAAAATAGTACTATGAAGATATTTTTCAAAAATCTATTTGTGAAATTTTTAAGCCTTAAAATGATATATAAAATGGGTGATTTTGAGTTAATTTAGTAATTAAATAGATTATTATTGATTTAGTGTATAACTAGGTGTTTTAGAATGTTAATTTTTTATTTAATATGATATTTGTAACATTTAGGGTGTTAGATATAATTATTAGGTGTATTATGTAGTGTATATGTGTAAATTAAGAATATGTGAAATTAGAAATGTAATAAGTAGAAAATATTAGATTAAAATTGATAATATAATAATAATAAAATACAATAAACCTGATATGGAACTTAAATTTAGGTAATTATTTGAAAAATACAAAATTTTCTCACATTAGAAGTAAATTCGATAATTAAATTAAAATTGAAGTATACCGTACGGACTAAAAATACTGATTAAGAGTTAAATATGATATTTAACATACCTGAAAATAATATGATTAATTTCATATAATGGTTTGGAATGAGTTCTTGTGGCTCATGATAACACCGTAATCGAAAACTAAATTAGAACCTAAATTAGAAACGGATTTGAAAACCGATTTCAAAACTAACTTAGAATGGACCGATAATAAATAGTATATATATTTAGAAAATTGAGTCAAATCATAAGTTAAAGCCTGTATGTCATAAGGATATAAATACATAAGGATATAAAAAGAGTATTTATATTATAGGACATGCGGAGACAAGTTAACTTGTGACAAGTTGAGTGAGTAAAGCAATAATTTCAAGTAAGTTAAGTTTAATACATTGCTGTATTTTAGAATACTATATTAAAGTACTCGAAGGCTTAGGATGTCTCTGATTACTTGCTAAAAATTGATGTTATGTTTTGGTGGTTTTTGTGAATTGAGTGGTGTGAGATTATTTGATCACCTTAAACCGAACTTAATTATAAGCGACTTAAATACCTCAATTAGACATGCATTACAACTTTCTAGAGGACTGTTAGGATTCTCTAGCCAAATATCGATACCTTCAAAAAATAATAACGTTAGATAGTATAATAGTTTTTTCTTCATCCTTAGTCGAACCAAGTGACGAGAAAAAGGGTTATGATAAGGATGAAAGCAATGGTTTGAAGGATAGTTATGGGGGGAGCAGTATCTTCATTGTATAAACCTGGATTTGGTTATGAGTTGTTACATAAACATTGAAACTCTTCAACCTAAATTAGAGCGGGTGAAATCACTCTAATTTTACAACGGACCAGACTACATTGTGTGATGGCATTGCATATAATTAATTGTTTGAAAACCTTGTTTGTATTTGTTATGCATTCTTAAGTCTCTATTCTAGCTTACTGAGCTGTTAGTTGTTTATACTCTTATAAATTTTCTTACAGGTTCTGATTGAGATGCCATGATATAACTATCCTAAGATTAGTCTCTTTTTGAAGTGCCTTAAGGGAGTAAGAATCAACTGGCTAAACAATTGAGTCCTTTAATGTTTTATTAGTACTCTTAGGTTTATGTACTAGTTTTGTAATACCTCACTTATCAAACTACAATGTTATGCAAATATTTCCTAAGACTGTAAAACAATATATGTATCTTTATGTAAATACAATTAAAAGTTTTTAGTTATATTTATAAATTTTGTCTATAATTATGAATGAGCTATTTACTTTAAAGCAATGAATCGTAGACATTTTGTATAAATCGTATCTATGATAAGAACTATAGGGTTAGTTACTATCATAAGTTAATTTATATAGTGGGATAGTTGTGACTCTACCGCTTCAAGGCATAACACTTTCCACCTCAAATTGGGGTTTGCCTCCCTTGATAGTCATGATACGTCGATTTAGGCATAGACTACTCATGCATCCAAAACCAAGACACTTAAAACACTTAATCTCTTAAGGCTTCCTCCTTAAGCTCTAACATTAGTCCTTCTTGTCCTTAAGCTTCTGGTCCTTATTCTTGCCTTGGCCATCATTAGGTTTGCTCGGCATCTGACCTCGATGGTCTACCTCGGAACTATGTTAAGCTCGATCGTATCCAAGTTAGCTTAGCATACTAGTTCTGCTCGGTAAGCCAAGTTGGCTACTCGACACTCAACTCATTTGATTCCTCCTCTATCTCTCAACCCTTTGTGCTACTCGAATAGTCTCATCTAAAGGCCCAAGCCTTTATATATCCACTATGTTATCAATTTCAATCCTTATCCTAGAAATGAACCATGCTATAATCCATGTCTTAAACTCGTTAACATCACATCCGATCATTAGTAACTGGAATTCTCAAACATACTTGTCCACTGATCTATTATCTTGCCTCAAGTCTTGGAAACGTTAGAAAGTGTTTTGCTCGTAGTGATTGAGAATAAAACTACTCCTCAAAGCTCTTTTCATCTCATTCCATGTTCGAATTTATTGTTGGACTCTTTAGCGCACGTTCTATAACTTCTTCCACCATATTGCTATATACCCAAAAAATTCTAACGCAGCTAATCGAATACAAACATATTATCTTGCCTCAAGTCTTGGAAACGTTAGAAAGTGTCTTGCTTATAGTGATTGGGAATAAAACTACTCCTCAAAGCTCTCTTCATCTCATTCTATGTTTGGATTTATTGTTGGACTCTCTAGTGCACGTTCTGCAACTTCTTCTACCATATTGCTGCATACCTAGAAAATTATAACGCAGCCAATCGAATACAAACAACGTCTTTATAATCATAAAAGTTGAACATCTTTTTAATCTTCTCCTCCCAGTCCAAGTAGTTATCAATACTACTAAATCCATTAAAACTTAGGATCTACACTTTGAGATGCTCGGCTCCTCTAGGAGCTCTAAGCTCACACTCCTTAACTCCATCATACCGCTCCACCTCTTCCTCATACTCCTTAACTTCATCTAACTCAAGTCTCCTTTTTGCAACTCTGTTAACATGTCGGGGCAGAGCTAGGTTTATGTTAATAGCTTCAAGTGCTCGATTCTTACCCATCTATCTTCTTGGCCTATCTCTTACTTCTTAGCCTTGTTTAACAACTCTCTTGTGACTTATTCTTTATGGTCTTTTATACAAAAATAGCTAGATTAGCTACAATAGTAGCAAGGTCTTATATTTGCTCGTCAGTAGTTCATGAGATCTGTTGAGTAATATGGCCATGACCATGAGCATTACTTTTGGCATCATTAATCTCTCCTTAAACATTAAGATTCAATATTTCTTAATATAAACTTTAGAAGGTTTACTACTTAATAGAAGATTCTTATAAAACTTTAACAATACAACTGACAAAACAACTTAAGAGCTTGCTTTGTTTTTTAAGTAGGAAATGGAGTGTAACAGAATACACATTAATAAGAAATACTTCAATACTAAGCTTTCAGTCGTAATCTTAAGCTCTAATATCGGGATTATATGATGTTTTTAGGAGCTTAGTAATCACTAAAGCTTACCGTAAGGAATAGTAACCAAGCAGGTCATTCGAGATATCAAAGAAAATAAAATGAAAAGGTTGACCAACATAGTAGCTTCCGCGAAGTTGTTACGAGAATATGACGTACTAAGGAACACAATACAACTTAACACTTCGCTTGATATGACTCACAAGCTAATGTTAAGCTCCACTTGCCACTAATCTTGAGCTACTCGATAAAATCAAATAAGAGTGTAGAATATGATGTACTTAGAGAGGGTATCTCACAAGAACAAAAATTTTCATTAAGTACAAGGTATATGATAATTGTGGCTATAATAAAAGGACTATTTATATTAAGTTCTTGAGGGCAACAATACAAATAAGAAAAATTACATAAAAGACTATAAAGAAAGAGATCCCTAGTATGTATGAAAAAGGTAAATATGACAAAAGATGAAAAGGAATTATAGTACAAATGTCAGAAAAAGTAAGGATAAGTGATAGGTTATCGATAGGTTTGTATTTGGGAATCTTGAGGCTTAATGGTTGAGTTATATTAAAGTTATGGTTGTTGTAGATGAGTAATATTTGGAGTTACCGAGGCGAATAAAGGACACTGTTGTTCAGTATGCCGAATGAGTAGTGTTTGGTGTGTAGTAGCCTTAGTCTCGGTACGTAGTAGCTTAGGTCTCAACACTTGGCAGGTTGGCCTTTGCACTTGTCAATCCTATAGGTTGGAAGAGTAAAGCTTAGTGTTCAAATGACCTTAGGCTCAACAGATGAGTGGTTGACAACTAGACAAGGATCAGAGTAGAGTAGAGTATGTCTAAGTTCTGACCTTAAGGAATTCACCCATAACTCTTTCTTATAAAAGAGCTCGTCTTTAGCAGACTGACATGAAAGTATTCTCCTTACGAGAGATTGTAGGCCTCAAAGATGGGCACAAGTAAGGGGTTCGGAAGTCGACAATCTATCATCACATCTCATCGTCATAATAATAATAGTGTTCTTTAGTGTCTTCATCCTAATGATAATAATATGCTTCTTTGTTCTCATCATAATCTATCTCGTTCGTCTAAAAATCCTATAGCTAAAAAAGAAGAGGAACAAGCTAATGCTTAGTATAGTAACCTAAAAACATGAGTGTGTGACATGTAGTAATCGATATAACACATGCAATAATGCAAATGAGAAAAGCAAATAACATATTAATATGTAAATATAATTAAGTCAACAATCAACACAATTCAAGATCACTAGTTATTAACCCCAAATTTAGAGCATCTTAGACTCCATGTGTAGTTCTTTGTCAAGACACTAGCACTACGATTCCCAAATGCCACCTAACCTACTTGATTATAAGATATTGGTATTATAATCCTTAAACACCAGCCTAATATACCTCGTATCATATCTAAGGGGGGACTCAACTTGAGACAACATCGCTCAAAGATCAATAAGGTGCTATCTCAAGGATATTGGTATTATGACCTCCTGACCTTAGCTAAACAGAAGCAACAAACATATTTCATTTCGGTTAATTATCAGTTTAGTTTAGTTTAACTATCCTAAACAAGCATAAGTAGCAAACAAAGTTCCATGTACCTGTGTCTTGAAAACAACTCGTAGAATCTATTTCAAAGAACTTTTCAAGATCAACACCTAAATAATAAAACAAGAATAACTCTTTTTAGGTTTTGTTGATAAGGCATTTCAAACTTGGGCCCTTCAGGCCAATGCTGACTTGACCAGGCTCATAGCCTAGGTTGCTCTCTTTTGAATTCAGCCCACTAGAACTTGTGACCAACCTTAGCCCAGACCCATGGCAT
Organism: Lumnitzera littorea; assembly: GCA_024138015.1. Taxonomy (NCBI): domain Eukaryota; kingdom Viridiplantae; phylum Streptophyta; class Magnoliopsida; order Myrtales; family Combretaceae; genus Lumnitzera; species Lumnitzera littorea. The sequence goes on from JAMXBB010000002.1 coordinate 13,292,060, forward strand.
GGCTTGCTTAACTATAGCAACTTACAATGACTAAGAGACTATAGATAAGGCTAAGCGACTAAATCAACAATCGCCTCCTATAATTATAGACCACATCGGAGCTATATGACTCCACTATCCACAACTTGCAGACATATCTCATACTCACTAATAGTTCTCTAATTGCCAACTCTATTCCTTTATAAATATCAATTTATCACTTAACGGTAAACCACTCAATACTTTGCACACTTGAGTTATACTATGCCATTTAATGTACTTACTTCTCTAGGTACTCTACTAATTTAAGTATCGAAGTAGTCATGCTGAACAATACCCCAGTGTCCCTTATTGTATATTGTTTTGTAGGTTCTCAACAATGTGCAAAGTCTAAATAATGTCTAACCTCTATCGGCTAAAAATTAAAGACAACAGGTTTTATCCTTAAGTTACATAATTCTAACAAAGTATTTTTATTTATCTCCCTAAGTTATGAAGTCCCAATTTTAGTTCAACTCGAGATTATGGATCAATTTAGAATCCTATAATGTTTATAAAGGTTAGGATAGGGTTAAGAAAAGATAGAAACAAGAAAAGATTGGAAAAGGTGAGCTACAAGAACACCTCCAAAGGTTTACAGTCGTATTCTTGAACCATGGTCCTTCATAAACTAAATTCTTTAGTTCTCGCCTGTGTTTTTAACTTCTATCACAATTCTACGGCTAGGTCTATGGCTGTAGTCTTAAGCCATGGTCCTTGAGCCTAAAATTTTATTTTCATGCTTGAACAAAAAATTCTCGACTAGAGGTCTACAAGTATGACCATGGCCGTAGTCCCTGCCTATACTCTTTTGGTTCAATAACTCTCATCTTCTTTTCAACTCCAAACCTCTCCAAACCATCCAATGACAATTCCAATACATTTAATACTCTAATTTCTTCATAAGGTTTAATCTTCTCCATCAATTTAACTATAAGGAACACTCGATGTATTCAGATCCCTAACTCAACAAACGAAATAATATTGACAACAAAGTACATACCTTGATCAAGACACCAAAAGCAATCTCAACCCACACTATACAATACTTGTTTACAACACCAAGATTAAACACATACACACAAACAAAGAAATCTAATCAAGACATAGATAACAATGTGGATTGTTATACTTTTGAGTATTGAGATAAAACTCATTATGTTACGATTTAGCCTTTTGCCCTAACTTAGCTTTGCAATCCTTTAAATCATGTGCTTCTACAATCCTAAAACATCCCCTAACATCCAAGAAATGCAAAATCAAAATCAAAACGAAAAAGAATGTCTTACAATGGCTTACCTTAGCCTTACTCCTATAGTTCTTTTAAAGAAGATTTTTTTAAAACAATAAAGCGAGAAAATAAGTCCTATAATTTTGTAGAAGCTTTTATATTTAAGAGTGAAAAAGATCAACTTACTCCTTTTAAAAATATACTATTACTTTTCTTATCATGTTCAATATTTTATTATTTTCTTTCCATTAGTACTTTTATTAATTTGATTTTTTATGGTGTCACTTGTGGAATTGTTGGTTCCTTGGCTTTTCGGGGGATGTAAACAAGGAACAATGCTTTTAGTGCTGTCCGTACATGGGTTAGGTTCGTTGTACTTGTACATGCGCCACTTGCTGTTTCTGGGATAGTGGGATGCGAAAGAATCATCTTGATGAGTAGACAGACCGGAGAAAAGCAAAATTGAAATGCATGTATGTTTTCTGGTCAGATTATTTGCATCACGTGATCAATTTCTCCGACGTCAACCGACAGTTTTAATATTATTGATTTAGTTGGAACATTCTGTCATTTCATTTGCATTACTGTAATGTAATTTATGATCCTAAGAAGATCACAATGTCATTTATGTAGCCATAAAGCTGAATTATTGCATTGGAAGCTTCAATATCCTACGATCCCACTCTATGATTTCCCTGGAAAATCATATAAGATAGGATAATTTTTTATAATTCTGTTCATATTTTTAATAGGATTATTTTATCTTTTTATCCCACTTTTAATTTATATCTATTAAATCTGAATCATTGAATTAATTATATTTTTAATTGATGATATCTAATGGATATAAATTAAAAGTGTAATAAAAAGCTGTACCAATCCAATCAAAATAAGAAATAGAAAATTTATGAATTTTTTATATTTTTGGAAAAAGAGGATGCTATATATCTTATAGCTACCCCACTTATCATGTAAAGGTAAAAAAAATAAAATAAAATAATATAATAAAGGAAAAATAGACAATTAAGTGTTGATTTTATATTAAGAATATAAGTGGTATTGTATTTATATATCAGGGACAATTTGAATATAACATAAAGTCTACGAAACCCTAATATATAAGTGGGCCTATGCAATATAGAAACCCTTTTTCACACTATACTCACATGTGCAACTATAGTGGCCTAGGGTTTTGTGTAAGACTTGAAGTAAGCAGGAGACCTTAATGCGACTAAGCACGACCAAGAGAGAAAGAATCAAGGTAAGTGTTAGGAATTTTTATTTGTTAAAGCTATAGGTTAGATCTTATTAAAAATTTGATTTTTTTTTTTAAGGCGGTGAGAAAAATGAATTTTAGACTATGATTTGGAAATATTATAGCGAGATCGTGAAGATGGAGGTGCAAAATTTAGATTCCAAAGATAAGATTTCATTGCCTATACTTTATGTGTAATGTTTCATAAAAGTATTGTTTGTTTCATAGAGGGTTGAATTGAGATTTGGTGGTAGATTGATGCTTTTAGGGTTATGAGGTTGAGTTTAAGGTCGGGAGACAACATTAGAGTGGTAGTTTTCGAAAGTTTTGGAAAAGGGGTAGCTTTATAAGGGTTGTACGTCGCTGCAGTCTGCAAAAATTTACAAACTGCAAACTAGCATTTAGACATTAAGGAGCAGTCTACTCCCCTTGATCATGGTGTTTGGACACTAGAAGTTGTAGCATCTAAAAGCCATGACCCTTGTTGCGTACAATGAAGTTCCCTTTGGTTTTTATGTGTTTTTCAAGCGTATTTTTCTATTCTTAATCCTTTCTATAGTTTTTTTAAACATAATTCTTCACCCAAAACGTTTTACAAACCAATTTATTCTCTTAATAATCCTAGGTACCTCAATAGACTTAAGTTACAAGTGTGAAACAATTGAGTAATTAAGTTAAAGAGCGTTATTAATCAAATTTAGAGACCAAGTATAGGTGTTGTTTTGGTATAAGTATGGGTTGTGATTTGAGTTTTAGTATTTTTGTTACGTTAGGTTCTATGAGTATATTAAAGTTGGATTTTAAAGCTACGGTTGAACTAGGTACAGGATGCTTGCTTATTGTTTGTGATGTTAGGTTAGTGAATATAATCAGATTAAATAATTATTAGACATTAAATGAACACATGTTGTTTGTGCTTGGTTGGGCTTAAGGGATTATGAGGACTAGAACTTGGGGTAGCACCTCAACGATTCTTACGCGAATGTGTCCTAATTGGAGTCACACTTGGAAATGATTTGGTTAAATTTAGGATGTTACTTGGATACTTGGTTACTAGGATATTGAGGAGGACCTAACACCAATATTGTATAGTATTATATATACATGTGCTACGGTCATGAATACCCCTATGTTGCTTGACGGGCTCAAATACAAATAAATAAAAGAATGTTGTTGCATTGTTATATTTTATACTTGTATATGTATGATTAGGATTGTATGTTCACATGCATATGTTTGAAGTGTTCCGTACCGAGTTTCGACTTATCCCTTCTTAAAATTTTTAGGTATAGATATAGGAAGGGCATTAATGAAGTTTAGTACAATGATTTGAATGTCAAGGTGATGTAGCAAATTATGGTGTTTATTACTATGATGATGAGAATGGTTCCGCATAGGTTGAGTAGCTTGATGGTTTTGGCTGTCATTTGTTAACGAACTTTTAGTTATCTATTTTGATTTTGTTTCTTGGGTCTTGAGAAATCATCTGAGACTTTACTGGTCGGTTTTAGTTTTATGTTGTTGGTGAAATTTAAGGGAGTTGTATTTAAGTTTTTCTCTAAACAGAGTCTAAGTTTATTGCTTATGAATAAAGTAATTTAGGTGTTGAACTTCATGTAATTGTTGGTCAATTGAGGATATTAAATACATCCCTAAGTCTTGAATTAGAGTTATTATAGGTTATCAATATCGATATCTACGTGGAGAAGTTAGCAAACCGTTTTGAGTTGCCTGATGTATCAGTAGAGATTAGAAACACATGACAGGCTGTAATGTTCCACATTTTGGGGGGTTACATATTGTTTTATAGAAAATAACATTAAATATTTAAGATAATTCTGGGGTATATTATCTATTTTTGTTTCTTCATTTCGTTAGCATTCACGAAAATATAAGGAAACCAATATATTAGAATGAAAGCATGCATTAATGGGAAAATGGGGAAGAAAGGCTAATATACCAATAGATGTATAAATATTTATAAACCTAAATATTTATATAAACAATTTATAAGTGGTTTAGCTATATAATTATATGATGACAATAACATGTGATAATTAATAGATAAAGAAAATAAAGTTGTAAAACCCGGTCAAAAAAAAAAAAAAAGAAAGCTATATGATAATAATAATAATAAATTTTAGAAATATTAAATAATGGAACGAACATAATAATAATAAAGGATTGAAGACATGGTATGGCTTGCAATTTATAAGGGATAGTAGGGGTAGTTTGGTTTTAGGGAAAGATTCAAACTTCTTACTATTCCTTAACTCAATTAAACCCCATTTCTTTTCTCTATCAAATTATCACGTTACTTTTCTATTTTTGTGGTTCTCAGCTCAACCTCTTTCAAATTCAAAGCCAAAATTCGGATCTAGGGATTAGAGCATGAGAAAAATTGATGAAATTTCATGAAAACACAAAGATACAACTATTTCAAGTGCGTCCTTCATCTATTTAATGTATAAATTCATTTTTCTTCAAGAAAATATCGTAAAAACCATAAAAACTTCCGTTTTTGCAACTTTACGCATTTATAACCCAAGTCTAAGGTGTTTCTTATAACAAATTACATTTAAGTATTGTTCTTACCATTATTCTTTAAAGAATTCTTGGTCTTGTAGTTTAGGTATAGGTTTAACGAAAGCGATTGATGAGGTAGAGGGGAACGATGATGATATGGTTACAAGGTAAACTACGTAATGTCAACGATGCCAAGCTGGTGTTAGAGTGTATGGTGTCGGGGTATGCGATACGGTAGTGTATGCACGTTGTAAGTCAATGTGAGACTGTTTCTTATACGATTGTGTCTTTATGTATGTTTTGTAGGAGTGTGTGTCCGTATTGGGTATAGGTATGTGAGTGATTGTGGGTATATTGAAGTATGCGCTATGGGTGTATGTAGGTTAATGTTGATGTGTGTAGATTATAAGATGTTGAAAAGTGTATGGAAGGATATGAAAAAATATTTAGAGTGTGATTCGAAAACTCGGCTGTTGAGGTAAAGGGTTAAATAAAAGAAGAAAAGTGTTGAGTTGAGTTAATGATTAATAAATTGAGTTTTGAATTTGGTATTATATTTATGACCAGGTGCTAAGAGTCGCATAGTGTTAGATCTCGTCGAGATAGGAGTTTTAGGTATGGAATACATGTTTGTTGACTGTGTATGCTAGATTAATGTACATTAACCGTACTTAAATGAAACTCGGACTTAACTATTTACTACTTATGTTTGGCTTCGACCACCCATTAATAGGGTCCAATAGTGTTGGTGAGGTACCTGATGATCTTTGTGTGATGTTGTCCCAGGTGAAGTCCCATATTGAAATAACCTAAGTAGATCTAGGACGGTTTTGGCACTCGGGTGATTGAGGAAGACCTAACACCAATTCCTAGATAGTATTTATATATTGCGTATATAGAGATCATGAGTAACCCTAAGTCTTAAGACACTGAGGCGATGCTGATTGCGAACTTAAATGACAAGATTTAAAACGGGTTGTTTGTTGCATTTATATTGATACTCATGTGTGTGCTTGACTCATTACATATATGTTTATGCGCATATGTATGGTATCCTGTACAGGACATTAGCTTACCTTTTAGAGAATTGTTGTTTTTCAATTGTAGGTTCAAGGTGTGAGGTTTGTGGTGGTTACTCTATAAGAGATGCCAGTTGTGATTATTTATATTATGATGAGAAAGGTGATCTCTGTTATTATGGTGATGCAGTAGAGACAATGTTGTTTAGCTTTAGGAGTGAACTATTAAGGATTATCTATATCGTTTTATGTTATATATATTTGGAGACTAATGATTGTTTAGAGTCGCCTGTGACTCTGTTAGATAATGTTACTTTAAATTGTTTAGAGTTATACCATATTCAAGTACTTTCACTTGTGGCAATTGGGTTTACTGTTGTGGTATGTGGAAATTGGGTGGTTGACTTTTTGCTTTAATTTGGATTTGAGGTTATTAAATTGTGAGTTGGCAGATTTTATGTAATTAGTTTATGGATCTTAGTTAGGTTGTAGGTTCCTAAACGCTTTACGTATCAATAAAAGTTAAAAGATACGTGGTGGGCTGTAACATTCTAGGTTCTGCGGCGTTACAAGAGTAGTATTCTTTTGTCTTTATTTTAAAAGAAAATCAAAATATTAGTATAATAATAGTTCCAATAAAAATTGTATGAAGTAATCTATCAATAGAATTGTTTAATATTTTTCTACAAATATAAATTATCTTATTGTAATACAACATCAACTATAATAAAAATAATCTAGAAATATATTTTTCTATTTTTATAAAATAAAAATGTTTTTGATGTAATATTAAATTACGCGGGAATTAAAAATAAAAAAAAGGATAAGTGAAATAATAAAATTAATAGTCAAATTGCAACTATCTCAATAATAAGTAAACGCCTCTTTTGTGGAGTCTAAAAGTTTGGACATTTTTTTGTTCTTTTAAGGTGGGAAAAACTGACTAGTGGGTGCGACCACGATCCATGCCCCTATCGAATGCAAGAAATGTTTGAGCAACGGAGACAAATGTCTATTGTACAAAAGCAGTAGATGAAGATGCTTACAAGATTGAGTTCTCTTCTATGCAACAGGAGCGGGACCAAAAATTGCGCGCAAGGATAGATTGCTCTAGGAAGGAAATTGCACCATCCAAATTAACCAGGTGAGAAATAAAATTCTAAGATCATTATCGGGGCTATCCATGGTTGCCAGCACCATCTTCACCACCTCAAGGTCCACCATACAATCTACTTGTCTCCGTATTCTTTCTTTATTTTGATTTATAAATTTTTCATGATGTTTAAGTAACAAAGTTTAAAAAGTTTTAGCTTTTTTCGATTTAATTTTTATTTTTTTTTAATTTTCATTTATAATATAAGTTTAGACCTACTCTCTCTTTATCAAAAATAATTAATTTCCAAGTCTCATACTAGAAAACACAAATACTACATTATACGAATGTCATCAATATGAAGGAATTGAATATGTATTAATTTTATATGATAAGTTTATTTTATTTTCTTTAATTTCCTAACTTGAATCGATATACAGCTTTTAGTGCATAGAAAAAAAAATCGTTAATAAATAATATAAGAATTTAATAATTTTAAATTGAATGTAAGAAAATTTTACAAATTCTCATAGCTATCAGTACAATAAACGCTTAACCATTTATAATAATTTTATGTTAACCATCATTTTCTGTTCACCTTGTAAATTGTAGATTTTCAGAAATAATTAATATAATAAAGTTTGAACTTTTTAGTTCTTCTTTGTTATTTTATGTTCATTTAAATTTAAAATTGCAATTTAAGTTTAAACTGACTCTCTCTTCATGCAAAATAAGTAATTTTTAAGTCACATATATTGAAGAATATAAATACTACATTCTATGCATGTCATTAATATCAATGAATCAAGTATGTAACTAGTTTTATATGATAAGTTGATTTTGTTTTCTTATGCCCTAATTTGAATTCATGTTGAACTTTTTACTACATAAGGAAACAAAGTATTCATTAATAAATTATATAATAATTTAAAATTTTTACACCAAACACATGCGAATTATTAGAATAACTTTTTAATTATTGATAATTACAAATAATGTTTAACCTTAAATGTCATAGAAGTTAGTAAAGTCTGGATTTTCTAGTTCTTTTTATTACTTCTAATTTTTTTTTTTAACTTGTCCATTATAATTGAATTTCTCATTAATGTTAATAATGTGCAAAATTTGTGAATGAATGTACTTTTTTTTTAACTTATAATTTTTGATCTTCGATTAAAAAAATAAGTATATAGTGCTTCTGCAAATTTTCACGCACATAAATGTGATAATATCCGCAAAAAAGCCGAAAGGTTTGAAAAACTATAATTTATATAGGTAATCAATAAATGAAACACTAAAGAGAAAAAGAAAAAAAAAAAGCACACATGCATATGTTTTGACAGGCGATCAACAAGATTTTTATGATATTGTCTGTTATTTTGATGAGAATAATATTATTTTTTATCTTAACTCCATTTATATTCATTAAATCTCAATAAAAAAGGCAGTTAAATCAATCAAAAGAGAAATGAAAAAGTACGGGAATCAAGTAATTGTTTGACGTTTGGAAGCACGGACACGTCCCTTCTGGGCAGTTCGCTTCTTTCAATGTGAACACGAGGAGTGATGAAGGCTTGGAGTGTTTTTCACGTGGATGAAAGCTCCAAGACATATTCCCAGAATAAGAAACATATTTAAAACGAAGATAACGTGGGTCCATGAATCATGTGATGGGTGTTTTCCAAGCTGGAGGAACCGATTTCCGAGCTTTTCGGTTTACCAGGGAGCTGTTGGTCTTGCTTCTGGGGGTTGTGCCGTGTCCTTTTGCTCTGATATTTATAGGCCCTCTCTTTCCGATAAGACTAGGGATGCGATGTGGATGGCGGAAAGATGAGGACCCATTGACTATACTCAATTATTATGATACCACGGAATCGAGATTAGCTAATAAGGTTTGAGAATACTTTAACTAAGGACGACCATGGATATGTCCCCACATGTAAATAGACATGAAATGGGCACGGAATGTACAGAGCTCTGTCGATCTTGAACTTGATTAATCTAATTGTTTATCTTAGTAATTGGATTTGACAATTGAAATAATCTTTTACCAAGACTCCGATATCATGTAGATTGATGATCTTTCATTAATGATAATAAAAGTTTGAATCAGTAACTTAGATTCATAGTAGAATAAAAACGCAAGATCTGCAGAATAACTCTTAATTCTCTCAAAGTATGTAAATATCATATGAGAAAAATTTTATCAATATTAATGAGTTATGAATTTTGATAAATAATAGTAATAATTAATAAAATTTAATATATAAAAATATCGATCTATCATTATTTATATGTATCTAAATATCATTATTTTTTACTAATTATTGATCAAAATATATATGTGATGGAGCTGGGTATGCTAATTAATTATCTTGCTCTTCTTGCTCTATATCTCAATCGCTTCTTTATATTTTGGATCTTTGGAAGATGGACCATTTTAAGGAAAATCCAACCTAAAGTATGCCCTCTATCCCACGTGCTCCCTTTACATCCCCATATCGCAACCCTTCTAGTCATTATTTCTCTCAAAAGTACGATAATACAAAAAAAAAAAAAAAACTAGAATCTAGATATTTTCTTTCCCCTACTATTTAGTGAAACGTCTCCACTGTCCGAAATAAGCAAATCTTGCAATATCAAGTTTATATACAAGTTGGCAAGATTTATCCTTATTAGCTTAGCATGGTATTCTTACATACCTTGACATCCTCATCAAACAAGACCACCATGATGTCCATCAAACTCATGTCTATAACTCCTGGTATGCCAACACCATCATCCTCATCTTCACAATTTCCATCCTCACCTTTGACGATGACGTCGTCGCAACCTCTATCGACATCGGCCGCACCGGCGTCATCATCACCGACTCTTCCCCTACGTACCATCCCGGGCAGCTACGGCTGGCCGTTACTAGGACCGATGTTGGACCGGCTAGACTACTTTTGGTTCCAAGGTCCCGAAACGTTTTTCAAGAAGAGAATGGAGAAATATAAGAGTACTGTCTACCGTGCCAACGTGCCACCGAGCTTCCCCTTTATCAGGACAAACCCTAATGTGATTGCGGTGTTGGATACCAAGTCGCTTTCTCAACTATTTGACATGGAAATCGTGGAGAAGAGCAATGTTCTTGTTGGAGATTTCGTGCCTAGTTTGAAATATACTGGAAATCTTAGGGTTTGTTCCTATCTTGATACGACTGAACCTGAACATACTAAGGTGAGTAAGATGATCTTATCTTTTTTGTTATTTTTCGGTTAATACGATGTTGTCTTGTTAACAGTTGGTTGATTATAACCATAGAATTTTAAATTTATTTAGCGAGGACTTTATTTAACTGCCGAATTACTTATTTAATTTTGTCGAAATGGAAATGGCTTATCTTTTACTTTAATCGTTATAATAATTCATAATTACTCCGAAATTTGCGGAAATTATGTAAAATTTCTGAAGAATTTTGTTTCAATTTTTTTTTTCCATATATTTTCTTATATGAATTAAAAACCATAAAAAATGTTTTATGTATTACACGTATTGTCCAAGTAGATTTTGGTCCCCCCAAAACTCATCACGGTTGGAAGACCGCAAGGCATGGTGACCAGTATGGGTTGTGGCTACATCACCTAGAGATAGAGAGAGTTACGTGTATGGGGAAGAACCAAGTTGTAATGTACTCGACCAATGAGGCAATATATTCTCTTCATTTTTAAATAATTATGTGTTTACTATTTAGTATTATAATTCACCGTTTCAATTTTTATTTTTCAATAACAGTATGCTTTTGATTTTTTTTTTTTTTTTAAATTATTCTAGCATCTTTTGTTAAGTTTATAAAAGATTCATTATCAATCTTTATTTTCTTGAATTTACTTTATTCAATTTTTAGTAAAATTCAATTTATTTCATTAGCACACCCAAGTAAATCTTGCACGAGACAACTACTGTCTTCCTAAGATTCAACCAAGGACCATACCCAACATGATAAGAATGACTAGTCGTTATTTTGCTGATGAAATACCACTCCAGAACAAATTTGTTATTATTTTATTTTAACCAATCCCAATCACTTCATGACTTGTTATTTCATTTGTCATCAATTGTGTTTATATATTATTTATTTAATATATTTGTCCCTGGCTCACTTCCATTTTATATTCTATATTATGCCCTTTTCTTTTTCCCCTCTAATAGTAACCTTAAGCATTTAATCGCATTATTGACGTGATGTGTCAACTGTCATATCTATACGGTAGAAATATCTATCGATGGGTGGACCATTTCAATTCGTATACCAAACAATGTCAGTCCTACTTATGAACGGTAAAATTTTCTAATTCCAGGCAAGAACTTTTTGTTGGCCTGTGGCCCCACGATTGGAAAGGCAATGAATTTTACGTCCCAACTTAAAAAAAAAATAATAATAATAAGTATTACATATTATATATATATAATATATAAATAATTTTTAAATAATATATATTAAAATTTTATTAATATTTATATATTATATATATAATATATAATTTATATTATTTATTGAATCGTCACTCGAACTAATTAATGAATTTCGTCGGTAAATACCGGACCGCATTCAGTTCTATTTGGTAGCTAATAATTGATCAAAATTGACCCGCCTCATACGATTATGGATAAAAGAATTTAAAACTATTAAGCACATTATAATCTTCCATATATGAGATTACGTAAAAGCTATCTATTAAGATATAACTATTGTTGAAACCATATTGTACAATGTGCGGTGTCAATAATTTACACATAATCAGTTTTGACTTAACAACAAAGATAAAACCGGATATCAAAGCCGATGTAAGAATCAAGCATATAATAAGGCGCTTAATAAAAGTAAAATCCATCATGTAATTAATTATAAATCATTTCTCTAATAGTCATGCTCAATGGTTATTCTTTCATCAAATAGCACTATATATTCTAGTATACTAGTTTTATACAATCACTTTTTATTCCAATTGCAATAGATCATAATTATAGATATAAAAATGGATTAGTAATATTATGACATCACCTCCTAATTCTTTTTTTAGTTTTTCAAAAAATAGATGCTATTGAATATTCTTAATACTTGCTCAATTAGGTCTTATGATATTGGTTCTTCAAAAATTAATTGAATTATTATTGTTTTATTTCCCATATTCTCTATTTCTCTATAAAATTTTATCTAGATTTATGTGGTATATTATTAAAAATTATATTTTAAATGAGACATATTAAGTAGGCAAAAGGAAAAAATAGAGAGAGAGAGAGAGATATGTACTAAAACTTCATCAAATAACATATGTTTTCATATACATTAGATAAATATATATCATATAGGATGTAATAAAATATATGTTATATATTATGTTATATATTTTGGTGATAATGAGTATTCCTATTGTGGTTTTTAGTGGAGTTCCTAATGGTTCGATGGTAGTAGACAATGATAGATTTGCATAAAGCTTCCTGTGATATAACCAATGAGAATTTTTTGACACTTAAGTTAGCAATGATAGTATTAAGAGATGAGAAAATATGAGAAAGAGAGTTAGTTAAGAAGTGTCTAAAAGGAATCCAATCCCCTTACCCAATGCTTCCCTTTCTCTTCATAGGTAAGAGTACTACCTTGCTTAACCATATGGTAAGAGGGGATTGATTAGAAAGAAGTCTAAGGAAGTGTTGCAATTAGTATGAAAAAAGACTTCTACCCTTCTATTGTTTGGTAGAAGCTTATGGATTGAGCTTATCATATTGACATTGACGATCGTCATAGTTTGGTAGTTAGACCTCATACCATATGTGAGGATGTCATTCAACATTTAATAAGGAGAGAGAGAGAGGGGTGAAGACGATAGTAAGCCAAATTGTAGTAGCTAATGCGCCTTACAGGAGTTGCTTAAAGCTTGTTGTGCTCTCTTTTTTGGTGATTAAAAGGCAAAACACTGAATCTCTAAAGGGAAGCTTCATGTGTTTAGAGCTTAATTCAAGAGTGCCTGGGGTCTTAGCTCTTTTTGAGGGTCAAGTGAATTCTCTAGTTGCATAAATTCAAGAACTTAGGGGCTTATAAGTGCTTGAGAGTTTATTTGAAGTCATCGTTCACATTGCAAGCTTAGGAGATAGCATTAGTGTACATGCCTAAACTATTTAGTGTACTCATTGTGAGAAAGCACATAGTGACTTGAGAGGGGCTCTCGAATGGGTCGATCGAGCTTGGTAATGAGCTTGAACCTTTAGAGCCTTGAGCTGAAAGGTGATTATGAACATATTTATATAAGAGTGTGGATACAATCAGAATAGGACTAAATAATAATAAAAAAATAGTTAATATAAACATTTGTCAATATTCATGTATTTAAGGGAAATTTTGTATCAAATAATTAGTTTTTCATTATTATTTGATGATTAATGTTATTCATTTAATTATTTTGAAAAATACATCAATCTTTTTCCTTTTTTAATTTTATTCTATTATGTTTCAATATTTCAATTTTTGTTATCTATACGCTTACTCTCTTTGTTTTGTCTTTAAGACCATCGACATCCCTTAACAACCTGTTTGGAATCTCAATATGAATGTAAAATTAAGAAACTTACAATTTTATTCCTAAATGTTTTAATTCTTTTTATGAATTTTAATATCTTCTAACCAATCAAATTATAAGAAAATAAAATAACAAAAAATAAATGTTGTTTTTGTTACTCCAAAAAGTAACGTCCTTGATAGAAAGAAAAAAAAAAACGTAGTAAACAATTAATGTGGCTTAGTTAAATAATGCTAAAATAACATATCCAAAAAATTAGAGGTGTGTAAGTAGACTTTAGTCTGTAAGCTAATTTATTTAATCCGTTTTTAAACATATTTGATTTAATATTTTTTAATTTATTTAAAAAGTGAGCTAAATAAGATCAAGCAGTTTAACTTGCAGGTTAAAATGGATTGGTTTACGTTAGTTCTACAATTCAGTCCGTTTAGTTTGTTTTTTAAATGAGTTAGAATCAAGATTTTTTTTTTCATTTAAAAAATTAATTAAATAAGTTTAATTCATTTAATCTATGACCAAAATGGGCTTAGATTAGATTAGGCCCTATAATTACACACTTCTATAGAAAACACCAAAGAAGCACTGCGAATGGTCCACGTTAAATGAAGCCCCAACAAGGTGAGGGTGACTGGTGACTTCATGTGTTTTATCCTTTTGCAAAAAGTTATTCTTACATACGCAACAAAACCCAAAAGTGCTTTAAAAAGGAACGAAATGACCGCACTTTCTTCGGATTCTAAATTATGGAGTTTATTTCCACAATCTAAAGTATAATTTATTCCTGGCTATCTATTATTATTATAAGGAGATTTTACAATTTCATTTTTTATTTTAATATGATCAATTTTGTATATTATCTCATTGTTTATTTATATATTTCAAATCCGAATTATTGAATTCATATAATGTTCAATAATTTAGATTTAATGGTGATCAAATTAAGGAAAAAAAGGATAGTAATATTGATCCAATAAAAAAAAAAGATGAGATTGTAGAAAAATCTATTACTTATATTATTTTAGGAGGAAATTAAAAGGGGTTGATTTAGTAATTAAGAGGCTATGACTTTTAGCTCCAATTCATGAAATGTTTCCTAAATTTTAAAAGCTGTTTCACATATAATTAAAATAACATTTTAAAAGATCGATTTTTACATTTATAGGTTATTTAATGATTATTTTTTAGTTCTATAAATTTTACAATAATTGTACATTACTCTTAACATTTCACAAAATAAATTATCTTATAAATGGTGCCCAAGCGTTTATTTATAAAAAAATACCAGCTTTTAAGTTGTGAGGAATTTAAATGATTATTTTTCATGGGAGGTTCCTTATAATTTCCGTTCGATTCTTATAGTAAATACTATAATTGATAATATAAATAATTTTATCTCATAAACCATTTCAACATTGAACCTAATAAAGGGAATGCTACAGACAGCTCCTCTATGGATGTACCAGATTGGGGACCCTTTAGCTTCAAATATCAATTGTCGTCGTCCTTGCCTACAGCAACAGAGAAAGCTTCAAATATATTCATTATTCATCTCAAACATAATTTTTCCCTTAACCAAATATAAAAGTACAATAATACAGCAGACTAGAATCTAGATTTTTCCCAACTACTATTTAGTGAAATGACACCATTTGATAAACAGAACTAACGTATTCGATTCAAAAATAAATTTTACTAAAAACTGAATGTGTTTTTGGCACTTCTATGGTAGCACTGTGTGCTTTTTAGTAGTGTATTTACACCTATCAACTTTTTGTATTTTCTTATAACAATATATTTTCTGAGAGTGTTAGCCAAAAGTGAACTTGTTGGTTGATACTTAATATTAAATCACGTATTGATGACTCACGTGCGGTAATCACCCGTCTAATGTCCACAAAAGTAATCTTGCAATATCAAGTTTATGTATAAGTTAGCAAGATTTATCCTTAGCTTAACTATTCTTTTTATGATTATGATCTTTGACTTTTGTCTCCTCCAAAACATTAAAAATTTAAATTCTTTGACTTAGCTTAACCTAATATTCTTATAATTCCCGGTATGCCAACACCATCATCCTCATCACAATTTCCATCCTCACCTTCGACAATGACGCCGTCACAACCTCTATCGACATCGGCCACACCGGCAGCGTCATCGACGACTCTTCCCCTCCGTACCATCCCGGGCAGCTATGGCTGGCCGTTACTAGGATCGATATCGGACCGGCTAGACTACTTTTGGTTCCAAGGTCCCGAAACGTTTTTCAAGAAGAGGATCGAGAAATATAAGAGCACTGTCTACCGTGCAAACGTGCCACCTAGCTTCCCCTTCTTCACGACAAACCCTAAAGTGATTGCGGTTTTGGATACCAAGTCGTTTTCTCATCTATTTGACATGGAAATCGTGGAGAAGAGCAATGTTCTTGTTGGAGATTTCGTGCCTAGTTTGAAATATACTGGGAATCTTAGGGTTTGCGCCTATCTTGACACCACTGAACCAAAACACACCAAGGTACGTAATAAAGGTTATGTTATATCTATATTGACAGTTGGTTATTAATTTATAACCATAAAAATTTAAACATTATATTATGCAAGAGAGCCTTATATAGGCTATTTTGGAACAAACTGGTCCTACGTTTATGATATATAAACATGTAGATATATATTTATATTTCATGCACCGAAATATGATTTATTTATTATTATCTAGATAATTATTACTCCGAAATTTGAAGAAATTATGTGAGATTTTTCCAGAATTTTAATTCTTTCTTTTTTCAATAACTTGATTTGATTACCAAGATATTTTCTTATGAATTAAAAACCCGTAAGAAATGTTATGTTTTACACGTAATGTTCAAGCATAATAATGCAAAAGCAGGAAAGAGCAAAATAAAAAACTTGTTTCTCTTTGGTCCCCCCAAAACCCATCATAGTTGAAAGAACCACAAATTATACCATATAATGACCAATGAATAATGACTACATTACCTAGAGATGGTGATAGTTACGTGTACGGGAGCAAAACCAAACAGTGATGTACGCAGCCAATGAGGCAATATATTCTCTTTCCCTCTACATAATTATATAATATATATAGAAAGTGAGAGTACTAGGATTCACTGTTATAAATTTTTTTTTTTTCCGATAAATTATGCAATTGCATTTTTTTAAAGATTTATTCTAGTATCCTTTGTAGAGCTTAGAGATTCTTTATCAATTTTCTTTTTTTTTTAAGTTAACTTTATTTAATTTTGAATCAAATTTAAATATATTAAATTATAACGCGGTACACCAATGAATTACTTACCACAAGACAATAACGATGTTATGTAGATTTATTCAATCTAGGACCATCCGTACCAGCATGATAAGAGTGATATCTCGTTATTTTCTGATATTTTACTTTGAAACAAATTTTTTTTTTGTTTTTTAAATAAATCCCATTCACTTGATGCCTTCTTATTTGATTTTCACTTGTGTTAATTTATTTATTTATGGAATTTTTTCCCCAGATCTTCTCCACTTTATATTTTATATTCTACCGTTTTTTCCCCCTCTTTTAGTAACCTTCTCAGTAAATCACAGCATTATTGACCTGATGTGCCAAATCTACATTATTATATATAAAGCAAAATTATGAAGAAATTTTTATTCTAAATTGCTAGAAATTGAAAAAAAAAAGTAAATAAAACATAACCATGTAAAGCTCAAATAATTACTATTTTTTCTACATTATTCCTATTTTAATATATTTTTTTCGTCCTTGTCTTCTTTATTGATTTTTTCCATTACCCCTTCTTTCTTTATTTTTTCCCTTCCGTATTCACTTTTTCCCATTTCCTCCCCTATACGGTTTTCCCCCTGTTCCTTTGCCATTATTCCCCCTCCCTTGTCCTTTTTCATATATTAAATAAAAAAAAAAAAAAGGGGAAGATAGAGCTCTGTAGCTCTGTGAAGGCGTGTCCCCTAATCGTGGCTCAACATAACACGGCTTCACTTGGGATGCTTGGGCCTTGAAAAAAGTGCTAAGCATCTTACATGCCCTTAACTATGCTGATAATCATATCATCCATCATGTAAACAGAAATAATTTTATTTTTATACTCAATATCATCGTCATCATTTTATTACCATATTGTCATCCATACATAAAAAACAATACTTTAAAGAGAGAGAGAGAGAGAGAGAGAGAGATGGGTGGGTGGGAGGTGGGGGCCTTGTTGAAGACAATCTTGATATTTCATTTTTGGATGTCCTCTCCAAACGTATCCAAAGATTAAGAAGAATCAAAATTTGAGCCGCCTCACCTTATTTTCAACCTCAATATGTTGAAAAATGATTATGTAGATATCAGTCTCTAGAGTCATTCTATGGTTATCGAAATCAAGAAACTATTTTCCGTCTAAGTGCAAGATTAAAATCATATATAAATACTAATATTATATTATAATACGATAATAACTGCATTTACATCTAAATCAATATCATCATTATAGTCAAGACATGTGCTCTTAAGATCTGACTTTTCAGTTTTTTTTTTATTTAATCTGACTTTTTATTTAATAGCCATGTGCATAATCACCTTTTATTCCAACTTTAAAAGACTATATTACGAATATTAAAAAATATATATGAATAAATGGAATCATGACATCACCAGATGTCTTTTTCTTCAGAGAGATAGACATGATTGAATATTATGCTTAATACATGCAATTAGGTCTTATGGTACTCTCGGTCAAAAATTAATATAATTTCCATTTTGTCTTCTTTGCTGTATTCTTCATTTCTTTATAAGATTTTACATAGATTATTCCTGTCGTACATTGTTAAGACTTTTCTTATATATGGTGTGAATACTAAAACTTTATCAAATAAAATACATATTATGACATACACTTGATAATTATATATAGAGTGTGATATGCAGTAATATATATGGTATATATTATTATAAAAGAATGTAGATAGAACCTATAATGTTGAGACTTTACTACTATGATGAATTAATTTCATTAAAATGAAAATCAATTTTTCTTAAAAAAAATGCTACTATATGAAAATACCTGCATATATGTGTGTGTATATATATATATATATATATATGAAAATGATAGAGCGACCAATATTTTTTTTATTCCGAAACTCTTTACTACTAATATGTTTGGAGAATGATTGAACAGGGATGTATTGATGGTAATAATTAACCGTTTTGATAAATTATTTTATTTTATATATTTCTTTATTCATTCTTTAGTCAAAATGTATTTATGATTATATAAGATATAATATATATATATATTCCTAGCAAGAAGTTCCTAGAAAGAATTTTATATACATTGTTTCCGATAATTGCTTTTTCAATTTCTTTTTGTCATTTTCATCAATAATAACAAAAGGGACTAAAGCTAGGGTTTATTATTCATCTCAAAGCCTAAAAGGGGCTCCACATACGTCGTACGAGGGACTAATGAGGACGTGATTATCGCTCATGAATCTTTTCGATTTCTTGGCCAAAATATAATATAATATATATATATATATAAATATGTATATATATATCTATATTATTAAAGCTTAAAAGAGCTTAAGTAACTATTCATATTATAATTACAATTATATCCTTGGAATCAAGTAATTTTTTTTCAATTTTTTTTAACTCTTATATCGAGTATCACATTATTTAATAAGAATATATTTACAAATATCAATTATATATTATAATTTTTACAATATTTTATCTTAAAAGTTAGTGTTTATGTCCGTATGGATTACTCTTTTATATTATCTAATAGTTTTATCTCTATAAACTTTACGTGACTTTAAATTAAAAATTGAAATATAATTTTTCAATTGTAGTGATATGGTTCTTGAAAAAAAAAAAAGAAAAACCCACCCATATTGAATAAAACTTTTATCATCTAATTATATATATTTATATTTTATATATGTAATGTGGATATATATCTACTAATATGTACATATGTATGTATGTTTGTGTGTGTATATATATATATATATATATTATGTTCATGCGTCATTCACAGAGCACAACTCGAAAGTGCTTAAATAGCTTTTTCTCTTTTTATGCCATGTAGTCATGTAAAGTGTAGAAATTAGCCGTACGAGACATTATTATTCTTTTCTTTTCTATTTTTTTTGCCAACAACGTTATTGTTCGACATGTGAAACATTGTCAATGAAATTATTTGGGTGGCGTGGAGGCGAGAGTAGAAAGATCATGTTGACCCCCTGCAAGATAAGATATCATAATTAAGCGTATTGAACAAAGACATTCTTCACCACAATTTTATTTTGGAAAAAGAAAAAATTGAATTGGAAAACTGGCTAGTTGTACGAGATTCGGGACCTTTAGCCTACCAAATATCGATGGTTGTGGTCCATATGCTTACGGCATCCAGTGATACTTCATGACTAGACTTCTGGACCATTTTGCTTTCCCGTCTTGAGTCCGAGGGCCTGGACCAGGCGTTAGACGTAGAAGCATAAATATTTGCTGTCGTTATTTCAAGCGAATCCAATCAATAATATAAAAACTTAATATATAATTGTAAAAGTTTATTCTATTTATTTTTATGTAATTTATCGAAATACATTCAAGATAAGAAGTTTGGAAGTGCAAAATGTTATAATTCTTATTATATTAATTTTAATAATGGTTTTAATAATCAGTTTATGAATTAAGGGATCCCTACACAAAATTATGGAAGTGGGCAAGAGAAGGATCCTCAATTTCTTTTTTCTTTTTTCTTTTTTTTTTTCGGGCTGCTTCATGTGATTCCCAAGAAATACAATCAAATAGATCTTTCATGTGACTTCAAAAATTACATTACATAATATTTTATGTCAAATCACATATTATAAAAACTCAAGATGATATACTACGGGAAAAATAGAATCAAATAATGAACTTTTGGAGAAACGGATTTGTCAAGTTCACTTAATTAACACATTTAGATGTAAAATACACTCTAGGCAAAAAAATAATAATAATAATAAAAAGATATGAAAAGTACCATGTCAATCATGTAGATAAGAAAGTTGCATATTTTTCTAGAATTCATGAATACATAGTATGATTATAGTAACTAATCAAATATGATTAGACATCGTGAGTTCAATTTTCGAACCTGTTTCATATGGTTTATATCGACACGCAATACGTCCGTGTGAACTTTTATTCAAGTATGCAATGGAAGCATTGATTTGAGGCCAAAAACTGAAACCGTTTTGCTGATTTCTAGCCATGCTAAAATAATTGTTGATTCACTCGACAGCTCAAGGCCTTCGCTTTGGACATTCTAAAGAGAAGCTCAAAGGTGTGGGTTAGTGAGGTTATATCCAATTTGGACACAATGTGGGACTCATTAGACGCCTCCATGGCCAAGGATGGATCAGCCAGTTTACTGATTCCGCTCCAGAAGTTCCTATTCACCTTCCTCTCCAAGGCGATTGCCGGTGCTGATCCTGCGACAACACCAGAAATAGCCGAGTCGGGCTATGCTATGTTCGATTTTTGGCTCGCTTTCATGCTTCTACCCATTCAGTACGTTGGTAAGAATTCTTATCGCTTGATTGATTCAGGAAACGGTGTTTGCCAGAAAATCCATGCAATTAAGGAAAATTTTAATGGGTGTTTTTTAAGGATTTGTTAAGATATTAAATATAGAACTTTCCACTTTTTCACTAACTAGATCTTCCATAAAGCATAAAGCCTGTAATCAATATTAGCAAATGTAAAATTTCTTTCAACTTTTTACAATAGTCATGACGGCACCTATTATACTATCTTTTAACCTGGGTTTCTAACTTAGATTTCTATACTATAGTAGATAAAGTTCAATTTTAAACAAGCACCAGTTCTTAGTTAAGGTAAGTTTCTTTCTAAAACCTCTTACAATAGTCATGACGGTACCTATTAGGGCATCTTTTAACCTGGGTTTTTAAACGAGGATTCTATACTAAACATCTCCTTGTGGAGATTCTTAGCAGATAAAGTTGGAATTTTTAAACAAGCACCAGTTCTTAGTTAAGGCTTTGTGCTTTTACGATATTTATTACTTATTTAAGTTTAGCTATTTATGTATGAAAATAGCTGTTATTAGAACTGCTTTAATTTAAAAATTTCAGTAATAAAATGAAAAGATTCTTATGGAGAAGAATTTCTTAAGATGCTCATTTGCCACTTTAAGGACCCATAAAGATTCCTTAGCGATAAAAATGACCTTAACAAATGTTTTTGCTGCTTGAAAGTATAAATGTCAATTAATAAATTGCACATCTAGTAAAAAGGGGGGAAAAGGGAAGAACATTACAAAAACGTGAATTATGCATGATGAGTTCGCATCATTTTCAATTTTTATTTCTATCAATTTTCGCTCAATTTCAGAGTTAATTGTGGAGATTGTTCAAGCTCTTGAACTAATTCGTCATATTATCTGTTTCTTTTAAAATTTCAATCATGGCAACGAGACTTATTAAAACAATATGTCGGAGATGGACGCGGATCCATTTCCAAAGTTGAGATTGTCTGATGTACCGTTTGCGTTGGCTGATCAAGGAGTCTAGGGTGTGTTTAAAACGGGGGATTCCAAAAAAAAAAAAAGATGAAAGAAAATATTATTACAAGAAAGAGAAAATATAATGCACTGTCAGTTCTGATTTCTATTGAGATTTGTCGTATGCATGCACTGGACCATATTCATTTCGAGGTGTAGATTTATTAGTGGGAATCCGACCAGTCCTGACTAGGATCATGTTAAGGGGTGTCCTCCCCCTTCAATGCTTAAATGACGCAGTCGAAAAGACAGGTCTGCCGACAAATTTATGAAACTGGTTTAGGAAAATTAACGATTGTCATTGTACTTCTATTTCACTCCACAACAATTGATGCAAGCATTAATGATTCGGTCTTCATAATCTTCAATTCTCTGATAATTTCATTGTATTTTTGATGATCAAAGATCTCATGCGTTCCCAACGCATATATCTCGAAATGATTTAAATTATCAAACGTTGAGTATGATTGTATAACATGGCTTAGTATCATATGATTATTAGAAAATGTTTATTTTAGTGAAACTATGATTATAAAAAAAAAAAATAATCCTACTTGATTCTCTTTTGGCATATTTGATTGACTTGGTAAAGATGGAATAGAATTATTAGTCCATTCCTATTTACTTTTGAGTAAAATTGTTGGAATAATTGTTTTACTAGCAATTCATTTACAAAGTTAAGGGAATAGTTTTTTTTTTTCTTTTCTTTTTTTTGGCATATTTGTAAATTTATCCATAAGATCTTAAAAAAATTATAAAAAGTAATTATTACTTGTTTATTTCATTTTTAAAGAATTGTAATTTTCTTCCTATCTTATTCTATTCTATAATCCAAACGTGTTGTTTGTGTATTATTATTCGAATATTACACAAATTACATTGTTTGGAGTTAAATAGAGCTTTGAGAAAAGATAATCATAGTTGCTTGGTCGGAGGAAGAATGTGTAGAGAGATGAATAGAAGTTGGGGTGTTTTCTTGTCAAAGCAAGTTTCCAATAATGTCCTTCCTCGATTCAATTTGATTTAGAAGAAAATGAAAATATACGGACTCTATTGTAAATTCACAAATTAAAAAACAAAAAGAATTAGTAAAGGCTTAATAAGATAGGTATTATTTTTTTAATAATATTAAATAAAAAGTTTGTTTGTTTTTTTTTTCTTTTTTTGAACTTTAACATTTTACCTGTATTCTAATCTCTTAAACCGTGCATCATGCAAATGAATTTATTTATTGATCAGGTGCACTACAGCCACTTGAGGAAATTTTCCTTCATTCTTGGCAATATCCATTTATCCTAGTGAGTGGACGCTACAAAAAATTGTATGATTATCTTGAAAAGCAAGCTAAAGAGACGATTCAAAGAGGCGAAACAGAGTTCGGACTCACAAACCAAGAAGCAGTTCACAACTTGCTCTTCGTATTAGGTTTCAATGCCTATGGAGGTTTCTCTATCTTCCTTCCATCGGTAATGAGCTACATAGGAAGCGACACCACCGGGTTGCAAGAAAGATTGAGGAAAGAAGTACGAGAAAAATGTGGATCAACGTTGAGTTTCGAATCAATTAAGGATATGGAACTTGTGAAATCGGTTGTATATGAAAGTCTTCGATATAGCCCCCCTGTTCCTACTCAGTATGCCCGAGCTAGGAAGGATTTCCAATTGACATCACATGACTCAGTCTTTAACGTCAAGAAAGGTAAGCTAATTTTCTGCATTTAAAGCAAAAATCAAAGGCCTTCATATCTCAGCGAAATTTTTTAGGAAATTGTAGTAAGAAGTGTCTTTATCCACGAATCTATTCGAAGCATTTGTCGATAAGATGAGGTTGAAACCCCCAAATTTGGTGAATTCTCTTGCGGCTAAGTCATATAAATAGAAGCAGATTGAATCCCTTTTACTTTTGGACCCATTTTGGAAGAAAAATAGTTTTATATATTCGAAATTCTTAGAATCCGCTATAAACCATATGAGAAATGAAAAGTACTCGATATATAAAACGAAAAACATACGTGATTTCTCCTACATATCCATATTTCCACTTTAGATGCTTGATTTTCTTTCTTTTTCTTTTTTGTTTATCCTTTTCTTTCTTTCAAATTACGTGTAATATTCATTTTTTGTTATTTTATCGGAACCCTCTCATTAATACCAATTTGTTTTCAGGTGAGTTGCTATGCGGGTATCAAAAGATAGCCATGAGAGACCCAAAAGTATTTGATGATCCGGACACTTTTAAGCCAGACCGGTTCAAGGACAACCCCGAGCTACTAAACTACCTATATTGGTCGAATGGACCGCAAACCGGGTCACCCAGCGAGGCGAACAAGCAATGTGCCGGGAAGGACTACGTGACACAAACTGCATGTCTCTTTGTTGCTTACTTGTTTCAGAGATATGATTCATTTACCTACTCTTCGGGCAAAATCACTGCACTGCAGAAGGCAACTTAGAATGACAGAAAGTGGATTTACATGCTGGGAATTGTGTAAAACATGTCTTATGCTGTGGTCCGTCTTATTGAAAAGTAGGGCTGGAAATTCATGTTAGTGGATCCTGTCCTGTGTTTCTATGGGTGTCAAATTCGTATTAGTGATTATAAATAATTAAGATACGGTACAATAGTGTTTATTCGTGTCTTAAACGTGTTATCTTATCGTGTATTGTATTGTTTCTCATGTTTTCTCTTTATAATCAGGTAGATAATTGTTTCGTATCGTGTTTCATGTATGGTGTTGTGTTAGCAATTGCCAACCTTGTTGGAAGGGATGAGCATGTTGTTGTTCTTGTCCAATGAATAAAAAGAACAAATGTGAAATAAATATGATTATGGGGGCAAAATACTTTATTTTCTCTGAAGTGAAAATTTAGACGTTTTATTTGAGTTGTATCCAATCTCTGAAGTTTTTCTGTTTTTTTTTTTTTTTGTTTTTTGGGTTTGAATATTAATTATAGTTGGACAAATATACGTCAACGAATGGAGAGGAATAAATAAGTCAAATGAATTTCTTTATATGAATAGAACATAATTATCATATGAAGGATTTGATAGATGCTACCCTCAAAGCCATACTTTTTGCTTTATGATCTATATATTCAACTAAGGCCTCTCGTGCATCAAATTAGAAACTCAGCTTTGAACATTGGGTTTATAATGGGAAGGATAAGGATCTGTATGGCATTGACTTAAAGAACCGTAACCGCAAGTGGATGTATGGATGGATCAAATTAAGTACTGATAAGTCTATACTAACCAATATCGTCATAATTGGACGAGTTTCGAAGGATATCTAAGGTAAACGGGTATTGTGTTTTGCAAAGAAACTAGGAAAATTAAACTTCCTATTAGCAAAATTTTGGGGCATACATAAGCGTTCATCATTATATTTAAAGAGGTTTTCTTAATACTGAGATTAATGTGGATTCATATGCTGTTGTTGCTTCATTATGTGAAGTGTTCAAAGGGGAAAATACCCTCCACTTTTAGGGAATCAAGATTGACAGGGTAATTGAAAGAAGTGAAACGTTTTCCAACAAATAGGTTAAAAGGACTCAAAACATGAAAGAAGAAGATTTCAGTCTTTGCATGCATCTTTGTTGTCTTATTTATTAGGTTATTTATTATTGTTATTATTTATTTATTAATCTACTTTTTTTTTTTTTTTGACAGAATATCTTTGTTAAATTTGCTGAAACAATTTCTTGTTTAATTTTAGTATTTGTACTCTGTAGAGAGATCACTTGTTTGCACTTTCCAATGGATCTCTAAGGTAGTCGAACCGTTCCGGCCCATTTTAAGATTCCCGAATGGAAAGGCCCAAACAACCCGGAAAATAAAATTTGAAAAAACACTTTCCCATCACCTTAAACGACATCGACATCGTTCTAATTATCTCCAACTTCCCGGTGCTCCCTCTCCTCCCCTCTCTGTCTGTCATTAATATTACACTTCTCAGCTGAAACTGGAAAACCTAAAATCCCCAAATCCAAAATGCCATACGCGATCCAAAACGAAACCCTAAACAACCTACAGATCTTACTCCGAAACCAAGCCCAAATCCCTTCCTACGACCCAAACGACGCGTCTCTTCCATCTCTACGCTCTTTCGGTGCCGCAGTCTCACAGTTCGATCCTTCCGAACCCAATTTCCGGTGCAAGCATTGCAATGGAAAGTTGCTTAGAGGAAAAGAATCCTTGTTCTGCGTTTTTTGTGGTAAAGAACAGTTTGATCCTAAATCTCCTCCTGATCCTATTAATTTCAGGTCTACGATTGGATATAAATGGTTGCTTGAGTCCTTGAAATTGGAAGGATCGGTAAGTAGTTCTTATTACTTTTTTTTTTTCTTTTTTTCAATCGTAGCTACTGTTTGGTTTTTCGAGAAAATTTGAGCGGAAGTTGGAATTTGTGTAGTTGTCATCCCCTTAGTTATGTCTGTAGTCGCGCAAATTGCCATGTGGGAAGAAAAAAGAAAAAAGTAATGGGTGCTGTATTGGTTAATAATTACAATTGACATTTGTGATCGGTTGAGATATGGATGCGATACTTTATCTCTAATTACTCTTATCAGTTTAGGAAAACTAGTAATGACATGGCCGAGGCAGATTTGGCACGTTCACCACCCTTCTGATGGAACAGGATCGGTCTCTCATGAAATGTAGAATGTTCAGCCACTGATTTGGCAAAGAAATAATTTGATTCTAAAATTGTGTATAAGGATTGCTCTTGCTCACTTGTGTAATTGGGAGGTGAACCGATATGTTTGTGCGTGTAAAAGATGATGACTTTTTGATGGATTAAGACAAATGAGGATGAAGAATAGCAAGATATGATTCAATGGGCAGTGTGCAAACGAAATTGTTTTAGAGGTGCTACAAGGAATTTGGGGTGGAAATTGGAGATACGCATTTATTGGACTTAGGGGGCATGTGATGTATTTGATCCATACTGAATGACCTTAGGAGGAAGGAGGTTTAACTTGCTTTTATGGTTAAACAAGGGCTGCGTTTGCTTTTTTTCACAGTGATCTGCATTGAAAGAAAATAGGACAAGATATAATACCATAGGATATGGTGGATCAAATATATCTCACTTTTATTTTTGCACTACGACAAAAGCTAAACCATTTGGCCTACCTAATGATAAAAATGTCCTTTATCCATTTGATACCCTAAAATGTCATTTTATGGGGTAAATTGAATGCTGATATTCTATCCAGATGCATGCATCTAACCATGACCTTTAAGGGTAGAGTGGTGATTGTAATATCTCTATTTGGTAAGTAGTGATTAGCTAGTGTATATAGAGCACTCTGGCGGATTGGCTTTCCTGAGAAAATGGATATTTTCTTGCAGTTTTATTTGTCCTGAAGATCTTGGCAAAATGAAACAAAGTTTCCTAGTTGTCCTAAAGGAGAGAATGAAAAACAGCAGCAGGTTGCAGCAGGAATAGAGTGCAAAGGTTTTTATATGGTGTAAGGCCAATTAATAAGTTTTGCATCAATTAAATCTATGATGATGAGAATGGTTCTTCATCATCATTCCTACATTTTGTTTCTGATGTGCTACTTTATTTTCTCTTTTCCCCTGAATATTGACTATATGTGTGGAAGATCAGCTTTGTTGTAAATTGTTTGATTGATCTTATAGTTTGTAATCACATTCTCTCGTGTAGCTTTCACAGTGGTTGGTATGGCAGTTTGCAATGAGCTCCTTGTCTTATGCTGTGCAGTTAGGGGCTTAATGAAGATAATGGCTAACAAAATTGATTTGTTTGCAGGAGACTGTTGTGCTGGATTCTGATGCTAAAGATTCTAAGAGAGGGCAAAATACACCGAAAGAAACAATCTCTATTTCTGATCTACTAAATTTGGAAATCAAATGGTCTCCAAAGCCTGATATTCCTACAACCAGTGCTTCCACCGAGGTACGTTCAGAGCAGAAAGGTTCGTTGAAACTTGGTGAAGTTGACTTCGACAATTTCTTCGCTGAACCAAAAAGAAAGTTTACTTCTTTGGTATCTGTGGAGCCTTTTCCAGTTCACTGGCAGGAGCACGTTATGGAGATAAATGCTTTTCAAGGTTCTGGAGATCTGAGTTTATTTGAGAATGTTCAACCTTCGGCTATGCCCAAACAGTCTTCACAACAACAGAGTGGAGATCTTTCTGCTGCTCGGGAGGCAGGGTTTTGGTTTGCTGGTTCTGGCAATCTTACTAAAGATTCGGGATCATCAGACCCATTTGCGGGTTCTGCAGTAGATTTGTTTGCACCTGAAGATTCTGGATCATCTGACCTGTTTGCAAATTCTGTGGCTGATTTGTCTGCACATATGGATGCGATCTTTGGATCAGGAAAAGAATCTAGCAGTTTTAATGTGAAGAATGGGCAACCTTCTGCTCCCTCAGCTGCAGTTGATTGGTTTCATGATGATCCAAGGGATGCTTCAACTTCTAGAACAGTAGGCCATTCTGAGCAGTATCAAAAGGTTGTTAATTTTGATGATGCTAAGACTGAGGGGGCAACTGCTAGCTCTTTCGATATTGATTGGATTCAAAATGATCAGTGGCATACTTCCAGTACTAGTGCACATCAGAGAAAATCTGTTGATACAAATGATGAATCCTTTGATGATTGGAATGACTTTACTAGCTCTACTAGTCCTGCTAGTCATCCAAATAGTTCTTTGAAAGATAATGTTGATCGCGGGACACCTGAGAAAACAACAGAGTTAAATTTTTTTGATTCTCCTAGCAAGTCCAAAGAGATGGACTATGGCCACTCTGATCAAGCTGATCTCCTTTCGGGGACATCCGACCATCAACATGACTTGTTTGACAGGGGTTCTATAAAACCTGAAGCATCTGTCTCTACTTGGTGTGTAAATATGGGCAGAACTTTTTTTATGCTTCAATCTGTGTGATGGAAAAACATGTCCGGTAGCTGCATACTTGCAAACATATTTTGTTAGCATTAAGTGCATTTGGCTCTTTAGTGATGGTATAACTTCATCTCACACTATGAAAGATTCATATTAACTCACGTAATACCCCTCCTACCTGAAAATGACTTGGGTTAGTGCATAATCCTTGTACAGAAAGGTGCATGAAATTAAAAAAAAAAAATAAAAAAAGAAGTATAATAATGACAGCTGTTATTGTTAAATTAGAGGATATGGTGATATCATCTACTAGGAAACTTTAGAATGATTGCAAAACCTTCTTTACTTATGCCAAAAGATGGAGGGGAAAAAAAATAGAACTTCAAGATGACCAGGCAAATAGCTGGTAAAAAGTTTGGGAAAAGACAGACATGTATTGTGCCTCATTTTCTGCAGAACATCTGAGTCATAGAAGATCTAGTGCTTGTCTGTAGTGTGCTGTATTTGCTGAAATAAAAGTTGGGATCAGTTGTTTTAGTTCTTGTTGTTGTGGTGGGAAATTTTGCCATCAATACTGCTATGAAGATGCAGTTTATATTTCTTTGGTGGGATACTAGCATGGTCTTTTTACCTCCTCCTTGCTTTTCTGTTTCATAGATTCCAACTTCCTATTCTCATATATTCTGTTACTTATTTAGGATGGACGACACAAATGCTAAAGATGGAAGCAATATAGAGCCTGTGAAAGAAAAAGGTAATGTAACTGAGATGCAAGCGAATGATGTCAAGATGCTTGTTTCTCAGATGTCTGATCTCTCTTTCATGCTCGATAGCAATCTTTCAATCCCCCACAAATCTGAGCATTCTGATGTTAATCCAAACTGAGTCTCTCCCTTCGAAAATTTTTTCTGTGATAGTTAATATTGTAATGTAGTCGTTATAGTTTTTGTCTCCCTTTTGTTAATTGATCCAGCTGCCATTGTGGTTTTTCTTTGTTTGGTGTTTATCTCTGTTATCATTTAAGGCTTGTACAAACTATTTTTACATCCAAATTTCGCATTTACGAAAGTAGAGCACCATATTGCTTATGATGGATTCAGACACGTGAATAAATTACTCAACTGATGTGGCTTCAAAGGACTTTGAGGTGAGGTGAGAACTTTATTTTGTTTTTCTTTTTAAATTTTTTTTCTTGCAATCAATATGTATTCTTGGTGTTTGATGCTGTGAAAATAAATCTAACTTAGAATTTATTTTGTGATATCATTTGCAGGCTTATACAGGGAACAATAGTAGGCAAGCGAAAAAACAGTTATTCCATATAACACCAACTCTCACTTACACAAACTCTCTCAATCTTAGTTCTCGTTGATGGTTTACGAATTATCCTACTTTCCTTTTAATGCTAATAATTAATTGAGTGGGAATACTGGGATTCAGATGGCTTGTTTCCAAATTTAAAATTCGGTTTCGTTTGTGGTTCTTTATGTTTTTCTAATTGAAGAGCTAGATTAAGAAAATGGCTGAGATGTGATTGTATATGGCGCGTTGTTGGTTACCAAACTCTATGATTCCAGAATATTAGCAAAGCTTTTTGTTCGTGAAGTTTACGAAATAATTCTGGGAATTAATTATTTAGAGATGTCAGCGAGTGAATCGTCCCTCGTACATTTGTCACAATTCTCATATTGAGATTGCTTCGTTAAAGTGAAACAACCTTCTTATTGCTGCTTATATAGAAACTTTGGGATGAATTGCAGTGTCTTAATGCTCTCCCAACATGTTTTTCTTTATCCTTCTTCTCTCTTTTTTGGGTATATGGATGATTGTCGGTGCGATTTACTAAATAAATGAATTGATTATGAGCCAAGAAACTGGTTGCTGCAAACGTCATTATTCGTATTAACTATATTCGCGATGCAATTTCACTTACGGATCCTTTTCCCCTTATTGGTAATTTTGCTTGTAATGATAATATAGAAGGTAAACAAATTGTGGGCATCGGTCGTTCAGGCCATATGACCCTCGAAGATAATTTTTCGTTTACACACCTTTATCATCAAAATTAATTCCAATATAATGACCCCATACGTAGAAATAGGTCAGAAATTTTAGACATTAGAACTCATGAAATTTCAAGCCAGGTTTTGTGCTGTGAGCAAGACTTAGAGTCCGGAACAAAACAGGCCATTGCAAAAGCAATGATTACATGTGAGAATAATGTCGCGTGCTCAAACCAAGAAAGATCACTTCCAATGAACTGCATAGACAATTCATAGGGAAGGAATTCCTCCACTGTTACTGGTGGCAATTTTGATAATTCCACTGTTTCTTCAGTTTACAATGATGTAACAAAGGAAAAGGTAGATGGATAGTTTATCATTAAAAATGAAAAGAAAAGAATAACCCCAAATGTGCAAAATTTTCGTTTATTTCTTAATTTTCAACGAAAAATATTATAAGATTATGGCAACTAAGATAAGATTATGGAATAGAGATTGTTCAACAAACTCTTATAAGCAATTTTTATTCCAAATGAACACACTTGAAAATTTAGATTTATTATAACAAAAATGGTATAGACTCCTCTTTAAAGTATACCCTTACTAATCTAGAAAGTTTTAGAAAGAATATATCCTTATAACAACATTCTTGATCAATAGATTACCTATGTCTAAACTATTTGTTTTCGAGGGATACAATAATTCTAAACCGATATAAGCTTCTGCTTTGCTTTGTTCAATGAAAAGATTGGTCACTCTTTGTTCACGTGATAGTGGAAGGTAATACTTGTAGTTGCTACAATATATCTCCCATTGATAGCAGGAATTAATAGAAATCAATGAGAACGAGATCGTAGATTTGAGACTTCGTTCCTCAATGAGCTTTCATAGTTAACGGATGTTGAACTTGAGAAGTCCAAGACGAACAGAGTTTCCTCAACCTCATTATCTTACATTGCCTAGAGATGATGGTTTCTTCGATTTCTTTCGTCGAATTATTAGTCAATGCTCCATTCTATAGCCAAGTAAATTAGACATTTAAGACAAAAATCATTGGTGGTTCCTTCAAATTGTTCATATTCCCCCAAGTTCCTTGCTTGTGGAATATTGTGATCAATTCACTTGGCAAAGCATAAATCTCTTTTCTCATCGATAATTTCATGTCTTTGAGGATCTCCAACTTGAGGCGGTTTATAAAAACATATCTAATTTATAATTTATTTTTTATATGCTGTCATAAATAAAATAGTCGTTTAGAAAAGATGAAATAAATAGTTATTAGTTATTGCAATTGTTTTCTTAACCCTTATGTATATAGTATATATATATCTCTTCTAACACTTGTTGATTGCCATATTAATACTTAGAAATTTGCTTTTCATGGATAGTCCAACTCTAAATATACCTATGGATATCCTTAGTTCTAAAGAAAGAAGCCGAGACCTAAATTTTCTTGTCTCATGGTTTAAGTAACATCAGGCACTTACATGGTTCTATCACAGAAGGAAGCAAAAAGTAGGCCAAGTTATATTTGCTCAAGAATTTTAACCATGAAAAAAAAAAGGTAAATTGACAAAATAGTCAAGGAATTACAAATTTACTAAAAGAAATAATTTATATTCAAATGATATTCTTTTTTTTTTTAGTATTTCTAATGTAACAATTATATAAAGTTATCATAAAAAAAATAGTTAAATACTTATATCTATGTTAAATTGCTCTTTGTACTTGTAATTTCTTTTTTAATTATTTTTCTGATCTATTTTTGTTAAAAACAAATCTTATGTAACTTTTTTATTTATTAATATAATTTTTTTTCTAAATTAATAGTTAATTTTCATTTAATATTTATGCATAATAAAAAGTTTTTCCTATCTTATTGAACCTTAGAAATTATTGTAGGCCAAATCATTACCAAGATCATTTGATATATAAGATGCAATATGATTACTATATAATTTTAGTAATAACTTAATTAAAGTAAGTTCCATTCTCCAATTATACGTTTTTAGATCCGTCCTTACTGTAAGGATTATCAATAGCAATAAATAGTATTGAGATAGGTATATATTTTCAAAAGTTTCGAGAGATAAAAAGCAAAATAGTAAAATCAAAAGGTTTACCAGTACTTTGATCAATAGCTTTAGGATTATACTTACAACGTTGCTAATATTATGTGGACGTGTAAAGACTAAAGAGAACGTATTAAGTTCATCCTACAAAAGCTAACAAAAACCATAGCTAGAATAGCAGCCTTGCCAATGGTGGGAAAAGGGAGACCATATGGCCCCTTTCCAAACAACCCCTTGACGAATGGCAAGAAGGTTAATAGCAACCACACTGAACACACAACTTCGCCTATGCCAGAGCCATATCCACCTTGCCTTGGCGGTTGTAACCCAGATAATGCTATTAATAGAGCGCTCAAGTGCACGAACATGAGTGTAGTTCCTGGAATAAAAGCAGGTGATTCATCGAAGGTGAACCTTCCAGTATCCACATTGTTGCTGTCACTAGAACTGGATTGCTCTTTCTTTGTCACTTCAAATGCTGTCTCTGATATTCCTAACAGTTTGAGTATTACATTTAGAACTGCTAAAGTCCATGCACATACGGAGGTTATCCTCTGCATTTTTATGTTGTTCCACCATGTACGTATTGGCAAGCCGATCGCGAGGTACTCTGCTATGCAATACGCGTTATAGATCAAGAAAATGGAAGCTGGTATCAAAATGGCAGGGACCTGTGATAATAAATCATCAGTGGTCCATTTCACTATTCATTACGAAAACATATCACTGTTAAAGTATGAACTACATGGATTAAAAAGAAGTAGGAAAAGATATAGGTTTATCTTCCACTGATATTATATATATATATATATATATATATATGATAAGGATAACAGGACCCTTATATGGTCCGCTTTTATAAAAGGAAGATGCACTTAATTTTAGCTATATTATTTTTACCTAATTAGTATATTGAATATTCTTAAGATGACACATTCATATACAAAAATGATATTTGTGCAACCTATTTACGTATTGTTCTCTTATTATTTGATGTGTAAATAACTTGTGTGAATGTCATTTCCATGTTTTAGTTTTTAGGGAAAAAAATAACATTATATACATGGGTTGATGGTTGATCATACCAATAATCTCGAGAAGTGCAAGGGTAATTTACAATGCAAATTTAGAAAAAAAAAAAACATTTAAACAAAAATGAAAATGAAAAATAAAATAAATAGAGAGAAAAAAGAAGAAGAAGAAGAAGTGAGGGATACTTACATTGGGCAAGAAACTGGAGTTGGTGATGAGACAATAAGCAGGAAGAAGAGCATATAAGAGCTCGGGTATGGATCTTAATGCCCAAACAAGGATATACAAGTATGCCAAACACTGCCTAAATTGTAAATGATCCTGAAGAGTGCATTTTATTGGGCTTTGGCTAATGAGCAAAACTTCAAGCAGACCTGTGGCCCATCTCTTTTGTTGGGTCATTGTTGTCGGCCCACCAGAAGGTGCAGAGCCTAAGAAAGCAGGTGGGTTTGGTGAATAGTAGATTGATTTATAACCCCTTGAATGGATGTTTAGTCCTGTCATAATATCTTCTGCCGTGGTACCATATATCCAACCAATCTATATATAAAAGAAAAGGAAATTATGAACATAGTAAATCGACTAGTCATAAAAGATGGTATAATTTTCAAGAAAAATTAGGTATATTTAAATCCAATTATCTATATTTTTCGATCCGTTAAAGTGATTTCAAATGAGATAATGGTTAGTACTTGAAGTTGCTGTATATAGATGACTAACTAACTGTTCAAACAATAACGGTAAATCTGATACCTCTCTTTTGATGGAAAAATAAATGAAGAAGACCAACGTCTCAATTTCTATTATAATACAAATAAACAAGTCAAAATCTTACTTCTTTGCCCCATTTTGTAGCATGCTCATAGCCACAATTTGCCACAAGATGCGCTGCCTCAAGACTGGTAGAAAGATCACCGCACTGGGAACCCCTAAGGTCATTCAAAGCAAGAGCAGCCGAATGAATAAGCTCTTTTGAATTCCCAAATCCTTTAAGTATTCCCTCTCTACTAGTAGCTTCTCCTGCCGGATAAAAGGGGAAAAGGTTAAGATAGAAATTAAAAACAAAAAAAAAAAAAAAAAAGAATGTACTGGATTCTACCATATTTTAAAGGAATATTTTTCTTTCCATTAACTTCATCCTCTGGCCATGATCCGTAAATCAGTCTGCGGCGGTGAAAACACCCAGTTCCTCCATAGAAAGGTCCTTGAATTCCCGCTATTCCACGCACAATGTACTGGAATTATGTGATGAATTCATGAGAAAATAAATTTATTATTATTATTTTTTTTTTTACATACACCAAATTATTAAATATTCAATGAAAACATTGGAAAATTTTTACATACTTCATATAAAACCACGAGTTGGTTTCCGAATGGATCATCTTTTTCTCCGTCATAGAACATTTGTGGAGTTTGAACGAAACCACTCTCTCTTTCCGATTTTGAGCCAAGAAGGATGCACATGGCACGCTGAACAATTTGAGGATTATTGGCATACATGTCGCAGTCCACATTCAACATGAATGGTGCATTCGTCATGATTCCGGAAACTCTACACTATTCATAATAGAAAAAAAAAAAAAAAATGGAAAATCAGTTCAAGGAAAAAGAACATCTCATTGCATTGCATTCTCACATTGGCACTAAAGCATGCTGTCAATCTTTTTTGAAAATATCATATATCACAAAATGTCGTTGAAACCCTAATCTGTTGCTAGTTTTGTTTCTTTTTAACGATAACTTTAGGGTTTTAATAACAATCTAGGCATACATACATATATGTATATATATTTTCGAGAGTTAATGGAAGTTAACATCTCATTTTGAGAGTATATAGTGTTTACATACACCTAACAGATAGTTGTATTGTATGATAAGGATTTGCCAAACTTGTTGATAGGGGTACAGTAATGATACATTCTTTTTCAATTTCCATGTACATCATTTGTATAAACATGTAAGGACGTTAGGATAAATGTTTTACCAAAACATTCATAGCGCCAGCCTTGTAGTTGTGTGGATGCGTGGGTCGCTTTTCTCTAGAGATGTAAACCAGATGAGGCAATCCTTCTCCATCAGCACCTGCCTTATTTTCCGATATAATCTTAAAAAAAAAAAACAAGGATAAATAGGCAAATATTAGTTTGAATACTGGGTCTTTGAGTGAATGTTGCAGACATAAAATAAACATTAAAGCTTTAGAATTATGTCAACTTTTCACGGTAGATATAATTTTCGACGTAAATAATAAACTACGATTCAACTTTATAATAATATTTTTTACAATAAAAGAAAAACTATAAATAGGGAAAATTACAAGATAGCTCACTAGACAAAACGCGACGAGCATGCTTGGAATATTGAATTAGAATAACCACAAGCGACTTGGAACAACCAACCAACCGTGCTGGTGGTTGGTGCAATTATGGACATATTTTTTATATTTCTAATTTCAGAAACTTCCATCCTTCCTAGTCTTTCCTTAAATCATCCATGGGGACGGGGTAAATTAGGTAATTTTTCTTGATTACCCTTAAATAGGCATAATTTTTTATTTACGAAGAATTTATTTTATTATTATATATTTCCAAAGACTGATTTTGAAATACTACAATGAAATAATTTGGAAAAGCTTAACTAATACCATTTTGAATTTAGAAAACACCCTTTAGGATTAGTTATTGGTTCTTTTATTTTTTAGACGGCGTTTTAGGTAATTTTTTTAGATATAAGTAGATTTTTTTCGTCTTTCTTGTTTCTCTTTATGGATAATTATTTAAGAAATAGCAGAATTGTGAATTGCTTTCATTCCTTTTACCAATTTGCAATTCTTTGTGTTCATTAGTTATAATTTGCAGTATTATATTCTAAAGGAGATGATGCAATCATTCTGCTTGAATTAATACAAAAAGACACAAACTAGTGCGTTTATTTCACTGAAAATGTTTTTCAAAACTTATTTTACCTTTATTATAGTAATAATTCTACAAATATAAAATAATAACCTAATAATCTCGGAAGAGGATTGCAGCTATAAGTAACGGTGG
Source organism: Lumnitzera littorea (assembly GCA_024138015.1). NCBI lineage: Eukaryota > Viridiplantae > Streptophyta > Magnoliopsida > Myrtales > Combretaceae > Lumnitzera > Lumnitzera littorea. The sequence goes on from JAMXBB010000002.1 coordinate 13,329,377, forward strand.
GATGCAAAAATAGTGACCGATGATCGGTACTGGTTGTTAAATATTTTTAAGAAAAATGCGAAAAGCATAATTTCTATCTCTAAAAGAGGAAATAGTTTGGTTTCCTACTCATCTTTCCGTCGTTATCGAAAAGGTTAACCACTAGTAGACTGTCCGATGAGCACCTAAAGCTAAAGCCATCAGTTTCAACAGTTTTTTGAGTTAAAAGTACATCTTTATTCTTAAAAAACTTATTAAATTCATAAATACTATATAATTTATTAAAAAATTTCTTTTAAAAAAAATCATTACTTTATTCTTAAATTCCTTCATAATTTTTTAAAATTTTATATTAAAATTTTTGTAAGTCTTGTAATATATTTTAAACCAACTAAAACTTAAAAAAAAAAATAATAATAGAAAAATTGAGGAGGGCACGTTTCTCTAACAAGGCTATGAGGAAAAATCCTTAATAGCTTGCACCGTGGTTGGGATGGAGGAGGGAAAGGCAAGTAGAAGAAAAATATAAAATTTAAATACTTTTTCTTGTTTGGAAATAGAAGGAAAGTGGAAGGTGATAAATTTTACAAAGGAAAGTTTTCCCTCGACCCACCCTTCAGAACTGGAGTAATTTAAGAAGAAAAGTTATTTCAAAGTTTTAATTATAGTTTTACTTTTTAAGATCTTATCATTATTTTTATAATAATATAGTAATTAGAAACTTCGGTTTGGTTGATTATTTTGATATGATTCGTTCGTCCTTTTATCTTACCATTAATTTAATATTTATTAAATCTAGATGATTAATAACACAATTAATTTAATAATTCAAATTTAATGAATATTAAATTAATAATATAATAAAAAAATGGAACCGATTCCGTAAAAATAATGAACGGAATCATAAAAAAATCTTATAGTAATTACATAATTTAAAATGCTTTTAAATATTATCTTAAAAACCTTTCCTCCCAAATAAATTCTAAACATTTTTTTCCTTTTATTTTTCTTTCTTTTTAATTCTTTCCTCCCATTTTAATTTATCTGCTGATCCCAAACATAGTGTTAACCAACGGCCAAGCAAGCCTTCCTTCTCATCTTGGACGCATGTCAACCTCCAGGCGATGAAGTTGCTCTAAGACAGCGTTTGACAATTATGAAATTTATTACGACGAATGTCGATAAGGGCCACGAAAATCTTTTTCGCGATATATGTGATATTTTATTCTCAAAATTTCTAAGAGTGATTTTTTTCCAGATGACGTATCGTTTTTATAATAAGGAAAAGGCTAATGGACATGTAAAATTACAATATGAACTATGTATTGACACATTGATAGAAAAATCTGAGGTGCAAAAAATAATTTTACAATATTTAATTACCAATAAGAGATTATACCCATTATTCCTCAATATATATTATAACCCATGAAGAGATTATTTTAATACAAAAGAATTTTAGAAAAATTGTGTCTAAATAAATCTGGTCAATCAAACCATATTTAAACTTATTGAGAACTATTTTAATAACTTAACTTTAAAATCCTAAATTTAATCGCTAAACCTATTATAAACATTAGTTTCTCATGGACAAATCGAATTCGTATCTTCTTTCATTGCCTAAATAAAAAAAAAAATAAAACAAAACCTAAATTCAATCAAATTGGAGTGGATACAATAGTGAAGTAGGGTTCTAGTAATTGGATCGACAGCCAATTTCATAGCCATTGAATAGCCCCCGCATGCAAGATTTAACTTTCTGACACCACCGATTCGATTTTTGAGAATTTCTATGTACGTCGTCAAAGACAAATTAGGTTCACGAGCCACCGTATCACATTTTATGGATAATTCCGACAGCCGGGGTCTTAATTTGTATTCTTGCAACATGGGTAAAAGGATAATGATACATATCATAGTTATCACCATTATCATTATCGCACCAGAATTGTACCGATAATAAATGATAATTGCAATTTTTTTTTTTTTTCGTTTCTTGTATATGTTACTTATAGTACTCCATATTGCTTTTTTCGTCATTAAATTTTGAGATAATTATGAATAAATTATACATATGACTAAACCATCAAACTATAACGTCATATTTTGACGACGTTTAAAAATATACAAACACCCTATTTACTGAAACTCAAAGACCGTAACCGAAATAAGGGAAAAATGGTATACCGAGTACATGTATTTTAAGACTTGGACAACTTAGTGTATAGAGCTTCACTCTCTTATAATTTAGTATCTAACAGAGATGCCTTTGGTGAGTCGTTTTGGGAAAATATATACATTAAATTATAAAAAAAAAAAAAAAAATCAAACTTTATATTCTAAATTCCAAATTACAAGCACTTAGATAAGCATATCGACTGTATATAATATGCTGATACATTTTTAACAGTTATATAAAGTTACATACTAAATCTTGGAACTATATTTATATATTCTTCGCTAATAATCATCAGGGACATGCATAAATAATTTTAACGTACGTTCGAAGTTATAGGTTGTTGTTTTCAATCTCTTATCCGCTGTGCTATCACCTTAGTGGTATAGATAATTCTATTAAACCTGAAACGAGCGAGTTGGTTTTAGCGATCGAGAAAGTTTTAATTAAGAAAGAAAAGAATCCAACTCAAATGATAAACCAACATGAAAAATAATTACAAGTTAAACTAATTTGGTATTCATTATAGAAAATAATTCTTGATATCAACGTTTTATATAGAGTGTAAGTCCAGTATTTTAGAAATTTTGATTCATATTGCACACTTACTAATATATTACGAAAAAGGAAACTTACCTTAACGATGGAAGCATGATTTCTACGCTCACCATTGGAGAAAGGAGCCAAGTCCCCGGTAAGATCACTCGGAATCGGTTGTCGGCTGGCTTCATCTATCTTTTTGCTGAGCTGTTGGTACTCATCCTGCAATTTCACCCTGCTTCACTCAAACCACTTTATCGTATAGATCGGTTCGATCGAATAGATAGCGTTCAATTCCCTCATTATTAAAATTAATAATAGTTCGAAAGAATCATTATTATATATAATATATTTATTTTGGATACTTATTAAACTTTAAGAATTTATGGGGAAATTTTTCTTATTTTCCAAAATTAGTCATATACTTTAAGAAAAAAAATGCATATATGTAAAAGTAAAAAGATTTTTATTTAGTATTTTAATAAATATCAGTAGCAAAATACATATTATCATTTTCTCTCTCTCTCTCCATATATATATATTGATGAAGGTGCTGATTATTTTATGCAATATCAATTTGTTCGCGTAAAAGAAAAAAAGAGTTATACCCTTTTATTTTCCATTCTTTGAATTATTACTTTGGTGTTTTTATCAGGAATTAACTAAACAAAGATTTCTTTGAATTGATTTTTTTCCCTTTATGAACTAGCGAACGATCATCTGACATGGTTTTTAAAATCATTATCCAATTTGTGAACCGCAAATTATTTCCATTATGTTGGCTTATCAATAAATAGTTCGTCACTTCCTAATAATCATAACAATACAGCGAAAATGTTAAGGGATATTCAGAACTTGTTAAGATGTGGAGCAAAAAGAAACTTTCACTTTAGCATGTAATCATTTACCTTTTTTTGGTTTTTCTTTTGTAAAGTGTAGGATTAATATTGGACGTCTAAAGAGTTACCTTTTCAGTCCTTTAAAATATTTAGAGTACCCATTCATGGACCCATAATTTAGTTATAAACTTTTGTATTTTGAATATTTACTTAATATTTCTAGCTACAATTAAGCAATCGAAAAGCGAATTAATAAATAAAAGTCTCGTTAATGAAAGCTTTAGAACTTCTTAAGGACCTGAAAAGCAAATTTTTCATCTTCTCCATATACTGATTACATGATTAACGGGAGAAGAAAAAAAAAAGAAGAAGTGAAATCCTTCTCTATTTACTTCCTTAACAAATTCTTCTTAGAGTGTCCATTAACAATTTCTAATAAATCTTAACGATTGCCCTAACGTTTTCCAATAGATAAATATCTGCACTGAAGAATTAAACAAGTAAATAAATATGGAAAACAAAAAAAAAAATTGTTGGAAGTATATTTAGATAATAAATGAATATGATTTTGATAATACTTACCGTAATGTTTTTTCTTTTCATCTATTATAACATTATGGTTTTAAGAAAGGAGAGAATTGAATTTAATCTATTTCATTAGAAACCAATAGATTAAAATAGTCTTAATTATAGTTCTAATATTACGTACCTTCATTGCTTTCCACGCTTGTTGAAATTCCAACGAACCATTAACATCATCCCCATTTGACGGCTTAATATCACCACCGGAGAAGTAACGAAATGGGGCCCGAACTGGTACATTGTACTTCTTACAAAAAGGAACCCAAAGTTTTGCAAATTTACCTGCTTCCACTAAAGCAAAATATGTGACCGGCGAGCAGCCGTCGTCGGAAACGTAACAAGCCAACTTATCCTCCGGATAATCGACGGCCAGCAGTGACAGCACCGTGTTCACCGTAATTATAGGTGGTTCTAGCACGGGATCCGCTGTTGTCACGAGCATATCCACCGGAGGAAGTTCCCTTTTCCTTCGAAGGATGGACCAAACCATTTTGTTATATAGGCACATATTTGAGTAATCAATTATGGAAAGACGGAGGATTATGTTGACATTGTCTTTCCAATTTTCTACTTCTAAGTTTAAAGTTGTGAAATGATATACTTAATTGAACTTTGTGAAATTTGCTGGTGATTACTATAATATAGTTTCTAAAGTAAATTTGATAAGTCAAAATCTGATCGAATATGTTTAGCTAACTCAAACTATATGCCTGAAATTGACAAATAAAGTTCAATTAAATACCATAATTTGCAGTTTTAAGCTTTAATTGCAAAATTAAAAAAAAAAAAAAGAAAAGAAAAGAAGAAAAGATCAAAATTCGGGTGGCAGTTTCGATAATATAACAAAAAAAAAAAAAAAAACAGAGAGAGAGAGAGAAAGAAAAAGAAAAAGGTGTGGTTTTATGTCTACTAATACCAACATGAATGCATTTGTCTCATTTAGTTAGCAGATTTTTCTTGTATAAAACTCTGTTTAAAGACCATATATTTTAAATCCTTACATTTGTAGCTTACAATTTTCGATTAAGTTTGCTTTCAAGTATCTATTTATCCACATACTCAATCATTATGGATCTGTTATGTGATCTCTAATCACTAAATTTATTACCCTTGCTTGACTCGTCTTCATTTAATAATTACTACCTGTACTTGGCTGTCCATAAGATAGTGAGCAAATTGTTGCTATTTAATTATTTTGAACGTAACATGAATTATATGGGGGGTACTGAAATTTTTTAAGCTTAGCATTATATTTAAGGGTATATAGGACATATGTATCTAATAATTTCACAAAATCGCCTCCAATAAAAATAAATGGAACTGCACCTTGTCGTACACAAAATATTTGAATGATGAACTCAGTTCTTAAAACAAAACACTTAATAACATGGCCCATAACGGAAACTTTATGATTGGAGTTCCACCCAAAAAAAAAAAAAAGTCTATGATTGGATTATTTCTATCGACACGGTTCATAAATGAATTTTCCACTATGGAGTTTAATGCATGAAAGCAATCCATCCAATTGAAAATAGTCCCGTTACCTTTGGAGAAGACGTTGAGGATAGGTATTGTAGACAACCGGACTCCATTTGTTGCTAACGACAAGAACCCAGATGAACGTAAACCAAGATTCACACAAGAAAGCCGAAAACCATAATAAGCCACCATCTTTCACATGTATCAATCGATATATGAGAAGTGATACGAGAAGACAGAGCAAAGTGACCTCGATTGCTCTCTTCACATGGTTTTTACGAGGTACTATCTCGTACAAGGGAAGGTTATCTACGGCCATCGGCAATTTGATGGACGCTATCTTGGCATGTGGTTAGCGTTAGCTTAGTTTCCTACTGCCAATTTATAGATAGAGACTAGAGTCGTGTTCCTAAGTCTAACTAGTTGGACAAATCCATGCTTGCGTCATACATGATGATAAGCAACATACATTTTTCTTTATTTTTTTTTTATATTGCTATTTTTAGCAGCCTCTCCTCAATCTTTTATGCTTTTGTAAATTTTACTCATAGTTAAAAACGCATTATGAGGAAAAAAATCTATTGATACTAACATCAATATTTTGATAAATAATGGATAAATATCAATAATATTTAGATATACATTGATAATATTAAGTTCATATATCCATGTGTTAAATCTTTATTAGTGCTCACTCATTATTCATCAAAACACATTATATTAATATCATCATGAAACCTAATGCTTCATCCCCTAAGGATAGGATCCTTTAGCTTAAGGAATTGTATAAAAAACCTAGCAATAGATGTACATAATAACTTTCCTCAGATAGAAATTTTGGTTTATTAAACTTATTTGAAATTAGTGAAAATTACAATGGCCATATAATGTAAGACAATTATAAATGCATCACTTTATATTTACTCTCTCTCTCTCTCTCTCTCTCTATATATATATATACTTTGGCCTTTATCTTAAAAATCAAACATTTATATATATACCTCTAGATCTTTTAAAAATGGTGCATTTGAAATCCTACGGGACCATTTAGTCATAAATTTTACTTTTCCTAAAATTTTATTATTTTTATCATTGTATCCAAAAGTAAAAGAGCAAGACAGGGTTTAGAAACGTATCTTTCAAAGATTTTGTCCTTCAAACCGACGTCAATGCCAATAACATAGGTTGGTTAGTGCAAGAATGTATTTGCAATGTTATACATAACATAATATACCAATAAGAAGTATGAATTATATATTGTGTATGTTTAGTGGATGAGAGCATTGAATTTATTTATTTATTTATTTTTAACTCAACCATGATTTGAGAACTACTATTTTAGCCCATGCTATATGGTGTATTGATACAGATTTTAGACTTTATTTTGGATAACTCATATTTCTTGGAGTGTATCTCATATTCTAATTCAAATGGGAGTTAAAAGTGAAGTGTGGTAAGGAGTGCAAGGAAGGCATCTCCATGATATGCCAATTGTTGAGTAGGATGTAGGACAAGTGCCCTATCGCTGCATTATGCATTGGAGGAGGTAAAATGCCAAGCCAAGTCAACATTTGATTTTGATTGTTATCGACGAACTGGATGACCAAGCACAAAGACCAATTTGTTAGCTAAGGGCTTGGAGGCCACAAGCTCAACCCACCTTTCGCTATAAGACAATCGACCATAAATTAGGCCATGCAGGATGGTTCATCATCTATCTAATCATATCGATATTTCTGAAATAGTTTTGGTAAATCCGTATTTTATAATAATGACACGTCTCTTTTTAATTCAATAATTGCACGTTTAATCGATACAAAAGTTTCCGTCCTCGATTAAATATATATACATATATAGTAATTTTCACCGATTTGCAAGCTGGTAAAACAAAATTAAAATGCATGCGTAATCAATGTAGAGGATCAGTACAGGGTACAGAAGTCCTTTCTCGTTGATACTGTTACGAGAGCGACCCTTCTTTTGATTATTAATCCAAGAGAGGACCGCTAGAAGGAGATCCCAACGACTAGGGGGAGCTGATAATATCAGAATTCTTGTCTATCGATCCATGGCTTTCGAAATACATATTCATTGTTTATTTTCCTTAATTTTTCTCAATTTATCATTTTAAGATATTAACATATATAACCAGTAACTGAAATTATAAGAAATATATTAATATTATAATGATATTATATAATATTTCAAAAATCTAAACAATTTCAAAGGTTAATTTATAAATTGAGGAAAATTAAAAGAGAGGTAAATAAAAATGATCTAAATCCCATAGCTTTGGTCTTCTTTTATTTGGTATATTAGACTTGTATTTTCCATGGTCTTTATTTTGACCAAATTCGTCCAAATTGATGCCAAATATAAGTTCAGTGAATTCCAACAATCAAAAACCCCAACTTGCTTCGGTATTTCAATTATATTGCAATCACTACATTGGACTTCTTTGTGTTAGGATTTTGCTCTTACTTCGATTTTTCTTTATCAAATTGGAGGAGTTGTAGTGCTTAGTTCTCAAGTTCATTTGAGGGCTTTGTTTGTGCGTGACTAGAGGAGCGTCGTTGATCTTACCATCGTCACTATTGTGTTGCACAGGTGAGCTATTTTCTTTCACTTTTTATATTTATTTTCTGCAAGAATAAAATTATTTAGAAAAAAGACCAATTCATGTCATAGTATTACGTTTTGTCTTTTTTTTTTTTTTTTTTTGTTGTCATGTGCTATTGAATGTATTTTTTCTTATTCTTGATGCATCATTTAAAAAATAATAATAATGATGATATATATTACATTTAGTAGAAAGTTTGCATCCTTATTGTGATAAATTGCATAACATATCTTACAACTTTTAAGATATAAGATATGTTACGCAATTAGTGCTTCCCATGATTTATGAAAATTACATCTTTATCATTTTTTTTTTTTCATTCTTGTTACCTTCTTTTTAGGTTGCATCTTTTTACATTGTTTAAAAAAAAACATAATATAATAATTAAAAATTACACTCTTATTATCTTCTTTTAAATTGTCATTTTCCACATTCTTTTCAAAACTATATCTTTGCCATATGTTAGCAAAAAATTGCAAGTTCTTTTGAGAAAAGAAAAAAAAGCACATTTAGCATGTCTTTTTCATTAAAACAAATAATAATACACTTTGTAGAACTTTTAAAATGGCAATATTAGATGCCTTTATTCCATTTTTTAATAACTTCTTTTGATTGCATTGGTTGCTCATGTGTGATTCTCATGTTTTAAGTGATTTAGTGGAAAAGTGAGTGTTTGTCAATTTTCTTTTAAAAAAAAATATTGTTTTTCTTCTTCTTTTTTTCTCTTTGTTGTTTTTCTTAGCATAACTTCATTCCGTTGAAGTTTTTCTTTTTCTTTTCTTCACTTAGTTTTTTTTTTTTTTTTTAAGAAAGTAAAATAAATAAGGATTTTTTGAACCTATATTTCTTTTTTCAAAAATTGGCCATCGAATTAGGGTTATTTTAAAAAAAAAAAAGAAAAAAAAATGTAAGAATTTAAAGAGAAACTTTTTTTTTTTTCAGTAAAAGCAACTAACCTACTTGAGTTTTCTTTTTAAGGAAAAAAAAAAGGAAAAAGAAGAACTATGTATAGCCTAATCTCGATTAGTGAGTATATAGATACTTTAAGTAATATTGAAAACGAATTTTTTTTTCCCAAAAATAAAGATCATAAAATGTTTCTTTCACTATTCTTGTAAATACTAATAAATCTCTTAGTTTTGCAAGAAAAAAAATAAAAGGTGTTTACCTCCTTCTTGCCCTTTTTTTTCTTTCTATTTTGTCAAGGGAAAGAATTTAAAATTAAGGTCTTTTGAATTTTTTTTGAAAAGTCTTATATAGAAACTAGCTTGATTTTAATCAAGTTAGCTCATGAGTTTAGAACTCTTTGTTTTTTTTTTTAAAAGGGTTTTTTAAAATCTTTTTAGAAATCGAGAACTTGCAACGCAATTGAGGTTATTCTTCCATGTAATCTCAACCTTTCTTTTCATTAGTTAGCAACTCCAAAAGCTCTTCTTCTTTTTTTTTTTTAATATAATTTTACTTTAAACTGTTTCTTTTTCTTTTTAATCGAGATTTTTCTTCGATTTTGCTAAGCAATTTATACTAAGAGGGTTAAGCTTAGTATAAATTAAAATTAAGGAAAAAAGACCAAAACTCGAGGTGGACACTACTAAAAAGTTTAAAGTTATTAAATGATATATTTAATTTTCTCAAAGTTACCACCTCATGGCTTCACATTTACACTTATACTCTACGACCAATGAGTAGTTGTCACAACATACTTTTCTAAAAATGATGAACACAGTAAATTTGATAAATAAAAGTCCAATTAAATATGCTTAGCATATTCAAACTTTATTTATGAAATGTTGAAGTTGTTGTAACTTAGTGGTATGAAAACTAATCTTCCAAATAGGATGGATTAAGTTCCATTTCCCTCTCTTCCAAAATTGTATGTGTAATAGTTGAAAAAGAAAAAAAAAACCTTCATCTATGGAATCGACAAATACGCTGTTACTTTTGGTGTACAATGTATTGCACCCTAATATGATTCTTTAAGCGTATATTGAAAAGTATAATATTAGGGAAATAGGATAGGAGTATCCAATAATTTCATGGAATCTTATGAAAATAAAGGTAATTGTACATATCATGCACAAAATACTTGGGGTGGACGTGGTTCTTATGACATAGCGTTGGTATAAATATTGAATAACATAACGTGACACGATTTATAGATGATTTTTTTTTTTTTAACAAACACTGTGGAGCTTAATGCATGAAAGCAAGCCACATCCAATAGAAAATAACCCCATACCTTTGGAGAAGACGTTGAGGATAGGTATTGTGGACAACCGGACACCATTTGGTGCCAACGACAAGAACCCAGATGAATATAATGTAAACCAAGATTCACATCAGACAGCCAAAGACCATATGATGCCACCATCTTTCAAACGTGTCAATCGATATAGGAGAAGTGATACGAGAATACATGGCAAAGTAACCTATATTGCTCTCTTCACATGGTTTTTACGAGGTATTCTCTCGTACAAAGGAAGGCTATCCTCGACGGCCACTATTTTAATATGGTGGACACTATCTCTGTAGTCTCTACATGTGGAAAAAAGATTTAATTGTACTAATATGCTAAGTAGATCAATAAATAATATGTAAATACTAATAATATTTAAACACTTGAAAATGAAGGAACATACTTTTTGAAAAAATATCAATTATATATGTGGAGGTATGGATACAAATGCAGATGTCATGTACATGCCACATATAAAGCTATGCTACATGTGACTAAGGAAACAACTTGGGTAACTCACGTAAGATGATCAGAAGAGAGGTATAGAGAGGAGTAGAGAGGAAGGATAGGTAACCTTGATGAGACTTTAACATGTATGGTGACAGATAGAGGAGTGCGATGGTATTAAACTTCACAATTAATGAAGAATGGGATTATGTTTTTAAGGTGTTTAAGTGTTTGATCTTTGAGATAAGGTTTAGGTAGAGTAACGGCATTAATGTGGGTTTTTTTTTCTATCCAAATGAGGATGTGAATGAGATATTTATAAGAAATAATAGTTGATCACATCCGTCAAATCATAATGATGATCAATGGTTAATATTGAAGCTCTTTATTAATGAATTTTAAGTGGGCTATTTTAATGGGTTTGAGCCGAAATAAAGGTTTTATTTATTATTTTAGTGTAAGTCAAATCAAGAAAGGTTGGATGGACCGATCCAATAGGCCCTACTTTAAGCCTACCATGCCAAAACTCCCTTAATCATCCTGATAATTTATGACCTTGGCTTCTCAAGCCCTATCACCTTCGCTTGATGAGTCAAATCCATTTAATCAATGAGTTTCAAGCTTAATATTAAATTTAGCTCTTTACATTTTGCCTCTTGACCAAAATCGTTCGGACGGAGTTGAAGAGGTTTAGGTACCAAATGAGCCTTTTAGATGACATAGGCACATGCACTATTAAACGGCTACATCACTGCTAAATCAATTTGAAAGTTGTTTAAGTGCACGAGTTCGCAACACTTCTTAATCATGTGTTATGCCTTAGCTGAACTGAGTTGCAAATTGCCCCTAAGGCATCACCTTGAAATAAACTCCTTTAAGCTGTTTCTTCTTGAGCTGATTTGTCTCTTCAATTTGATTTATATGAGTTACCAATTCCATTAAGCCGTATCTTACGCACTAAATTCACATTAGCAATCTTATTGGGGTTAAGTTCAATGTATTAATATTGCCTTGATCTTCTTCAAATAGAGGAAAATTCTTCTTGTAGAGCTTTTCATATCTACACAATTGTTGAATGTCCTAAATCATGGTTACACGACCCAAATTGCAATTGGGTGAAATTTTTTTTTGAAAAATCACTATATTCTAATTTTCGTTAAACAACTCCTTCCTAGATTCTTATATGCGTATAGCTACTAGATGTTAAGTAGAGAGATGAAGTTTATGTTGAAAAGAAATTAGTCTTCACCAAGAGGTATTGGGCCAAGGCCATAAGCTCATATAATGTTAAATGATTTTCTTGCCAACGACAAAGCGACAAGACCTCACACAAAAAAATGAAGCTCCATTTGGACTCAGTTGTGAGATAGATTGGAAAGGGGGGGGAGGAGGGGGCATTCCATTTTGGTTTTCACAAAGGTTGGCAAGAGGTAGTCTCTTAAACCCTTGTTTCACTGCTGGAATGTAGGCTCAACTTTCTCACATTTCATGAAGAGAGCTGCCGTCACACAACTAAACCCTTAGTCAGTGCATGGATAAGCTTAGATCAGTTGCTCATTGAATTTCATACAGCTGCTGCTATTGTTTGTTTGCGGATCTGCTAGCTTAAAGCTTGGGTTTATCATGTTTCACAACTAAGCAGCTTAGTTTAGGAGAAGATAGAAGTGTGTAAGGCTATTCGAGAAGTTCATTCTTTACTCTGTTAGCTCCTCTGTTTAGCAACTCATTTACCAATGCTTACTAGCTATTGTGAAGTTGCTTTTAACTTGGTTTTGATCGGTCGTTAAGAGAAGTAGCTTGGTAATTAGTTTAAGAGATGCTTACAACTATTGTTATTCTTCTAGGTTAAGTAGATATTAGAAGAGCTCTTTGGTTTTTGTATAACTACAACTAATGAAATGCAATGACTACTCTTAGATTACTATAGCATGGGTGCTTTTGTGTAGCTCAATTGTTCATAGAGTGGCTCAAACCAGTCATGGAGTGTTTCGCGCTTGAATGGGAAGGTGCTCTTGTTGCTATTCGTTGGTGTTCAGTTCTTTCTCGAATTCATATTATAATTGCTATCACCTACTTTTTTCTTAACCCAAAGCCTTGGATTTGTCAAGTTGGTGAATTACTCTACCATAGCTCCCTATCACAAGTTTGAGTTTACTGCTATTCAAGTGTTACTATCCATAATAAATGAGCTGCTATAATTTCATGTTGATCCTCATGGTTGAAGTTGTTGTTCAATCATCATTAATCTCTTCATTCCGTCAATCCGACTAGCTTCTTCTTCTTCTTCTTCTTCTTCTTCTTCTTCTTTCTCTTCTTACTCATTCTTCAATTCTACATTTTCTTTATTATTTTTTTTGGCAACTTGTTAACAAACTTGGCTAAGCTCGTGTCCTTATTATGTTGTAGAGTTTTGGTTTGTTACTTAAGGAGTTAATATGATATGCAGTAGAGCTACTTGTTTCATAACTTATTGGGCTTACTTGAATCTTTATTGCATTTTCATCGGAGCTTGTAGATTACAGCTGTTTGGAGTTGTTTGTTTCAAAAGAAAAGCTAAGTTTGGTTAGGATGTAGAGCTTAGGTCAACTTCATTCCCTTTGGATGCTAAGTTATCACTTAGCTTATGCTTAAATCTTGAGGGAGCTATTCTAAGTGTCAAAACATGGTAAGCTTGTTGGGTTTCTTCTTCTTCTTCTTCTTCTTCTTTTGTTATATCTTTTGTCTCTTGAGAATGAGTAACAAACTAGCAAGTCTCTTTTGTTGTGTTTAGCTATGCTTTATCACATCCTCTATCTTAAATACGAGTTTGTTGAGTGGATCTTTGAATTACACAATCTCTTACTTTATGCCCTCTTCATACAAACAACTTTAGGCTCCTTATCATCAAGGAAGTGTAGTTCGTAAGGACAATTATGAAACGGGCCCATTAATACTCCACAAATCACAATATTTCGTACTTTCTTTCCCTTCTTGTCTCTCTCTCTCTCTCTCTTTAACAATCCTACCCCCGGTTGTTGATGTTTTGGGTTGAATTCCTTAAATTAGCTTTTATCTTTGTATCATTGTACCCCTTAGAGTTGTGATGGACTTTACGACACTGGAATGTTTTCACTTTGCTTTTTGAGCCTGTATGTGTACCATACCATCCCAATCTACAAAACAATGAATTTACTAGTGATTCACTCTTCGAGAGCATCCCCTCCCCCTGAAATACTCCCCTATTTGTATTTGATTTTAATAGGCTGCACCAAATTGATGATGGAAGAGCTCGGCTTCCATGGTGATTTGCTCAATTGCTCGATTTCTGGAATGAATTTGTAACCATGTCTTTGCTCTTGTAAATAATATAATTTCTATCTAGTGAACACCCATAGAAGATTTGACTAATGTAAGCTCTAAACCTCAGCACACAACATCACTTATCTTGCATAAAACATGCTTCCTTTCTTATAAAAGTAACATTTTCTCGTTGTCTATCCTTTACAGGTAGCACGATCGATATATGAGAGTTTGGAATCACATTTTGAGTGGCCACTATCTCGAACTAACTACAATCAGCAAATCGACTCGGTTTAAAGATGATCTCTTTATTGCTTGGATGGTGACTGCTTGCAATCAAGGGTCAAAAGTTTGCGTTTATAACTTGAGGACAATATCTCAAACTAGCAACAATCAACAAATTAATATGGTTTAAAGATGGTAGACTCTTTACCACCTGGACCATGATTGTTCGCCAACTGAGGGTCAAAAGCGTATGGTTGTAACTTGAAGACCAGATCTCGTCCTTGCATCAGTTAGCAAACTGGCATGGTTTAAAGAGAGTAAACTCTTTACTGCCCGAACTGTAACTATTTGCAAACCGAGGGCCAACGAGGACCAATCTTCATTTGCATCACTCCTGTTCCCATCTAAAACAAGCTCTTAAAGCTTCAAATACTCAATAAAACCCATTTTTAAACTCCTTCAATGGTAAGGTGACCTTTTAGCGCTTTTTTTAGTGAAAAATCTTTATTTTCATGAAGTTTTTTAGCATTTCTTTAGTAATTCGAATTTAAATGTGTACATTATAGTTTTTCCTCTTTCGTTTGGTTTATGTTTGAGATTTAAAGCTCGGTTTCACTCATTGCAAGTAAGTATCCTAAAGTTCTACGTCTTGTTTTTTAGATTAAAATTGTTGTTCTTGAAGTTATTAGTGGATTTGATGATTAAGTGGGTGTTTGAGTTGAAATTTATGGTTTTGATAGAACAAAAAGGAATTTAGATGATGGGTAATTGAAGGTTGAAGTATACTTGAGGTTGGGTTGAAGTTTGGAAGGAGAAAAGTGAGATTTGAGAGCTTTTTGAAGGGGGAAAAGTCACCTACATGCTATTGGAAAGGAAACAACTAGTGATACAATCATGTCGCCAATCATATCTAGTTATGGAAAAATTTGACCAGAAAGTGACACAATCAGATGATACGGTTGTGTCACTGGTCATGTCATATGATGAGCTTCGAATGTTCTTTTCTTATGATTTTCCTAATCAAACTTAGCCAAACCTTTTTTCCATCCTTAACATGTAATTCCAACTAACTTTCTTTAACAAAAGATTTCAACTTTTGCAAAAAGATTGGGTTTTGACACAACTAAGTGATACGGTCATGTTGCTAACTGTGTTTAGTTACAACTTTAGGTGAAACTTTTCCTTATTATTCTTTTTAACCAAATTTAATAAAACATTTTCCTACCTTTAATATTTAGATCTAACTAACTCTCTTTTGTGACATGGTTATATCGCTAATCATGTCGAGCTAAAAACTTAATGTAAAACCTTTTCTTATTGTTTCTCTTAACTACACTTAATCAAACATTTTCCTAACATTAATATTAAGTTCCATTTAGTTTTCTTTTGTAAATGTTTCAACCTTTTCCTAGAATTTTCAAGTTCTTTAAGCTTAATTTAGCATTTTAACTAGTTTTAAAACACTTTTTACTCCCAAATGTCATTTTTACCAATTTTAGCGAACTTTACCTTATTTTACCACTTCAATATAATAATTAGTATTTTTCAAACTATACACCATCTAAATCTCCTTACTACTTCAAGCTTCCAATTCTTCTTCCAAATGTTTTCTCCAACTTATTCTTAATTAAAGTTTCAAACTTTACCTCCAATCTTAGTTGTTAAGATTGAGTTTAGAGAAATGTAAACAAAGTTAAGTTAGCAGTTTTAATTTAGAAGCTTTTTATTGAGTTGGATTTATGATAGATTAAGAAAGGTTTGTTGTTCTAATTACAATGTTCTTGATTCGAGTTCCTTATTGAGTACGATATGGATCTTGAGATTGAATTCGGACTTATAAGCTCAATTTAGACTTCGAGTTAGACTTGAGCTTTGAAATGGGTTTTGGCTCTACTTTCTAGATATGTGGTGCTTAGTTGTTTACTTGTACTCGTTAAGACTTAGTAAACAAACCGAACTAATTTATATTTGGCTTAATTAAATTTGGTTGCCAGTTGTACTTAATTTGCTCACTTTAAGGGCCTATAGTGGCCAATCTATAGAGGAACAATTGCTGATTATATATGAGGATTCTTTAGTAGACTTTCATATGGGATAGTACAGTTAGAATTTTAGGATTCAAGGACTCTATACTTTGGAATCTGGGTGTAAAGAACTTCAAGGAAAACTTATATCTATAACTAGCTATGTATATAGACAAAGATTACGGTATGGTGGGGTTATCAATACCCTTTTGTTGATTGTTGCCTTAAATTAGACATAATTAATTGATTGTTTGCTATATATTTGATGTAATTTGTATTATATGAATGTGGTTAACTCAATTTGGTATCCGTACGTGCTTGTGTATCACGTATTGGGCTTCAACTCATTTTTTTATTTTTACAAGTATAGGTATTCTTGATAATATTGTCACTTATGACTAGTTGGGGGTTTCCTACTATCTCCAGGTTGGTAAAAAGCTTCAAGCATAAGAGGGATGCATCCCTACATTAGGACTGGGCAAGAAGCTAAAGTTGGTGATGAGTTAATCCGTAGGAAGAATAGCATATGAAAGTTTAGGTGTAGACCTTAATGTCTAAAGCTGCATAAATAAGTAAGCCAAGCATCAATTGAACCCATTTACTAGGCTTTTGTTGGTGAATAAGGTTTTAAGCAAACTTGTGGCCCATCTCTTTTGTTGGGTTATTCTTATTGGCTTATTAGAAGGTGCAAAGCCCAAGAAAGGGGGTTTTGTAAGAGTAGCCTGATTTCCTAATGGATATTTAGCCTTGTTGGATCCATACATCCATCCTACCTAGTTTAAAATAAATAAAGGTTAGAAATGATATTGAGATGAATTAAAAGAAAATTCCTAATCTTGATGAATGTAGAATTAAGAGTTTTAAGAAGTCTATATAAGTCTAATGAATAAATTTAAGGATATAATTATTATTATTTCTATTTATGAGCATGAATTTTGGTTGTCACATAGCAAAGAAAAATAACAAATTCGATATAATGAGTATAATCTATTGAAAAATAAAATCATTATTGAATTTTGATGTTCAATCATTGCAAATCTATCAAGGTTGTTGTAACCTAGTAGTATCATCACTAGTCTTCTATTAAGATGAATTAGGGTTTGAATTTGTAATACTCTAGAACCTAAGGTGTCACAACTTGCTACGTATCCCTAATATTTAATGACACGTCAAGCATAAATTAACAACTAAAATCTCCAAATATCATTTTAATGACCTCCATATATATATATATATATATATATATATATCTAAGGCAAATTAACAATTAATTATGAATAATTAATTCTTAAATAACAAATAGTAACTATAAGAAAAAATAATCTAGCTATCCTAATTCTTATATCATATATAAAATTAGTTATCAAAATCATAATTGTACTGTACATTTTAATATATAAAATCGGTAGAATCATATAAAATTATACAAAATCAGTAAAATTATATAAAATTATACAAAATTAATAAAATCGTACATGAAAGTTTATAATTTTACTAAAGGTTTGCACGTAAATTATTTTATATCCATTTTAACTAAAAAAATATTATAAAATAATAAATTCGTAGAATCATATTTTTGACTCGCGATTTTATTAACTATCACTGCTCTTCCTGTTCTAAAGGCAGTATAATAAGAATCTCCAAGATCATTGAAATTTATTTGCTATCTAGGTTTCCTACAACTGAAAAAGAAAGAGGGGTGAGCCAAAACTCAGTATGTAACATTGCAACCATATGCACATGCCACACAAAATACTAATTCACATGCATTAATGCAGACATACAACATAAACAATTTATTTATTATTTTTGAATTAGTTTATTAAACGTTACAGTCTTGGCATCCCAAGATTTAGAGTAACTTATGACCTTGGCACACAATATATATTCATAAATACTACGATGTTAGGAACTATCACTTTGGGCTCCAACAACCCATAAGTCCCTACATCTATCTGTATGATGCTGATAGGCAACTTTACTGAGAACAACTTCACCTATTAATCAACAAGGTATCCTTAAGGGATCTGCCACTTCGGGCCCTTACGCTGAACTAAGCACAGACAACAAACATTTTTATAGTTGAATATTTCATTAATTCATTTTAACTTTCTATCCTAGTAAGCACAACCAACAAACATGAGTTACGTACCTTGCTCTTAGGCAACCATATTTCATGATTCATAATTAACATTAAAACCTGATAAATTCATATACAAAACTCATCACATATCTATACTTAATTAGAAACTAATGTCACAACTTATAACTATGGCTTTAATTTGAATTGCTCGTACTTTATACTTGAGGTAAATCGTTCAAAAACTATATTAATAACTTTATAGATTAAAACTTATGGTTAAATTTTAACCTTTCCATTTACATAAGATTAAAACTCAAGAACTATATATTTATTTATTTATTATTTATTGATATATATACATATACTTATATATGTTTTTTCACATTAGTTCATTTGTTATTATGACCAACATAGTTATTTTATTATTCTTTTATTATGAAATTATTCTTTAACCTATTATTATTTATTATTATATGCTAATAAATTTCATTCGATTTGATATCTCTAAATATATAATTTGGATATTCTCTCTCCGTATTATTTGTAGTTAATAGGCTTAAAAAAGAAATCTATAATATCTTCTGCATCTATATCTTCTATCAATTTATACCTCTATCTTCTATATAAATATATCTTTTTCATCTATTTATATCTATATTTGTATCTTCTATCATTTTATATCTCTATCTTCTATATCCATATTATTTCTTGTAAAGTTGAAACCAATATTTCCTAGCTTAAATGATGTAATAAGAGCTTAAATAACATATATTTATTAAAACATGTTTTATTTTTTTAATATATATATATCTATATTATTTTTTGTAAAGTTTTATAATTGATACTAATGATAGCAATAAATTGACATATAAAAAACTTGAGAAAACTTTAATTCTTTGTTCATAATTCACAATTAAACGATTTCTAAATATATCTTTTCAATGCTAACGTGAATCATTCATTGAAGTTAATAAAATCCAAAAATCTATATACCTCAATTTGATTCGAGAATTACGGTACTTCACGCTAATGTTCATTTTGCATATCCACAGCAACCACTCTAATGTTTCCTTAAATTCCACATTTACATTGTTATTATTCTTGCCTCTATTAACATTATGTGATTAGATGAATTCCCTAATCAGAAAAATACTACAATTCTTCTAATTGAGCAGTTCTCCTATGCATTTTGCCCTAATATGATCTACTAAAAAGATTGTTGTTATCCTTATTTATATTATAATTATCATTAGCATTATTATTATTATTATTTTTTTGTATTTATAGAATCCCTCCTCCTAAAATTGTAGCTTAGTTGGAGGGGAAAAAAAATATATCAATGCATATCTAAAAGCATAAATAACTCAAATCTTACTCTAATATGTAAAAAGTAAATGATAAAGAACATAATTTCAATGTACAAATTTTCACAGTTTTGTAATTAATAATTTCCCAAATGTGGAAAGACAAAAGTTAATCATAAAAGACCACAAAAAATATGTCTACAAAAGAAAACAACTATTTGAATATTCACATAAGCAAAGTAAGGAAATATTATTAGAGATGTTGATTTCATAAGTATAATATAGTAATACAATTTAAGTTAAAAGGAAAATGATTAAAATTAGTTTATATTTGAAAAACCGCTAACTTAAGAAAATGTCACGTTCTAAATAGGAGGAGTCATAACAGTCCTGCCGTATAAACTATCCTAAAATAGAAGTTAACCTTACAGTTGCTATCATTAATACAGTTTACACAAGGAGTACATAATTCAACCAGTTTGAAACGTCCGTTCTGATATCTGTTAATAACCAAACTTGTGGTAAAGTTTTATAAAATATCTGTTCTATACAACCTATCGTCTCATGCCACAATAGTATTTATACAAACGTTTCGTATCCAAAGTTAAAGTTTACAATTAGAGTTTATTAAAAACCACAGGTTTGTAGTCTATATACAAAAAGTTAGGAAACTAGTGGGCATCTCAAGGAATTTCCAGTTAGTTTCTTCAAAACTTAAAAAAAGTCAAAAACCCAAGTTCAGTCGATTTCTCGTTCCTTACTTTCCTAAACAATAACACACTAACCTGGAGGCAATGGTATCGGAACATCTTGATCTCCACTTAACACCAGCAAAAGAGTCTATGAGGATATGAGCATAACTAGCCAGTAAGTGGGATGGAGTTAGAAGAGTACCATATAATCATAAGTAAGGTCATTAATTATGATGAAATGAAATGTAATCAATCAAATGAAACATCGCACAATGTTATTCAATCCATTGTGAGATTAGAGAAATTACATCCGCTTCAACCCGGATTAAGGAGTTTCATCGCTACTTAAGTTAGACCAAACTCGAGCTTGTGCAATGGAGAATACCCTTCTCCTATGATCGCTTTCGAACTACGGCCCCCATCCTTGTCACAACCTCTTCGCTTGTCACTTAGTTTGATTAAGGATGGAGAAATGACCATTTGAACTATCTTCATCGAGGGAAGTCGATATTTGGCTTAACATTCTTAATTGTTTCCCCTAATGGGTGTTATGCATGTACAGTTTTGTTTTAGTCAAATAGATATTAGTTTTAAGCAAGGGTGACCAAATAAGTTCATACAATATAGAAATAATGCGAACATACAGAACAGCATACCAAAGAGTTCAACTCCTATCACAACAGAGTATCATACACATATACAACATAAGCACAATTAACTAATTATAAACATAACCAGAAGTACTCTTGAGTCTTCGGATACTTTAATACAGTATCTCAACAAGTGGTGAAATCACAATTTCAACTTACTTGTTTAGATACTCATTATTGCTAACTTGAGTTGTTAATCGTCTTTGTATTGGAAAATCTTATTTACACAAAAGACCCAAATTTAGTTTTTGTAGTAATTACTAAAATATTAGGGTTTAATCTAAAATGATTATATATATATTATTATTTCCATAATATATATTATTATTATTATTATTAGTCGTATTATCACTATATATCAAATTAAGTTATTAATTGTTGATACTGTACGTCATTTATATTATTACGTATTATATATTGTTTTAATTGTATCAAAATGTACTTTTAATTTATTAAATCGTGTTTTAATTCTGGTAGGATTACCGAAATACGTATATTTTAAAACATGATAAAGTTATAGGTTGTATTACTTAAGGTTGTCCGATTTTAACCAAATTAGTGTCGTTGGGTTTGTAGAAACCAACGATACGTTTTACAAATTCTATTCCTTAAGACGACTTTCAATGGGTAGTTCGATTTTTTAATATAGTTATACGTATCTATATAAATGTTATTGTATTATACGTAATTTACGTTATTAAATTATATTTTACCTAATTTGTCTATATAATGCTATAATATGAGTATTATCTAATCCTAATATACCTATAACGTATCTTGATCAGAAAATATCAATAAATATATTAAAAAATACTCTTTTTATCTAATTTGATTAGCAACCTCATATATAGTTTTTATTTAACTATTTATTTCATTTTAACTTATTATTACTAAAAATATATTCCTCTTTGTAATTTAAGTCATTTTACTACAAAATTCGTAATAAATAATTTAAGTCACCAAATAATTCCCTGAAAATTTCTATAAACTCCTAAAAATATAGAGAATTTAGTTATCACTTAGTTTCAAGTTTCCGACCTATCGCCTATATATTCGTATTTACGATTTTACCCCTAAATTATCCTAAATTACTCAATTATGATTCTTTTTACACCAAATAAATTTCACTTTGATCCCACATTGTTATTATTCACTAGAGATTAGTACATGTCCATTTCATCAATTAATTTCATAATTTCTTATTTAATTCACAATTTCAACCTATTTTCAACCTATTTTTAGACAAAAAAATTCAATAAATATTAAAAATATTCAAATCAAAATTCGAGCTTTATAACAATTATCTATATATCATATACATCTTACACAAAAATTTTCAACTAGAAATAACATCATTTGATACATTTATTTTATAATTCAAACTTCAGATGAATAGTTGATTTCTTAAGGAATTATATTAAAAATTACGAATTTTTAAAAAATAAAAATATTACATGAAAGCAGGTTCAAAATAACCTAAATATAATTTTTTTCATAATTTTCTAGGTAGATTTACTATTTTTAAAAAATTCTCAAAAAATAGGATAGAATTTTAACTTAACTGTTCTTGGTAACTCCTACAGCTGTAAGATGGTGGGGGTGTGTCGGATGGCTTAGGCCTGGCTTAAACTAGTAATGGGCAATTGGGTTTGTTGTCAGGTGATCGTCTAGGTCTAGTATGTTGATGATACGGTAGTCCCCCTGTTTTTTTATTTTCTTTCTATTTTCCTACGATTTTTTTTTAAATTTTTTTCTCTTAGTATTTCTGATACCAAACTACTAAACTTTACATATCTGGAGTTCTTGCCCTTTTATAAAGCCTAACAATCTATTGAATAATTTTTCCCCTAATTATTTTATATTTTTTCCTCTTTCATCTTAATTGAACTAAGCAAAAGGTGCCCTATTCTTATACTTTCACTTTTGAATCAACAATATGAATCCCAAATTTTTGCCATGCAACTTTTTCCAACAAGCTTCAATGCATTTGAATAAGTTTCATTAAATATTTACTTAAATATGGATATTATATGTTAGGATTTAGTTATTTAATTAGTATATAAGTATATACTCTATGTATATATCACGTGTAGTATATACCATACTCATATAATTATGCTTCTAACAAATCTTTTATTTTTAAGATATGTTCTAGTAATTAATTTCATAAATTCAACACAATATATATATATATATATATAATTAAGTAATTTAGGATTAATTTATGAGTATAATTATTATTTATACCGAGTATACTCATAAAAATATACATATATTCATATAGTAAATTATATTATATTATCTCATTTTGTAGCCTAATTGGCTTATCTTTAAGTTCTCTTTGTAATCTGAGTTTGGTTTTAGGGGTTTCGAATATTTTAATGCTATATTAAATAATTCTATTTTTAAGGAAAAAATTGGGATTTTTGGTAATTATTTCCAAAATCTAATTTTACTGTATCATTTCGACTAACTTTTCTATCTTAATCGTAAAGTTTGGGTTTAATTTGATAACTTTCTCTAAAGGACTTAAATCTAGACTTGGTTGTTCTAAACTCAATTTTAAGGGTTTACATAAAACGAGAGAATATAGTAAGTTTTTTTTTAGAGAAGTTTCTTAGTTGCCCTTGAATATTTTTAAATTGGATTATCATAACACATGGTGTAATTGCTTTTTTTCAATTAATTAGGGGTATAATTGGATTTGAAAGATATTGAATAAAAAAGATAGAGTTTTTGCTTAATAATATAAAATAACTATTATATTGAGAAAAACTGTAGTTTTCGAAACATTACATTACATAATCTATTTACTTAGTTATTAACAATTTTTTAAAGTATCAAAATGCAAATTTAAAATCCTTTAGTAAAAATATTGGAGCAAAGTTATAGCGTCTATGTGAATTGGATTTGGAGGCATCCTCATTTCTAAGAAGCTAATTTAATGCTTTTACATGCCATGTTAACATTTTAATAGATAAATTTTTATTTTTACCGATTAAATAGATAAATATTATATAAATACTAATTATATGAAAAAAATTACCTAAATATCAATGCTATATCTCATGTAGAAAATGAGATATTAGTGTTATATAAATGTTGTTTAATTATGATAAATTCTCTTCAGCATAAAAGATGTAATTACACTCATCAAATTGACAAACTATCTGTGTCTGCAGCTCCCGTTCAAAGTTGGCATTGGATGGACTTGAACCATCCATTACTACACAAAACTTAGAGTAACCATTGAGACTGGAAGTGCGTGTGACTGCAGGAGATTGTCACATCTGACAAATGCGATCGCATTTCACAAATGCAAATGTATCAAAATCTTTAAGTCGTATCTTTTATGTACGATAACTATATAAATTATATTATGGCATTTGGCATTTTCAAAATAAGATTTAGTATCAGTATTTTTATAATTATTTTTATATAATTCATATTTATATAATTTTTTATTTTAGATTTGATATACATGTGTTGTATCTCATTTTACTGTACTCTCTTCTTTAAGAACCTCCATTTTGTTCTACCTTCATTTTATTTTAGGGTATCATTTGATTTAACAAATTTTATTGGACTGGATTGGACACAATTGTTTAATTTGTTATTTTAGATTGGTTACAAAACATAAAAAAAAAAAGCTTGAAGGACTAAACATACTCAAATTTTGTCCCTTTAAAAATATGGTATAAAAGTTAGATTCATTTGAGAATAACACACATATATATCGAAATCTCAAAATACCTTCTAATCGACATTATGTTGATTCAATGAAATGCATCTACTGTAATTGAAATTTAGTTTTTTCTTTTTTTTCTTTCTTTTTCTTGATAAGTAGATTGTCGTTGAGACGGTGCATTAGAAGTAGAGGATCACAGTGGGAGTGATTTTTTGTTCGAGGACTGAGCTTGACAAATTATTGTAACTTATAATATAAATATTTAACTTTTCTAATTACTAGCAAATTTATAGTTTTTTATTTAATATTATATGTAATTTTTTTACTTATGTGAATTCAATAATTGGTTTAAATTATATATTTTTTAACTACTATAAATACAAAATTAAATAAATAATAGACAATATTGGGTATAGAAAAGTCAAAATATAATAACAAGTATAATATTTGTATACAGCAATTAAGGAACATTGCAAAAATTTTATACCTAATACTGCATAAACTAAATATGGGACAACTTAATAGTGGCATTTGACAATACTCATGCCATAGAGCTGGTGGAAGAGGGTTATAGATTAAATGAATCAAGCTCGCCTATTGTTAAAGCATCCCTCGCTCTTATACGAAAATTTTCTAATAGTATGTTTTGCAAGATTGTTCGTGAAGAAAACCAACTCGCAAGTGCTCTTACTATGGAGGGATTGGCTATAGATCATAATGATGAGTTCTCCTTTTGTTTTCCTTTGAATGTTTTAGACTTCATTATTTTGGAGTCTAGGATGGACTAGAGTGACATTTTATTTAGGCATTCAGGCTGCGATGTTACATAACTTTGAAAAGTTTTTAGTTTTCTTGTTATGTGACGTGGTTGAAGTGTATATTTTGCTACTTTAGTCGTATTCAGATATTTTATTCTTATTAAACGAAAAAAATACTATACAAACCAAATGTAGGACAATAAAATTATATAGTTTTATATTTCTATAATTATATTGTCATGTTTTTCTTATCCTATTTAATTGTAGCAACTAAACATTAGTGAAGTTTATTCATAAAAATCTTTAACATTTATTATAACAAACATATTTAAATTAATGTAATAGTAAAAGGAGATAAAGAAAAAAAGAGAAGAAAAAGCGTATAGAACTCCAAAGTAGGAGGTCCTTGCTTCTTGAAAGATGAAGGACCTTCCCTGGATCGGCTTGAAGTCCACTCCAAGAATCCCTGGAGAGGGATCACCTAAGGCCAACATTCACACTGGTTCCTGACACACTCTCCAACATTGGAAGGAATGGTCACCTGGTAACGTGCCTTATTGGACGAATGTGGTTCCTCTATTTTTTTTCTTTCTTTTTAAGTTGGGATAAAGCGTATTGATTGGACCATAAGATTTCAAAATTATTAAAAAAATTTTATAAAATAACTTACAACATCTTTATTTGTAAAGAGTTGTTTAAAATTCCTAAATGGTATATTAATAATTTAAAAACCTTTTTTTTTTAAGTTTATATATTTGTACATAAAAATTCTTTTTATTGAATTCACACAATAAAAATTTAAGTTAACATAATACTAAAAGTAAAAAAGAAAATAATAAAATTTACTTTTTAAATTCTCTTTGGCTAGGGACCATAACTTAGCCAACAACCTCGTCTCATCTGCCAAGGAGCTCCTGAGATTCTTGATATTGGTTCTTATATCGATAACCTAGATCAGTGATTCCCTCGTGATAAAATTTTTTTCAAAAAAGTAGTTAATATGTCGAGGTGACACCTAAAATTACTATGCACATTTAGCACAGTGGTCGAGCTAAGAACATTGGAACCCGCCAGTTTCTCGGTTTCCATAACCGGACAGGAACCGATTCCCAGTCCACGTTGCTTTTTTTTTTTTTATGCGTTAAATCCTGGTCCCCACCGTCTCCCTCGGATTGACTATACCCATAATCAGAGCCGAACTCTCCGGTGCAAAGCCCTTCGATTATATTCTCAGGGGTTTTTGATTTTGAAGCTTGAACAATGGCAATGCTGATGGTAAGGACGAAAGCATTTTCATCACTCTCATGCTCCAGAATTTTCCCAAAACTCACATCCGCTCTCTCTCTCCTAAGCTCCTCGCTATCTCCCTTCTCAATCCGTTCGATGGCTTACTCTTCATCAGAATCTCCTCCTTTCAACAGAGTTCAAATCCATAGAGAAAACGCTGTAAGTTCAAATGTTCATCCGTTGATGGGTTCCGTAAAGCTCAAAACTTTAGTCAACTTTTTGATGGTTTGTGAGCTGAAATAAATTGACTGTAATTTGAAGTTTATTGTTTACATACGAATTTTGTAGTGTGGTGACTAAAGTTCCATCCTTTGTTGGATTGTAGATGTTGGGTATGAAAATAATTATTTATTGTCTGATGTTTTTTAATGAATGTATGATCTGATGTTTTATAAGCTTCTATTGAATATACCGAGGTCTGTGGTATATATTAAGGTGTTCAAGTTCACATGATTGATACCAATAGCAATATCTGAATGCTGATTCTCGAGAGGATGAGTTTTTACTCGCTAATGCGGCGTTCTAGCTGGTTTTAGCTCGTTTCATATTTATGTGTGTTAAAAATACATAAAATTGATTACTCATGGGAAATGCTTGAAAATCACTTAACGGTATTCAGGTTTTCTTGACTGGATGTGTTGTTCAGGTTAGACATGCGTTTTCTTTCTTATGAATTCTTTCTGAAATTGTGTTTTAAATGGGGTTGGCTTAGAGACAGTTTGCCACGAATCATGTGGTATTAGGAATTGCCACCTTAATTTATGCCTTGACTGATTGCACTCTGAAAATATTTGGCTTTAGTTCTGAGATAAGCTTGGAAATTGCAACCATGCATGCATGCTTTTTGTGTCTTTCATAGTTTTTTCCTGTTAATCACGGGCTCTGTAACTAGCTTCATCTTGTTTCAAATTTGTTTTAGTCATTTAAAACTGACTACAAATTGGAAATAATTAAAATTTTACTTCATTTTTTATCGATATTGTTGTTGCATCCATGTTAGATGTTCTCGTTGTTGTGGACTCTCCTTTCTGGACTTGTGTTTCAGAACGAGCTACTTTTAGAGCTGTATTGCCATGATCGTGGTTTCAGAAATTTCCACCCTTGATCAATGCCTTGAGTGATTATGCTCCGAAAAAATGTTGGACTTTAGTTCCTTGCTGTGTTTGCAACTAACAACCATGTACATGCTCATTGTGTCTTATGCTGCAATTTAGAGTACTTTGAGTAGCTTCATAAGAGAAAACTCTGCAAATTTCAGTGATTTTTCAATATTTATGCATGGAAAACAATGGAAAGTGCCATTTGCCATACCTTACATGTGTTTTGTTAATTCATATTTTGTGTTTTCCATATATGCCCTACTCTATTGCTATTGTCGTACTGATGCTGTTTATGCAAAAGAAACTGCAAAGCTGACTATAGTTTGTCTTGTTGAATAGACATTTGATGCCTATGTGGTTGGCAAAGATGGTGCTCCTGGGATTGTTGTGCTTCAGGAGTGGTGGGGGGTGGATTTCGAGATCAAAAACCATGCTCTGAAGATTTCACAGATGGATCCTGGATTTAAGGAACTTATTCCTGAGTAAATTAGCTGTCTCTGAGGAATGTGCTTACTAAACTTGCTGTTGACAGGCAACAACTGATTTTGTCTAAATGTATTGGTCTTGTGGCAGTCTCTATCGAGGAAAGGTAGGTCTGGATGTTGCAGAAGCTCAACACTTGATGGATGGCCTTGACTGGCAAGGTGCAGTAAAGGATATCAGTGCATCTGTTAACTGGCTCAAGGCAAATGGTTCAAAGAAGGTGTGAATAAGTCTAGTGTTTAATTTGATTGAGACATTTACCTGTTAATTTTTCAGCCCTGATTGTCCTTGACCGAAAGGTCTGCTTAGGATTTTTCTCTGTTACAGTGGCATGTCATTGAGCCTCTTCCCTGAGGCAAATTTTTATCTATGCCCACTTCCCATTTAAGGAAGCATATTTTCTCTACTGATAATTTACCAAGCTACGTTGTGATCCTGTACGCTACAGGTTGGCGTCACTGGTTTTTGCATGGGAGGTGCTCTTTCAATTGCTAGCTCTGTTTTGGTCCCAGAGGTTGATTCTGTTGTGGCATTTTATGGAGTACCATCTCCAGAGCTTGCAGATCCTGCCAAGGCTAAAGCACCTATCCAGGCTCATTTTGGCAAGCTTGATAATTTTGTTGGCTTTTCAGATGTGATGGTATAGCTTTGTTGTTCTGTTAAATCTCTCTCTCTCTCTCTCTCTCTCTTCATATATATATATATATATAGATATAAATTTCTGCTGCTCATAGTAACTTTTCTTTTCATCTAACTCATCTTGCACCTAGTCCGACAGTGATATCATCAACTGAATATGTTTAGTTCTCTCTTAAGGATTTGCTCAACCTTTGGAAAACCTTTTGCACTTTGTACATTTTTTTGTGTGTTTTCTTTCCCTGCAGTAAAATTATCTAGCATGCATATTGTCTTTAGTGCAATGTACATCATGTCTCTACTGCAGGGAAAGAAGAGTGCCTTCATAGTAAATCCTTTTGTCTTTTTGGTTCAAAGGTTAGATGGCAATATATCCAACAACATATTTCCATACTGATAATTTAGGCTGAGAAATTGCTTACATCCTTTAAAAAAGCCAATCTTGTGTCTATGATAGCATAGAAATTCTCTTTTGAACCTTAGGGTTGTAATGGAACCCTTGGGTCTGTCACAATGTTTAATTTCAATGCTGCTACTAGGATTGTTCTTCTTAGCTATGCATAAGTTGGCAAAAGTGCATATGCTGATTGATGGTTCTATTCTAGAATTTCTGTTGCCTTAAGCTTCACCCTGTAGAATCTAGATCAAGAAGGGTAAGCTCTAAACTAAACCATATTATATTGCTTGTCTATATCAACACTCAACTGATCTAACATCTTTTTGGGTAATCCAGTTAGATATGGCCTCCATCTTATTTCTAGCTCAACTACAAGAATCATGGGGGTTATATGCCTTAATCTGAACAAGATAATGCTTGTCACCACTGAGGACAATCATCAACAGAACAAATCAAAATAACCTGCGTCCTCTCATTTTTCACCCTAAGAATTTCAAACCCCTCCCAAATAATATAGTTTTCCACCACCTCCCAAAATTGGTGAATACCTAGAAATAGCAATCCTATTTGAAGTTAAATTTTTTGGATGGATCTTCATCCCATCACTTCACCCCTAGCAAATGTTGCCACTGAACTCCTTACCAACATCTTTATCACAATCTGATAATCCATTTATACTATTGTCATACTCACTCTCTACTTCCTCAAACAAAGATTTAAACTCTGACTCAATGAGACTTAAATTTGTTTGAGTTAAACTTGGCCATTACCAAAGAACTTGAAGTCTGCATTCAGAGCAGAGCAAAACTCTTTATCAACAAGATTTTTATCACCAGACCTTATGTCATTGATACCAGTGAACTGCATTGGAGATTAACTGATGAACTTTGTGTCACTTAAGTACACGTGGATTTCCTTGATGCCATGGTGATAGGTGAACATGACAATTGTATCTTGGTTCTTCTCTATCTTCATTCTTCTATATGAATCTGAGACCGTTGAGCATATAGTGGTTGCAACTTATCTTGCCATGAGGCTAGGGATGGCACAAATTGTGTTGGTCACCATGTCCAAATAGCTAGCTATATTCTTGTGCATATATTTTGTCCTCCTTATGCACGTCCCTTTTGTAGTCAACAAAAAAGTTGTGTTCCTTTTCCTTGGAAATGGGGTTAGGATTTTACAGACAAGGGTTCTTGGAAGCAGCTTTGACAAGATGGGGTTAGGTTTAGGGTTCAACAAAATCTTTTGGGGTTACCTTAGATTAGGGCTTCTACTATGCGGTTATTGGTTTCAACTAGGGTTTCTAAGGTTAGAGTTATAGGGAATTGATTAGGGGTTATCAATGCGAAGTGTTGTTTTCCTTGGCTTTTTATTAATATGAGTCAGGTTTTTTTAATCAACATATACTGTTTTTTAGAGAGCCTTGGTCCAACTACTTAATGCGATCCACCTTAGCTTCATCAATTAGCTGGCATTCATTTGATTTATATATGTGCCAGCTAAGCAAAAGATACTAGTCCTATGTTTTGATGGGGCTGCACTATTGAATTTTCCAAATTCAGGATTCTTGGTATTTTCTAAAGTTTACTGAGGTGTCTTTGTAATTTTACCCATATTATTGTTATAAGAAAGGTCCAGAGTTAATATTGCCAGCTAAAACTATGTGAATAGGATATATAAAAGTTAATATATCTAAATTCTACTTGATATTCTCAACCCCATGTTTCACAGCTTGCAAAGTTTGCTTTCTGCCTTTTGGAACCCCAAATTAATGATTCTTTGAAAAAACCTGGTCCAGCTGCTTAATGTGATCCACCTCAGCTTCATCAGTGAACTGGCATTCATTTGATTTAAATATGTACCAAGTTAAGAAAAAAGTATGGGTCTGATTTTTTTGACAGGAGTGCAGTCTTGAGTTTTTCAAATTGGCTCCTTTGTAATTTTTAAATAAGATTAACCATGATACTATTATAGGAAAAGGTCTACAGAACTATATAAATAAGATAGATGATGTTAATATATCTAAATTGTTCTTGATTTTTTCAACTTCATGCTTAACAGCTTGCAAAATTTGCTTTTCTGCCTTCTGCAGCCCCAAATTGATGACTTTGTTCTGTCCTATTTTCTACAAATTATATATCTCTTCCCACCTTTAATCTTGGTTGCAATCATTATATAAGACATTCATTTTTTCTTTTCAATAATCTTCTGTTGAAATATTTTGCCCAAATAGATTACCTGATATCTTTGGAGACTCGGATAGATAGCCAGAGGATGCTTGATTTTGGCTGTTTAGGAGAATAATGGGTTGACACTTCTGTAAGGGGGCCATATTAACAATCTCTTTATCATGCCAATTTTTTGAATCTATAGAGACAGTGGCTGTAATTTTTGGCTGGAAATACATGCCCTTTTATTTTGATGTGCATGAGTCGCTTGTTTAATTTTTTTAGACTGGGCATAAAGATCTCAAGGTGACCTTCACCATAAAGTCCACAAATTTGACCAAAATATCATTCTATTATTTATCTTCACATACGTTGGCAACCCCTAACATAAGCAGTTGAACATGAGCTATATTTTGCCTGAAAAAAGAGTTCTGGTTCACCAAAGTACTCAATTGGCAGAAGATCATAGCCTCATGCTTGAAACTGTACTAGCTTCATTTCTTTTATACATTAGATGCTTTAGACATCTATCTATATAAGCGATCACATAAAGTTCAAGTGCTATATTTCAATGAATATGTTTGCCATTATAAGCAGAAGCTTTTCAAGTTTGATAATGCATTGTTTCAATTGGATTTTATTGAAACCAAGAGCATATCTAGAAACATATTTGAAAATTTATGATTTAACATCCGTGTCCCTTTTGTTGAACAAAAAAATGAGCCTCTCGTAACTTTTTATTTATATATATATATATATGTATATATTTGGTGCTGCATGCTTGTGTGTAAAATCCTGTGGTGATATTATTTTGAGTTAATTCCTATCAAGGGGAAAGTGTCGATGCTGATTTGATAAAATTGAAAAACTGAAGTTTTCTGCATGGCTTTTATTTGTTTATTTATTTATTTTTGGGGATTTGCTTTTCATAACTATTATCAAATTTGCAAATTGCAGTATATATGTATGTAATGATATGTTGATTGTCAATATAGGATTTTGTATGCTTTACGATATGATACATCCTGAGACCTATGTAAAGCGATGCTATTGCTTAGGTCACTAGGTTAGGATTCGTTTTTTTGTGGTTATGACCAAAGTAGATCGTATTATAGAGTTTAGACATCAAAAGAGGAGCTTTATTCTTGTCATGGATTGATGGAAAAAGAGGAAGAAACTGAAATTATCTCATCCATATTCAAGACAAGCAAGGCCCAGTCGAGAGTGGAGAATATGTTCATATGGAGCTGCTAGATCTAAATGTTATTCCATATGCCCTTGAAATTAGATGGATATTATAGGTTTGATATCCGTCCTAAAGATGCTGTCCGTTTCTGCTTTCTGTTTCTGTCAGGCTGCCAAGGCTTTGGAGGAGAAACTGAAAACTTCTGGAGTTCCTTATGAGGTACTCATCTACCCTGGTAATGGCCATGCTTTTATGAACAGATCAGGAGAAGGTGTAAAGAGGAGGAAGAGCATGGGACTGGAGGATGAAGATGACGCTGCAGTCCAGCTTGCATGGTCTCGCTTCCAATCGTGGATGACTCGTTACCTCATTGAATAAATTACCTAGCATGTAACTTTGCATGTCCTCGTTTCTTGCTGCCTTATTAGTAGTAAGATATGAGATAGGTTTGTTACTATCTTCATGCATGTGAGTGATACCATCAACAGGAATTTGTGTTCCGGTGACCAAAATCATGGCATAACAATTAGATAACTAATCAAAGAGGTAGAATAATTGATTTTAATTCTCAAATCACATCGTATGAAAATAAGTTCAGTAAGCTTGTGATTATTTACTTGGCCTCGCCAAATTGCAGCTGGTGAAATATATTTAATGTACAATTTGTTAATCAACTGACGGCATATGACGAAATATGAGTGGAATTTTTTGGTTCCTTGGTGGAACAAATGTTTGAGACTACATCTACGACATTGCATTGATGTGTAACTATGGTCATAACAATTATGGTGCTGATGATTTTTGATTTAGATGGATATTAATTTCTTCCAGTTTGAAAGACTTGCCTGCCTCAGGAAGCTACGAGGAAGTAACATCTGCTGACGCAGTTTTTCTTGTGATTGCTGACTGAAGGTGATCCTAGAAACCCGTCTCTAATGTGTGCTTGAAGGAAAACTACATGTCAGCTTCAGGAATCTGGATTTGGTCACGATCTTTATTTCCAAATCCGATTTTCCAATTATGTGTTGAAGATAACGCGTCTTCCACAAATCATGCCTTTCCCGTTAAAGAATAAAATATATACAAATTCTTCTTTCCAGCCTTAATAAGAGGGGAGGGGAGGGGAGGGGAGGGGTATGCATGTACGTTGTTCTGCTCGTGATGAAACACGCTCGATCCTCCCCTCCCCCCATCCGGTCGTTTATCTAAATTTTCCGTTGTACTTTGTTTTACACAGGCATAAAAGTAATTAGACATAAGCCAATCAGTAAATGTGTACTATCAATAGCATGTACTTGGAACTGGATTTACGTCAATGGTAGGAAGAGCAAATGCCCTTGATAATCATACGTTAACTTTCATTAGTTGACCAACGTTCGGAGTGATAGATAAAGTTTACTTATAATTCTATACTCTAGCCAGTCATATACCGCCATATACGACGAATGGTTGATCCTGGACAGTGCAATATGTCTTCTTATTTATTCACGAGGATGTAATACGTGGTAACCGGAACAATTTTAGTGGCACAAAATGCTGTGGTTGGGGAATATATTTTAAAGCACCGGATTTGAATCTTCGATTGCCATGTTTCCATCTCTCATTATTTTACTGTTTCAGATTTGAATGCCTGGATCCGGTCTTGGCACGACTTCACAACTATGGCGCATCAAGATGGCATCTTCATCCACCGAGTCAGTAGATCATTACCGATTTCATAAAAGTTTTAAGCTCAAATATATGTAACATGTGATGTGTCCCCTTATGTTATGCCATTTGAGGGTTTATGAGTAGTTCAAGATGACTACTGCTCTTAAGTTCCTAACTTGAGCCAACCATCATAGTTGAGCGCTCCATATCCCCGTTCACTTGCGAGAGAGTTGGAATTCCACTCTCTCCTTACTTTTTATTATAGTGTTTGCTTAGTTTTTTTGTTTTCGAGTTACAGTTCCATAATAATCATTACTATTTTTAGTAAAAGAATCACGATTCGTTATAAAATTTTACATTTTTCAAAAAAATAACCTTATCCCAATTTAATAACAACTATTATCATTATTAATACTATTGATCATTATCGCCACTATCGACTATTACTACTGTTACCACCAATATCACCACTACTGTCGACCACCACAACTGCTGTTGTTTTCCACCACCACCATTATCAGTGTCGCTATCACCATCTATTACTTAGGATTAATTAAAAAAGAAAATAAATAAAGGGTAATTTAGTTAATAAAGTTATACTACATGTCTTCTTTTAAGTTATTTATAAATTTGACTAAATAAAGTAACAGGTATTTATACTCTTATTATATTTTTTAGAAATTTCAATTCTATTCCTCTTGATAATTTATCATCTAACCTTACTTGATTGTTCTTGCCCATTTAAATGGCCACATAGCTTAGTGTATAACTATTGTATCCCACTCCATATTAAGAGTTGACAAACTTGCAACATGTAATTCAACCCTCAAACAACAAGCAAAAATTTTCATTAGATTGATATGTTAAAGTCTATTTGCATGCATCATTATCATGGAAACAATGGAAAAATTAATAAATGATTTAATCAATTGATTATCTAAGAAAAAGAAACTTTCGGGATTAAATCTTATCTCTATTAGATCGATAGATATCTTAACCTTGATTTAGAATTAGATCCTGATTATAGGTTAAATTAGGATCATACTATAATTTTTAAGTGAAAAATGGCAAAACCAAGGGGTTTATATAACTGTTCTCCACGTTCAATTGTCCTTTTCCTCTTGGGAAACTTAATCAACCTTCATTTAGAAGTTTAGTAAGCCTAATAAAGTGTTGACAGCTTGAGTATTAGTTTGGTTGACCACTCTGTCTTAGAATAGAAGCCTCCATCTATTGGATGTACTTTGGTCAATCATTTTGAAGGTTTAATTGATTGAATTACTATGAACCCTACATTGCAACTCTTGAGTTGAGTTGGTTTCTAGAATATCTAGTTGTCCAAATTGCCAAAGGCACAAAAATGAAATTTTGAGATAGAATGATTAATAGATCTTTATTTTAGGTTTCTAAGAAATGAGGATTTTCAATTCAAACTCTAGGTCCATCAAATCATATTCAATCGTTATGAAATCTAATGAATTTTATCTTGGAAGGTCCAAAAGTCAAGGTTTTAACCGTTTGAAATCCATTTAAAATCAAACAACCAATTTGAGCCTCTTCAACCTCAAGACTCCAGTCACTATGCCATTTTTCAATGCATATTAAAAAGAGTTACCTTATCAAATCAAAGGTTAAAGTTATTAACACTTCTCAATAATTAAACTATTTGCTCGAAGGATTTTTGTTCATACAAAAAAGCAAAGATGGGATCCCGCGCTACACCCCTACCAACAAAACCCAAAAAAAAAAAAAAAAACTTATGGCCACTCCTTAGCATATGGAGAATGAGCGTGAAATTATATCGGCAGAAATAGGATCTAAAATAATGTTTGGTTATAAGGATTGGATTTAACTAGACAAAAAGAATTGGATATGATAAGTACAAGAATAACTAGATAATATAAATTTATTGTACCATATTTACTTTACATAATACTTAATAAAAAAATTTCTATTAAAATATTAATTATTTATATCAAAAAATAAATAATTTTTTTGTAATATTTAATAAAAATAATATTAATTAACTCAATATTATAACATGGAATGATATTTTTTAGAATGAATTTTATTTTATTCAATAAATTTTATTTCTATACTATGGCGTAGATAGGAGAAAATCCGATCTTTTGTTTAGTCCATTAGTTCAATT
>JAMXBB010000002.1:13368117-13558539 GCA_024138015.1 Lumnitzera littorea
AAAAAAAAAAAAGCAAGGGATTAAGTAAATACAGTTTGTGGACTAAACCTTAACTTGCTGTAAAGCCCTTCTACCACTATAGAGCACCCCTAATGCCTAGTTGTTCCGACAATCTTCCACCACCCAACGACCATCGGAGCTACAATGAATAGGTGATCCAATTTTCTGCTATGTTCTTTTATTATTTTCTAATTTTTTTTTCTAAAAATAGTAAAATTTTCTAGAAAATTATAAAAAAAATTAATTTTAGGTTATATCAGATATGCTTTTATGTGGTATTTTTATTTTTGTGAAATTTCAAATATTTTTTGTACTTGCTTAAATAAATTACTATTCATACGATTTTTGAAATGGAAGGTAAATGTACTAAATGATGTTAATTCTAGCTCGAAATTTTTGTATACAATACATATGATATATAGTTAATTTCTATATAGCTCGATTTTTTATTCATGTATGTCTACTACTTATTGTATTTTTTACCTTAAAAATAGCTAGAAATAAGGTAAAAATGTGAAATAAATAGGTTCTTATGAAATTAATTAATGAAAATGATATATACTAACTTCTAGTTAGTTGTAATGATATTGGGATATATTGGAAAAAATTTTGGCATTAAAAGGATAATATTAGGTTAATTAAATTGTAATTTCGAGGTAAAATTGTAATTTCGAGTATATAAGCGATAAACCAATAGCATGAAACCAAGCGATGGCTGAATTTCTTATATTTTTAAGAGTCTATAGAAATTTTTGGGGAATTATTTGGTTATCCTAGGCTATTTATTTCGAGTTTACATAGTAAGTAACTTAAATTACAAACCGGGGCTTGTTTTTACTAATAATAATAGACTAAAATATGATAAATAATGAACTAAAAACTACATATATACATGCTGGTTAGATTTTATAAAAAAATGAAATTTTAATATATTTAATTATAATTTTATGACCAGGGTATATATATGCATATTAGGATTAGATAATATTTATATTATTGAGTTATATTGATAAATTATATAGAATATATTTTAATTACATAAAATAAGTACAATACTATGATATTTATTATAGACACATATATGTATATTAGAAATTTAAACTATCTTTTAGAAATCATCTTTTGAAATAGAAGTCGTAATATGTATTGTTAAATATGTACGAACCTAATGACACCACTTTTACTAAAATTGGACAATATTAGATAATATAGCCTATATCTCCATAACATTACGAGAATTTATATACTATGATAACTTTACTGTAATTGAAATGTGATTTAATTAATTAAAAGCATATTTCGATATGATCGAAATAATATATTATACGTAATAGTATAGTATACTATTAATATTTACTTAACTTATATAATAAAACTATATTATATTATATAAGCGAAATAATAATATACTTTAGATATATAAATATATATTTATATGTATAATATTTACCAAAATACAAATAGATAGAATCCTAACGTTTTTTGTAATTTTGTGATTCTTACGAAAAATAAATTTGGGTTTTATATATTTATAGGGTCTCTTCGTGAACAGAGTGTTGAAAACACAAATCTTCGGCTGTGAGTATTTGAATAAGTAAGTTGGGATTGTAGTTTTACCGCTTGTTGGGATAATGTATTAAAGTATTTGGAAGCTTAAGAGTACTTTGTTTTGTTATTGTAACTAGCTGTCTGTGTGTATGCCATGTGTGTGGTTAATATTCTGATTGTGAATTGATAGGAGTTAAACTCCTTAATGTGTTGCTTTACATGATTACTTCGTTTTGTTTTGTTATGAATTTGTTTGGCTACCCTTAAATGAAAATAAGAGTGATTTGACCGCTAACTTAATCGAATATGTAAAGCAATCATTAAGGAATTGATTAGGAGTGTCAAGTCAAATACTGACTCTCTTTGATGAGAATAGCTAAAATAAGTATAATACTGTGATATTTATTATAAGCACGTATAGGTATATTAGAAATTCAAACTACTCTTTAAAAGTCATCTTCTGAAATAGAACCCATAATGCATATCTTAAGTATGTACGAACCTAATAACATTACTTTTACTAAAATTGAACAATCCTGGGTAATATAACCTATATCTCCATAATATTATAAGAATTTACATACTATAATAATCTTACCATAATTGAAACGTGATTTAACTGATTAAAAGTATGTTTCCACACAATTACGATTGAAATGAGATATTATACGTAATAATATAACTATGTATATTATTGATATTTAATAACTTAACTTAACTTATATAATAAAACTATATTCTATTATATAAGGAAAATAATAATATACTTTAGATATATAAATATATATTTATATATATAACTATCTAGTAGAATACAAATAGATAGAATTCTAATGTTTTCGTAATTCTGTAATTTTTACAAAAACTAAATTTGGGTTTTGTGTATATATATAGAGTTTCCTAGTGAACAGAATACTGAAGATACGAATCTTCTGCAGTGAGCATTTGAATAAGTAAGTTGGGATTATGGTTTTACTACTTGTTGAGATATTATATTAAATGATCTAAAAGCTTAAGAGTACTTTGTTTGTGATTTTAACTAGCTGTCTGTACGCATGCCATGTGTGTAGTTGATATTCTAATTGTGATAGGAGTTAAACTCTTTAGTGTGCTACTCTGCATGATTACTTCATTTTGTTTTGTTTTGAATTTATTTGGCTACCCTTAAATGAAAATAAGAGTGATTTGACTGCTAACTTAACCAAACATGCGAAGTAACCATTAGGGAAATGATTATGAGTGTCAAGCTAAATATCAATTCCTTTTGATGAGGATAGTTAAAATGGTCATTTTCCCATCTTTAGTTGAATTAAGTAATAAGCGAGGAGATTGCGATAAGGGTGAGGGCGTGATTTGAAGGTGATCACGGGAGGAGGGTATTCTCCATTGCACAAGCCTAGGTTTGGTTTAATTTGAGTCGCGATAAAACTCTTCAATCCGGATTAGAGCGGATATAATTTCTTTGACATCATAATTAATGACCTTATTTGTTATTGTATGGTACTCTTTTAATCCATCTTACTTACTGAGCTAGTTATATTCACATTCCCATAGATTCTTTTGTAGATGACGAGTATAAGTTAGGATGTTCAGGTATCACCATCCCCAAGTTTGTATGTAGTTAGTTGGGAAAGTCAAGAGTGAGGAATCTTTTGAATCTAGACTTTTGACTTTTCTTTTGAGTTTTGAA
The DNA here is from genome assembly GCA_024138015.1 of Lumnitzera littorea. Classification (NCBI taxonomy): domain Eukaryota; kingdom Viridiplantae; phylum Streptophyta; class Magnoliopsida; order Myrtales; family Combretaceae; genus Lumnitzera; species Lumnitzera littorea. The sequence continues at coordinate 13,371,356 of JAMXBB010000002.1, forward strand.
GAAACTAACTAGGAATTTCTTAGGATACCCACTAGTTTTTTATCTTATTGTAAATAGACTTTAAACCTATGGTTTTTGATAAACTTTGATTGTAAATTATAACTCTAGATGTGATATGTTTACGTGCATTCTGTTATGTTATGAGATAACAGGTTATGTAGAATAAGTATTTTATAAAGTTATACCATAAGTTTAATCATTCACAAGTATTAGAATGAATTTTGCAAGCTAATCGAGTCATGTACATCTTGTGTGGACTATATCTACTATGACAGTTGTAAGGTCGGCTTTTATCTTAGTCTAGTTTATATGGCGAGACTTTTATGACTTGTTCTATTCAAGACGTGATAATATAATGTAATATACTTTATATATACATATATATAATTATCACAGATAATTAAATGAATTTGAATCATTAAGTTTTCTTAATCATTATTCTTATTAATTTTTGTCGTGGCAAAATTTGTTTAATAAATTATTATTGCCATGGCAATGATTTTACAAACCTGTTTTCATTATAAGCTGCATTGGTTTGAATGTTATAATTATGTGTCAAGTCATTAGTTATAGAGGAGTGATATAATGTAATAGACTTCATATATACATATATATATATATAATTATCACAGATAATTGAATGAATTTGAATCATTAAGTTTTTTCAATCATTGTTCTTATTTATTTTTGTTGTGGCAAAATTTGTTTCACAAATTATTATTGTCATAGCAATAATTCTACAAACCCGTTTTCATTATATTTTTTGTTGTGAGTAATATCGATTGTAGATTCAATCAAGCCCAATTCAATTTTGTGATTAGTGTATCATATCCTATCATTGACCCACAAGGCTTGGAGTCAATTCAAGGTCCATGTATACGTCTACTCATATTAGCATTCCCAAATGTATTAGATGAGATAGAAATAAAACATGATTATGTTTGAATTATGTGAGACAATTCAAATAAAAGTTCAATTTATAATTTTGATGAGATAAAATTATATTTTCATGGGCCTTATATTATAAATTTTAAGTCATTATTTTTAAAATTTTGTAAAAGCAATTTTATTATCAATAAACATAATATTTGTACAATATGATAAATATATTTTATTATTAATAAATAGTACATTTGTAAATATTCATTTTGTTAGATTAAAATAATAATAAGAAGAAGAAGAAGGGACATCCCTCCAACAGGGGACGTTCCCACATAAAAGGATGCAGTATATTACTAAGGAAACCCACGGCTTTCCTACATCACGGTAGAAGGAACCAGCGTTAAAGCTGGTCTAACTACAACTGAAGAACGGCAATTGAAGGATATCAAATTGAGGTAAAATCATAAGTTATGTCACTCTTACATTCCTCGATTTAGATTACTCGATTACATCAATTGCACTTAATTCTTACGAGAGAACGTAAGGTTTAATACACTACGTACTGAGCTTATTTCTAGCAATTCAAAAACTCTAGATTTGTGATTTTTTTTTTAAAAAAAAAATTTATCCAGGGCTATGTTTGTGAAATTAATAAAAGTGAATGAAATACTCCTAAGAGATATTGATGATAGTGGCCGGGGAGTAGGCAGGTAATATGGAACCCCATTTCAGGTCCAATATTTGACTTCTCTTTTTCTTTCTTCTTTATCTAGCATTTATTATCTTGTTCATTATCTGTTAATTCATTCTTTAATTTAGTGATGCTGGTTAGTATTTCAACGTCAAATTGGGAAAAAAGAAATTAATGCAACATGCACAGATCCTCCTGCTTGTATGGAACAGCTTGGACAATTAATTAATGAGAATTAATCGATATTTTTGCAATAAATGATTACCGATTGCTGTAGATTAGAGAAAATACATACAGCTAATACTAATACCTATCCTATCAACCCTAGAAGTAAAAAAATCCTAATATTTTAGTCGAAAAACGTACCACACGCATGGTATAGCTGGGCCGGGGACTACCTTGGAGAAATCTCAACAATCATTTGGAGGGCAATCCTGACTCCTGAGGAGCAAAACAGTTACGTCGACAGTGAATGATGGGTTTCTTTGTTTATTTTCTAAGTTTGACCTAAAAGTAGCTTTAGAGATCCGCAGTTCTGCACCATATATTGTTTTCGGCTAAGATAAATGTAATATTGATATTTTATCAATTCAGTTGTTTCCAGCTGTTGATCAATTCGTCATCAAGGTTAACGAAAGAGATAATATTTGCACATTATATACAAAAACCATTTACTTTATCATTGAGTGATTTTTTTAATTCAATTGCTATGAACTTCATATAGGCTAAATTCAAGTCCATTAATTAATTAAATTTAACTCTTTAGATTAAGATAATAGGATCAAATGAGTTAAAACCATATATATTCGAAATGATAAAGAGATATTTGACATAATAAGTTTAAAGTAAAATCTGTTAAATTGATTTACTTAATATCAATTATCTTTAATTTGGTTATACATCAAATAAGGCTTCTATTAGGCGAAAATCATGAAAGAAACTCACTTAAGGTCTATTAAAAGAAGGGATCTGATAATTGATTACTATGCAACACGCATGTGACTCTTACGTCCATACAAAATTCACACCTATAAACTTTCTTATATAGAAAGCATATAACTCCCTTGATTAATTTTTTCTTCGTAAAAATCATGTTGAGAAATCTTTCAAATTTAGAAAATTCAATATTTATATCCCTTATTACTGTTATTAGTACCGGCTAAAATTAAAATAATATATTTAAGTGACAATTAAACTCATAAAGCCGCTTCTACAATTTCAACCAGAGGACATCATTGTTGCACTTTTCGAATATGGGAATTAATGTGTAATGGCAAAAGTATGTGTGTGGTGTGGTGGGGGGTGGGATATCTTTGGCTATATATATATATGTGTGTGTGTGTGGAAATCTTTATCGTTTTATTACTTTTTAGAAGTTGGCGTCTATTTTTCCTTTGAGGATGTATTTGAAATGAAGAATAAACTTGAAAATGAAGTTTACACATTTGTCTCCTCCGTCGTGTATGTGTGTGTGGCATCTTTTCCTACTTCTTGCGGCAGTTCTCTCCAAACAGCACGCATATGAACATGAAGTCATTGTGTTCAGGCAAAAGGGATCGTCTTGGTAATATTTTAGGGTTTTGATTTTGTCGGTAACTTTAGTCATACTATACATGAAGTTAGCTTAAGAGATATCATTTTGTTAATATTTGTGGACCTGAATCATGAGAGCACATGTCATCATAATCTCACTTTTCTTTCAGCACAAATTTGATATCATATAGTTAGTACAGCTAGCACATCTATACCATTATAATAAACAAGACAAGGAGTCGCCATAATCATCCCCTTTTGCAAACAAAGCGTCTACTAATAAGTAGATAGAGGTTATATATTCTTTAGGGACAATTTATGTTATCTAAACTATAATTGAAAATTCAATTTACTGATTGAACTTGTGACTTACTGAATTCAATACCTAACCCAAACATTTTGTATCACCACTACCACATGCTGCACATACATGTAGTATATATCTCACTTTAATTAGTGATTAAACTAGATATGTAGTAGTTGTAAAAGTTTCAATTATATGTCAAATTTTGATAAATAAAAAATTTAGAAAGTAAATTGAACTCTTGATCAAAGTTCAAATAATATTAATGATATTGTCCTTATCCTTTAATTAGAACCTGCATTTAAAATCTAATTCACTCTTATCCTTACAGTCATTTACAAGAAAACAAGATAAATAATATATAACTAGTGTAGTTATTGAGATGTACCGGCAATTCTTCTATTAAGTTCATTTTATTGTAGTTTATAGCATGTATATTATGCACACTTCTTAAAATTTGAAATATAAAATGATGTCGTCAATATCGTACTTTTTTGTTATAATATACTCAACATAGTTATTAAAGTCGTAAGTAAAATATACGTTTCTATGAGTTTATGATTTTATAATGTTTTTTTATAGTTAAAATTGATATAAAATCATTTATGTACAACCTTTTAGTGAAGTTATGAACTTTCTTATACGATTTTACAAGTTTACGATTTTATTGGTTTTGTACAATTTTGTATAATTCTACCAATTTTATGCATTTAAATGAATAGTAAAATCACGATTTTGATAATTATGTCTAACAGTACATTTTATTCTGCTAATAAGTAGTTGTCGGTATAAGGTACGAGATGGTAGAGTAAAAAATTCTACAATAGATAATTTCTTAAAATGATTTTTTCACTATAAATCAATTATAACAACTATATAAAAATTGCTTTATCGCTGTGTTTCATGCAGTGGGTCATGGCCGGTTAAGATTTTGAAACTCTACTTCTTAGCAAAAGGGTCTAAGATTAAAATCAACCTGTAACAGAAAAATGATTCATTAGCCAATGCACCTTAATATATTTGACAATCAAATGTTTGGCTAGGTGTGATATTTAACAGTTTTACATTTTCGGTATATAATTTGAAAAGCAAAAGTTTGAAAAAATATATTATCTCCATTTCCATCCTCTTAATTTTTAAAGTTATACTGGGTATAACATTTAATATAAAAATTGAAAAATTTCCTAAAGTTCTGGCAGAGTTTTTTTTTTTTTTTTTTGACAATACCTTTATATATAACGGCTTCGGTTACAAATTATCAAATTTTACTAATTCTTCAACTAATAAAATTGTGTTAGCTTGTAGTTGGGGATGAAAATCTATTATTTAGTATGGACAGTATACTGTGTACCCTCCCTCATTAAGCACCCTAAGATATAAAGTACAATTATCAAACAAATTCCTCATAATTAGCGTATGCATGTGCAAATTCAGGATAAGTATCTACGTATGGCTGTCTGAAAATATCTCTACTTTTGTTGACATTCGCATTACTACCCTTTTCTACGAACTTTATGCCCTAGCTGATACCGTAATTCACTTGGACATGAAAATCAAAAGCAATACGTACGCCGTAGGTCCCTCTATACTTGAAGTTCTAGAAGTTTATAAAACTATGGTCGACTATTTGTGAGAAAATGATTTGTAATAATGATTTCTTAAGAGAACTATAAACTTGCTTTTATTATATCTCTACTTGCCGTAATTAAAAGGAGACATGCAGTAAATTATATAATGAACTTAATCAAAGGGAATTCAATTATGAAATCTCATAATTATAATAAATAATCATAGGTATCCATACATCAATGTGGATGGACGTGTATTTATTTATTTTTACTACCTATGAAATGTAACAATTAACAAGTGTTCGCAGATCAATTATGTTCATTCCATACTGCTTTCAACAAACCAAAATCAACCCTCTATTATTCCCTTCATCGGGGGAAAAAGTACAGCCTAATTAGTCACAAAAAATTGACTTCATTGAAGAAGTCTTTATTTCCTTTAAGTTAGCATGTATATCCGATATCTGATATTAATGAAAGTTGTAGTCAATAAAAGGAAACTTTGGTTGCAAATAAGGTGGGTCGTGGGAGAGATAAAGAGAAAGAAAGGAGTGAGAGATGAACTTTTTATTGGCTTTTCAACAAATGCGGCTTACTTCTCATTCATCATATTCTAACCCGCCATTATTTCCCTAATTAGAGGTGGTTAAGACGCTGATCATAGTTCAAGCACTAATGCGATCAATCATGGAACTTGGCACGGTGTACTGGCATGTGAGCTAGCCTTTGTGTCTTTTTTTTTTTCTTTTTTCTTTTTAATGAATTGTAAAACTCTCCCTTATATTTTCTTTATATATATTTAGTCCTCATGTATTTAAAATTGAACAGTTAAACATTTAAATCTTCAAAAAAAGTACTTATGTACACTAATGACTATTTGGTATCTTAGAAAATAGTAAAATATGGTTCTAAAACACATTTCTTAATTATTATAGAGTGTACAAACATAATGGTAGCGCTTGATTGTATAATTTTTGTTGTATTGAACTAGACAACAAATTTTGTTTCATCTTTAATTTGTAAATTTACTTAATGATTGAATAAAAATTAGGTTGATGAAATAGACAAAAATATTTAAATTTTATCCTATCTATACCTTGATACAAAAATAAAATTGGACAAAAAGAAAAAAGCTTTTTATATTCCCAAAAATATCCTCCTATGTTATAATATTAAGTTAATAAATATTATATTTATTAAATATTATAGAAATTATTTATTTTATAATATAAATAATTAATTTTTTAATATAAATTTTGTGTACTGTATTATACAAAACAAATATAGTATAATAAGCTTGTACTATTCAGTCTTTTTTATATTTGTCCAATTCAATTCTTTTTGTCTAGTCAAGTATTTATGACCAAATGCTACTAAAGAGTCCAAATGTATATTGAATAAACACAAATGAATATATTTGCAATTTATCCCCTTTTTTTTTTTCAAAAAAGAAAAAACATACACCATTGGGTTCACATGTTATGTAAGGGTGGGCACAACCCAAATTGGTACCAATGGTAACTTAAAAGTTCTTAAAGCTTTAAACCCACTTCACATCACAATTGTCTATCCTCACTTAAGAAAATCATGTAGCATTTAATTAGCAGGACTAAATAGTATAAGAACAATTGAATAGTACAGTAGAAGGAAAAGAAGGCAATATAGCTCTCTTATACCATGTTTGGTGTTTACAATGCTGAACATATATTTTTATGACTAAAAAATTAAGAAACTTTGTAATAAATTAATCATTCATATTATAAATTAAATAAGATTCAATGCAATGATTTAAAAACTTGGTATAAAGTATTTCTAGAATTTAAAAAATATATTTATTCTATATTATGAAATAGATTTTTGCATCATTAAGTATATGATACAAATTTAGTAGTTTCAATCTTGTAGTTTAAATCCCTTTTCTTTATTAACTTTAATTAATATATAAACCAAATAATAGATTGAAGAATTTATCGGTAAAAGTATTGACACCAAATGAAAGTAATTTGATTTAGTTTACTTTATTTTGATAAGGTTTTCAGTTGATTGTCCTTGAAGTTGGACTGAGCTTAGCTTCTCTTAGAGCCTTCGTGTGTCCTTTGTACCCATGATCAATCAGTCATAAGATTGTGCCTAATTAATTTTGGTTTGGACCGTTATCTTCATCGAATTTTTTGCTTTTTCTTGGCAATATTGTACTGAAATTATGTTGCTTTTCCATTAATTAATGAGGGAACATGACTAGCCCCCCAAAAAAGAAGGGCATGTGTGCATAATACGATTAAAAATTTAATAGAAAATGAGAGAATTTACAGGATTTTTATGCTAACTACTGACGAAGAAATTAACTAATCAATGAAAGTAAAATGTGAACCTCTATTAAAGATTGTATTTGAAAAAAAAAAAAAAAATAGGAGAAGAAGAAGAAGAAATTGCTTTTACATAAAATCGAAATTTTGAGGACGATAAAAGCGGTTGGTAAAATTATTCTTAAGATTAATAATTATCAAAATCAATATAAAAATATAAGAAAACACCAATCGATGTGACTAGCCTAAACTTCATGAGCTTGTCCATCAAGTAAGGAGATTTTAGCCCAGAAACCCTAAATTCTTACCATGCCTACTTTAACATGAAGAAGAAATTGCTCGTCGGTTGAATTTAATTGGATATATTCTTTTCCAAACGTATCATTGTTCCATCGGCATTCATTTCCTTTTCTTTTCTAATTTTTTTGTTAATTTTTTTCCACATATATTAATTGACTATTTTTTTTCCCATTGTTTTCATTTTTCCCCCCTGGTAGCTTGCTCGCCTTAACTTTGACTTAGTTTGCTGAATTCTTTAGCCAAACTTGTTATCTTTGGAGATCGGGTTTCTTTCTGTTCTATTAAGCACTATTTATAATACCACAAGTAAATAGAACATCATATGATAGTATGGATTTGTATATCTATTATATTTAGTCAATAATAGTTCATTAGGTCTCTACGAAATTTTTATCATAATTTTCCATTAACTATGTTTAAGTTATATTCTCCGTTGTAAATGATTATTAGATATTAACTTTCTTCTTAAGGTTAGTTAGTTAAGTAAATAGCCTATCTAGATCAACATATCGCATTACAAAGACCAACTAATACACTAGCCTATTTTTTTTACTCCCACTAAAAGGATAAGCCTCTTTCTCTTTATTTTTTCCCTTCAAATTGTCTTTGCCCCTTCTTCTTCTTCTTCTTTTTCCCTTTTTCTAGAAAAGATGAATTTTATGCAATTGGAAAAAAAATTTACACAAAAAGTTTATGAGAGTACAATCCCACGTAAGGAAAGAAGATGAAAAGAAAAGGAAAAATGGAAAATAACAAAAAATTGCTTGTTTTATAAACTACTCATAAACTAATATCAATCATGTTGATAAGTTATTTAGGACATGAGCCTCATACGAGCCTAGGCTGGCCTCCCTAGACCAGGGGTTGAGCTCCACCAACTTAAATTGACGTTGTATAAGCTTAAATTGAGTTTAAAAGGGTTTGATCACTCCTCTTGGCCTCTACAGTATCTCTCTTTTTGATGAATTGTTTGCTCAAATATAAGTCAGGCCTTGTGAGCTTAGTTAGCTTTCAAGGAAGTTAGTTTAAGTCTCTAAAGCTCGCACAACCCTTTAAGGACCTCATATGAACTCAGTTAGTTAAGGAACGATCCAAAGTCTCCCTTTAATAAATCTCTTAGCAAGACTAAATCGTATCATTGCTCAAGGTTTAATTCCCTAACATGGCATATTTTTTATATTACGCCCTGGAACGATAGATTCGTAACAGTTCCGTTGTACAAACCATTGTAAGATAGAAGCTAACACTTATCTTGGAGTTGATTTACATAAAATATTTACGAATAACCTGCTTTGAAGTAAATAGTTCATAAATAAACATGTTATTTATCTATAAAATTATAAGGAATACATATTTACTCTAAAATAATCTAAGTATATTACAAGATTTAGTAGTCTAAACATAATCTATTTGAAAAATACATAAATTATTACTAAAAGCTTTATAGATAAAATCCAAACTTGTGAGTGCATCATATCCTCAGTTTTATATCTTTATTCCCCAAGATTCAATAGTTACTAGCTTTAGAGTAATTATATGGCTGTTTTTTAGCTAGCACTTATGATATCTATAGGGATGCGAGCAACAAATCGCTTAATAAGTTAGGACGGAGACTTAAAACTATATATTAAACACAAAAAGGATTATCGAACAATTTATCTAATATGTGAAATTTATCTAAATATACTTGACTTTGGAGTAAAATTTGGGCTTGATCGAACAATTTATCTAACTGCCCTAAATTTCATGAACCGAATCTCGAACATCTAATTGTGGGACTTACACTTTATACTTTTAAATACCAAGTAAAGACTATCAATTTAGCATCTTTGGAATCCTTACCATCTCTCTCTCTCTCTCTCTCCCTTTTTGTACTCTATCTCTCTTAAGACATGAGTAACCTTTGGCTCCCATTCTTAGCTTTCGTATGTTTGTCTTCCAGGCATCTTCAACCATAATATCTATTATTGAAATTTAACCATCAAGAATTCTGATCGTCACAATCTTGAGCTAACCAAATTTGAAAAAGTAGACTTGTAAGTTACAAATAAGACTCTATTTTCTCTAAGAATATTTCACTAAGCTCAAACTCAAAGTGGCTAGACTTAAGAAATGAATCATATTCTATGCAATCACCTCATGAAAAGGTGCTTGATGAAGTAAAAAGTATACTTCTAAATCCTCACGTTCCATCATACATCTTTACTAGCAAGTATGCTAAGTCTATTCTAGTAATAGCATTTATTGACATTGGAGCCATTGAAAGCATCCTCAATCCAAAGGTTCTACCCAAAGAATTCCGTGGCCCATACATAAAAACTTTTGTTATGGCCTCTAATGAAAATTTTCAAGTTCATTTAAGGAGTAAACCAATTAAGATTCAATTCTTTCCCAAATGTAGTATCATTAACTCAATCCTCGGATCTCCATTGCTAAATAAGGACATTGTACTATCTAAGATGCTAAGATTAAAGGTAAACCTTAATGGTGTAAGATTCAAAATTTTTTTTGAGCCATACATTAATGTTCCTCGATTCTAAACCATTAAAGTAGCTATTATCCAAGAGATCACTGAGAAGCTCAAATGGAATGCATATGCTATGAATCATATTTGTGGATATTGGGATTAGCAATGGTAAATATGTCGATTTAGGATAACGAATGAATGGAAAAGCTTTAAAGCCACCTCTCTACATTAGGGTTTATTAAGGAGTATAGAAAGAGAGTTTTTAGAGGGAGAGAACGTCTTTGCCCCTTCGAGTAAGAGAAATCATCTAGATCTTTTAAATGTCTTTTAACATATACATTTGTTAAATATTTTTCCTTTATGTACTTTTAAGACTAATTATGCATAATTTTCTCTTGATTTATCAGTTATGTATATAATTTAATGTAATAAGAGTTTTGTAATCTAAATTTGATCATACAACTACATATAATTCTTTTATATACACTATAGATGCATGCCTACCAGTTTAAAATTAGGCTTATGCACTAGATAGACTTATAATCTTAATCCTTGCTATGTGTAAAGATGGCTATAGGATGAATCATGATAGATTTATACACTATCATCATTTCCCCATGATAACAAAAGTTATTACAATATTTCCATCAATGTATCTCCAAGTGAAGTAATATCTTTTTCTTTTATTGCAAATTGAGTGTAATTCATTGAAAACAAATGATATTTATATAAGGAATAACTCTTTGTAATTGATAAAAATAAATCTTTAAAATCACATAATTATAGTCATAAAAAAGATTTTAATCAAAGCTCTTAATATTAATATGAAATTCATTAATTTTTCAAGTAAAAGAGAGAGATATGACACATTGTGAGCAAGATAATTCTACCACTATTGACTCATTGTGAATTTTTCCTCTACTGAATTGTCTCATAGGTTGGAAGTATTATATAAGTTGGGTTTTTCCCCGTTCTATATCTTTTTTGAATGTGAATTTAGTATTGAGTAAGAATTAACGTAGAAACATTATAATTAAATTAAAAAAGAAAGATAATATTTCTAAACAAGAAAATAGAAAAAGAAGAAGAAGAAGAAGAAGAAGGAGAAGTTGAGATTAGTTCAATAATTCAAGAAGGATTGGATATAGACAAACAAAATAGTGAAACAAGAATTGAAGGCAATTTTGGCCCTGGATGCAAAAGAAACATAAAATAAAAATATGGAAGACAGCTTGGTAAATAAGCCAAAGGATTCGGTCCCCAACGGAAGACGGGGTCAATCTAAAGCGATTGAATTTGAAATTGAGATGCGGGGCCCCTACAGGTAGTCGTCACAGAGTGGGCCCACTTGTCTTAATCACATCCGTTGACTTAGACTGCCCTTTCCTATGAGCAAGAAGTGCCGGGCCAATCGGGGCGGTGAATTTTTGGAACGCGTCAAATTAAATATCACCACCTTATCGCATCCCCAGCACCACCCACACACCAACATCCCCAACCCCCCTCTTCTCTCTCTCTCTCTCTCTCACGCTTTTTACGTCTGCGTTATATTTACGTGGGCCGGTCTACATGGTAAAATACATACATGAAATAAGAGTTGCATTAGCGAGTGATCTCGGCAAATAGATTAAAGGTTTAAATAAGAAATTTTTCACACTTCTCATTATTAAGATCATGTTTTATGCAAAAAAAAAAAGAAAAAAACAAGTATATAAAAAATATTGGAACATTTCTTTTAATTGATATATTAATAATTAATTCAAAAATCAGTACATTGGTTAATATGCTCAATACGAAAAAAGATTTCCCTTTTTTAAAAACACACGTTTTTTTTATATGATTGACAAGAAATAAAATACCAGATTATCCTAAATTATTTTTCTTACTTTTATCATTTGATTTTTTTTTTCTTGTTAAAAAAAAAAGGAGCAACCAAAGGAATTAACATGTGCGTCTCTATATGTTTCTTTTTGTGGACCTTCACTTATTCAATACAGTCAATGATGGCCAGTTTCCTGCTAAAATCTTCACAAAGACACGCTTGACTCATGGGGTTGATTTTCATGTAATAAAATGTCATCCAAACTAATTTGGTCTTTAGGGGGAAAAACCAAACCTATTTTGGACTTATTTTTTTTAACACTTCAATGAGTTTGTTAAGAATATAATATAAAATGCATATAAGTTTTTTTTTTTTTTTGCCAAAAAAAATCCATATAAGTTACTTTTAGTGTTATGGTATCTTATTCCTCTCTACTTTAATCATTAGAATTATAAAGAGTTAGAAAGCAAAAATGTTTAAATACATTTTTTGCACCTGTACTAAAAGAAAAAAGGAAAAAAAAAAAAAAGAATTTCTTCCCATGATAAAGTGTTCCTTGGAATTAATCAAACAAGACCACCCTGATGATTCTCTCATGAAACTTTTCTATCTCCATTTGCTATATATACTTATTTTCTAACTAATAAAGTATCGCTTCTTAATACTTCTTTTTACATACATAGTTATATATATACATATACACAAATATATATATAAACTTCCAATTTAGTCAAGACAGTTTTATCCACTTAGGGCTTCTTTATCTTTCTTTTATATTTCTCATGGTCCGTTTCTCCAATTTCCACGAACTTACGGCATATGTCTTTCTTATCTGGTGGTCCTGAATTGCTCAACATACATGTTGTCATCTTACTTTTTGTCCATATTCATATGAAAAGAATTATTTTGACTCCATTACTGAGTATTTTGAAACAACAGAAAATGATTTGTAATATTTCTATTATCAATAAAATATTTTCTTTCATGATAATTTAAAATTGAAACGAATGTGATAATATGCATAAAATATGAATACATAACTATATAAGAGAAAGCCACCAGCATTGATGTGAGTTTTTGAAAAATATGACCCAATTACCCCTAGTGTAACTTTTATTTGATGAGCAATATCCTCCTACTCGACACCACAATGGCCGTGATAAAGGATTGCGATCCCATAAGGTTGAGCTAACTCCAAAAATCTATCTAGTCAAAATTATTGGTTGGAGGAATTTATGGCATGAACCTATAGAGTTTATAATTTATATTATATTCAAATAATTATAAATCATAATTGCAAGTTTACATAATGTTACGTAGCACTTTAAATACACCAATGAAAAAAAGTAAATAAATAAAAAGAAATATTAAGAACACCACTAATTTGAAAAGGATGTATGATAAATTAATGTTTTGTATAACTCACTTAAATTTCTATAATCAATTTCAGAATGATTGTAAATGTTTATAAAATACAATGTATCTATCTTTACTTAGAAAATAAATACGTCTGTAATGATAATTTTCATGATAATAAATAAGAATATTATTTGATATTCGATATGTAAACTCATATTCATATGTAAAGTATCATTTAAAAGAACACATTCAAATGTTTTCTTGCATGATAATCAAATTTTTTTATTGTAACATATACTCAATATAATTTACATTTAATAAATCTTTTTCTTTATTAAGTGATTATCGTAGAAAAATTATATTTGCAGATACATCTTTATATATAAATGTAGTGCCTCAGTGGTTGAGGTATTACTTAGGGTATTCTAACACTCGATAAACGTAGATTTGATCCATTATTTGACCAGCTTCATTACCTCTAGACAAAAATAAAATATTTTTTTGACATGTAAATATCACGTGATTTTCTGTATCATATAACAGAACATGTGACGAAGAATTATATCTCTTCAAGAGTTTCTTTTCTTGTGGCATACAATTTCCATGGAGTTGTCCACACATACGACCACATAATTTAAAAATATGGAATTGTAAAAAAAATATATATATATATATATATAAATAAATACAAAACCATATAATAAATAAGCAGTACATCCCAACTCATTATCATTCTTCTTCCTATGTCTTCAACTCAACCCCTTTTATTGCCGAGTCCATTGCACCACCGTTTCAAACACTGACTTTACTTCTTCTCTCTCTCTCTCTCTCTCTCTCTCTCTCCATAATTTTGTTGATTTATGGCCAATGGAGGTGGACTCTCCATTGATTCAGATCCAGTTCTAGGGTTATTCTTCCCTCACCACCCTACAGTCATCAACTCTTTCCCTGAACAAAACATCATTAAAAACCCTAACAATATTATCGTTACTCCTAGTACTCCCGCTAGCAATAATAATATTATTACTCATCATAATAAGTGGATGAAGCTCGCTACTTCTACCATGGATGGCGCCACTTTCAACGGTTCCTCCTCTCCTCCTCCTCCTCCTCCTCCTACCGTTCAATTCCCTGTAAACCTCACTTCTCACTCGAAGAATGATCATCTGGATGCTAATCACCCTCCACCATCCGATGAAAGGCGGATGGTCATCGATGAGATGGACTTCTTCGCCATCAAGAACCGTGAAAGGGATAATCCCGTCGATGGCTATGATGATGGAAGAAATGGCCCGACTAGTGGACCGATGCGGCTGGACTTCAACGTAAACGTAAGCTGATACAGATAGATATAGATACAGATACGGTTATTAGTAAAATAATTTAGATATGTAAGTATATAAATGATGAATTATTCATTTTTTTTCTTCATTTTTTGGCTATATAGACCGGTCTGAATCTCTTGACTACGAATGCGAGCAGTGATCAATCCATGGTGGACGATGGGATCTCACCGAACGTGGAAGATAAAAGAATAAGGAGTGAGGTGAGGTGGCGAATATTTAGATAAATTCAATCATATAGATAAATGGAATCATATTTTATGAAATTGATTTAATATGAGGGTTTGGTGTAAATTATTGTGATTAGGTAATTATTTAATAATCGACCTAAAGTAAATTAAATTTCACCTAATTGGTCATTTATTGTTTAATTAATTTCAGCTAGCAGTTCTTCAAGCAGAACTTGAGAGAATGAGAGTTGAGAACAACAGTCTAAGGGACATGTTGAATCAAGTCAGTAATAATTACAATGCTCTACACATGCACTTGGTCTCATTCATGCGTGACCAGAAGTCCGAGAATACCGAACAAGGCGATGCGTCCAACGGGAAATTGAATGACGACATCAAGCAAAATCATGGGCAGACTGTGCCCAGGCAATTCATAGATCTTGGTCTTGCCTCCACCAATCGTGACACGGATGATAATTCGCATTCTTCGTCGGAAGGGAGGAGCCAGGACCGGTCCGGATCGCCGGTTAATCCTGCTGAGGGGAGCCGATCCAAGGATCAGGGGTTGCGGAAAACTCGATATGGGGAGGAGATCAATGGTTTGATGGATGAAGACATCGATAATGGGAAGAAAGAATCTGGTAGGACTAGGAGGAGAGACAACGATGATAGCCCGGATCATCCATCGCAAGGATGGGGCAATGCAAATAAGGTTGCAAGGTTTAGTCCATCCAATACTAGTGTTGATCAAACAGAGGCCACCATGAGAAAGGCTCGGGTTTCGGTTCGAGCTCGGTCGGAGGCTCCCATGGTAAGTGATGGTTGATTTTGATTTACTGTACAATCAAAATTTTATTGAATTGCATTATTGTCTTGTGATTTTGTTGGGTGATTTCTATTTAAATTTTGTGATGTTTTTGATCGAAGATAACTGATGGATGTCAATGGAGGAAGTATGGACAGAAGATGGCTAAAGGAAATCCATGCCCACGAGCTTATTATCGTTGTACCATGGCTGCCGGTTGCCCGGTTCGGAAACAAGTATGTACCGACGGTTATTTTATTAAGCCATTCAATGTTGGATTTATTTTATTTAATCTTTTCTCT
This sequence comes from Lumnitzera littorea, assembly GCA_024138015.1. Lineage (NCBI taxonomy): Eukaryota > Viridiplantae > Streptophyta > Magnoliopsida > Myrtales > Combretaceae > Lumnitzera > Lumnitzera littorea. The sequence continues at coordinate 13,387,208 of JAMXBB010000002.1, forward strand.
ATATTCGACTGATCTCGATGTTTATGCATAAAACGAATAATATAAGAAAATATCCTATAATAAATTAGTACAAGTGTCGAAACTTTTACCATTTTTACACTTTAATGATTAAATCAAAATGTTTTGGAACCTTAATGTTTGGGAAATATTTAACTTATTTTTTTTTAATAGTTAATATAAAAGTTTTTTCTTTTTTTTTTTCATCTATTATATATTACAACCGTACTTAATTTATCTTACTAAACCACACAATGATATTGATAATAAACAATAAAAGTTTGAAAATGTTATATGTAATAATTGATCTCGAAAATATCTAATAATTGTGTGTTATAATATGATAAGTAAATATAAACAATATAACCGGTTGGTTTGTGAGTTTGTATATATTCTGTGTCCTTCATTCTGGCATATTTTCCTGAGTTTTGCTCAATTATCATATGCTTAGGTACAAAGATGTGCGGAGGATAGAACAATACTGATCACCACATATGAGGGAAACCACAACCATCCCCTGCCCCCGGCGGCGATGGCAATGGCATCAACCACTTCCTCAGCGGCTCGAATGCTGTTATCTGGTTCGATGTCGAGCGCGGATGGTCTAATGAACCCCAATTTCTTCACAAGGACACTCCTGCCATGCTCCTCCAGCATGGCAACCATCTCCGCTTCAGCCCCATTCCCAACTGTTACATTGGACCTAACCCAAACCCAAAACAGCAACAACCCGTTACAATTTCAGCCCCAACCGAGCCAATTCCAATTGCCATTCCCTAACCCTACTCAGAATTTTGGCAACTCTTCAGCTACGTTGTTGCCTCAAATATTGGGCCAGGCCCTGTTGAATCAATCAAAGTTTTCAGGCCTTCAAATGTCCCAAGATGCCAATAAATCACCCCAACTGGGAGGAGGCCAGGACAACCCTCCACCCGACAACCTAAGCGCCGCAACTGCCGCCATTGCCGCGGATCCAAATCTCACTGCTGCCCTGGCAGCTGCCATCAGTTCCATCATCGGTGGATCGCGCCCGAGCAACACCACCACCAACCATATTGCCAACGATACACTTTTTGGCTCTAACAATAGTAGCACTACCAATGGACAGAACAAAACTAGCAATTCCAATTAATAGAGCAAAGAACAATTTAGTGTTTTTTTTTTCTTTCATTTCTAAAGTTTTAGGAAAGTATTAGAAAAAAAAGATAGAAGAAGAAAGGTCCAGATATACTTATATTTCGATTGAATTTTTTTTTTTTTATCCTTTTCTCGTAATTTAGGTGGTGGGAAATAAATAGAATTTTAGATTCTTTCTTATTAGAATAATTGGTGCAAAGCATTAGAACTATACGAAATCGAAATATTTTTATTTTTCTTGTTTCCATTGCTTTATGTTGATTTGTATGTATACGGAAATTAATGCAAGGATGATATTTTCGTTTTTTCTTTCTTTTTTTTTCCAGTATACTTTGTCAATGCATTATTTGTAGTTTTCCTCGATATGAAGCCAAATTTCAGAAAATTACATCGAAAAGGGAAGGAGAGAAAGAATAAACACCGGACTTATCCTTACGTGGAAGTTTTACGACAAAAGAATAAATAAATAAGTCATATAAAAGATATCATCATACAGCGGTCAAAGAAAGTGTCAAGGAAAACGTCTTGATGGATGCTGATATTGAACCGTCGTTTTGTTCTTGTTTTGTGCCTTGACGCAATTCAGTCGAATTTTTCCTGGGTTATTTAATTGTCGGGAACATCACTGTGTTGCGTTATCATTGTCTAGTTATATATTAAATGATGATGATATTGTCTATGAGATTTTAACCACTTCCATTGCCATATGGTTGTCGGGTTGTCATTCAAGCTTTTCATTACAAGCTGATCAGGTTTGATCGAGAGGAGGAACAGAGGGAAAAAGACAAAGGAAAAAACACGTTTTCTGCCCGAATTCTACGTTTTACCCTGCATGTTTCATGTTTGAATAAATCAAATTTTTATTTTTTATTTTTTCTAATCCAATTCACATCATATTTATATTCAAAGAGAAAACAGTTTGAACTGTGTTATGATTTGTTTTTATTATATAATTAAACAAATAACGATTATACTGATATCATTATTTCTTTAATTATATGGCGCGATTGTATTCAGAGAAAAAATCTGTTTGTATTTAGAAATAAATGCGTCTATAAAATAGCCAGATCATTATTACAAGATCACACGTAAATGTCCTACTCCATTCATTCAATGCAACATACTGTCTTTTCACTAAAAAATCTAGTGCTGGCCGAAAGAAAAGACTATAAATATTTTAGAGAAATATCTCCGTAAATTGTGCTTGGGACGTACTTACTTAAGAATCACGCTAAAGGCTCAGGCACTCGATAACAGGATAGGCACGGCTAGGACCGCTCCTGGACAAATATGCTTTTGAAAACACGTACAAATAGATAAAACCAGGATTTCTTGGTCAAGACATTGAGTCAGCTCTCTCTCATGCAAAATATCGAGGTAACAGTTGTATCCCATCATGGGTTTGGTTAATGCTCGGAGCTGGCAGGGTTATGTTCGCACTTCTATTTCGCATCGTTATCCAAAAGTATATAAAGTTAAATATAGCTCACAAATAGTTTAGTTTAAAATATAATCATATAGTTTATTGTAATAATATTTTTTATATCATGTATTGTTTTTTTTTTATAATTATATTTCTAATCGTGGCACAAAAGAGTCGTATTTATAATTATATTGTATTATATTATAGCGTTATATTGGATTCATCGTAGTTTCTATTGATTAGATATTTTAAATATGGGCTCCTCTAATTTGTTTTGACTTGATGAGGTTTACGGCGTATGATGAGTTGCCCTCAACTCAAGCTTAGAACATGATTTACTTAGGTATAAGAGACTTTTAATTACTATAAGACTTTGGATAAATCTGAAAAACTAAGTCAAATAATTAATTCTCATGCTTGTGAATTTGGTTGAATATTATGACTCTATTCCTTTACACTGTCGAACCCTATTTTGATTTCTTTAATTTAACATATATTAAACTCAGTTTATTTGATATAGATTGCTCAATATTAAACTAACGAAATATTTTTCTTATAAATTTAAAAATTGGAGTTGCCAATTGGTTTAATTGATAAAAATGAAATTAGAGTTTTCAGGTGGAAAAACCCTAATTTGACAACTAATCTATGAAAATTCTAAAAATTTGATTTTTAGAAAATTAAACCAGAAAAAATCGAATTCGGGAATTAACCTATTAAGGCTAAGTTATTGTGTAAAAATTAAAAAAAAATTGATGAGCTTTTATTTTTATAATTTTTCTAAAAATATTAAAAATATACCTAAATTCACAAAACATAACTAAAAATGATTTTTTTTAATTTTTTATTACAAATTTTTAAGAAAAAGGGGAAATTTTTTTTTTTTTAATTTTTAGATGGTTGGATTAAAGGTGCTTACGTACTCGGTAGTCGGAATCAAATCGACTGTATTTCTCTTTTTATAAAATTTTTAGTAGGTGAATTCTTTATATTTTGAAAACAGAGTCAGATTTATGTTTGTTTATCAATTTATTATTTTTTTAAAAAACTTAAGAAATATAATTTCACGAATTCGAGAAAAACCCTAACTAACTAAATTTTTTTGAAAAACTCGATTGATATTTTTTTCATTTTTAAAACTACTACATATCAAAAGATATCTTTTTTTTTTTAAATCCTAACTATAAGATATGTTGAAGATATGCTTTAAATACTTATCTCAAACGTATCTTTTCTAAATTCTAACCACAAGATACGTATTTTTTTTTTCAAAAAACATAATTTTACTAAAAAAAACGTAATTTAACTAAAACGAATTAGAATTAAAAAAAATATCAAGCAAACCATATGGAAATAAAATAAAATAAACCTGTACTTAAACAAAAAATAAATTAGTAACAATAATTGAATTAAGCTAAAATAAAATAAATAAATTAAATAATAATTTTTTATCGAATTGAGTCCTGCATGATTATCTACAATGTGCAATGCACATCGTGTTCAGCAATGAATCACGTATTGAAGTGGCTTGACTTATGTGTGATTGTTTTGGTCAGTGTTGTATCTATAAGTGTTCCCTCATGTATGGTCAATAGCGTAAAGGATGGGGATGTGTATGGTGAACAGGTGGGGAACGTGTGGTGATCAGGTGCTTGGACTCCAATGTATACAATTATGTTTTCATAAGGCAAGAGTTGTCTTGAATTGTGTGTGCGTAGCTTCAGGATGCACTATTGCTTCAGCGTGTGGTCAAGGCTTTGATCAAATTATAAGTTTCGGCCGCTTAGGGACGTGCTGTGGATGTGGAGTGATTGGTTGCTTTAGGTTGGAATTGCTTGAAGAAGGTTGGTAGGAGCATTTGTGGAGTAGACATTTAGTTGTGTAGCGTGTCAGGGCGTGATTAGCGTTGGGATAAGGAGATACTGTCAGGGGATTTCGTTGGCTTGGACTATTAAAGCTTGGTTATCTTTGTGTTCTGATTAGGTGATGAATTGGAATTGCATTTGATCAGTAAACGGACTTCGTCTAGATTGAAGATGCGGCAGCTGTGGATACGTGTGTATTGAAGGATAGTGTGAATGGAAATTTGGTTTTATGGATTGCTAGCGATAGTTGGAGTTCGGTCAGGTAAGGGAAGGATCAGATTTGGTGGATTAGTTAGTGAATGAATTGTCTTATATCAAAAAAATTATCCTCAATGTCATGTGTTGTTGTATTATTTATAAATTCACAATTGTATTTTTTGTATCGAAGATACGAAAGATATTATTATAATTTTTTGACGATTTAACTTAACTTTTAGAAACCTTACTTAATTCGGGCTTTCTATTTTTCAAGGCTTAATCTAATCTAATAATTTAATTTAGCCCTAATTATAAATCTAATCTAGTCCAATATAATTTAGATAAAAAAATTTATTTTATATTGGACTGGACCAAAATTGTTTTAATAAAGCTCAATTCTCTAACAATTTAAGAATTTATTAAATTAATTATATATATTACCTGATTTGATTTTAAACAATTCGACGTGATACGGTTTAACACGACTTAACTCAATATGATAAGACGTGACTTGACTCTCTCTTTTTTATTTTTTCATTTTTTCTTTTAATTTTCGTTTATTTTATTTTATTTTTATTTTTATTTTTTCTTTTTCTATTTATTTATTAACCTGGCTCAATTAAAAAATGAAAAAAAATAGCAAAAATGAGTTGTCTACAAACACTTACAAATGTAGTTTTGCCTACTAATTTCTCTCTAACTTCCGACTCTACTCCTTTATAAATACAAGATCAACACCTAACGTAACCTACTTAATACTTTGCGCAGTTGAGCCTTTATAATGCTCGTGAGTACTTATACTCTCCAAATACTTGACTAACTTAAGTATCAAAGTGGCCATATTAGACAATTTTTTTGCCTCCTCTCACTATGTTCTCTTTTGTAGGCTCATTTACTTGCACAAAGCCCAATTTCTCTCAAATCCATACTATTAAATATTCTAAGACGACATTTGGCGCCGTTTGTGGGAAATCAATCCAATTTCTTACCCAAACATAATAAACTCTCTCCCAAACACCATCTTTGATAGACATGTCTCATGTTAACAATCTTGAGAACTACTAGTTGGTGAATAATCAAGCTGCCAAGAACTAGTCCCTTCCAAGGGAATTACTAGAGGAGTGCTTGGTTGAGGAGTTTGTTGTCTAAAATAGGTTACTCCGCGCTTACCTTGAGGAACCTAAGAAGCGCAACGCGCAAACCTACCCACTAGAAGCTTCTGATGCCTGCACTAGGCAAAATAACCACTAACAACAGCAGTAGAATCCTAAGGATTAGCAACCTGATCCCTTAGTACAGTAACAACCAGTAAGGTCTACAGTTACTCGCAATCTAGCCTTGGCTGGCAATGAACATGTGGTTGACTCCCACAGAGCACTAGCACACTATGTAGTATGTCGAGCTCATTTGGTAGATGATATCGACCTTAATGAGCTCTACGCAATTGTAAGAAGGCTCTCAAAGTTGTAGGGGATTAAGCTAGCTGGCGACGTCAGGCTGGTCGCCAATAACAAACCTCCCTTCACCTAGGGTGTTCGGGATGAAGTGTTGCCTCTTAATAGCAAATTTCTTACCTTGGACCAATATGATGACAGGGGTGACTTTGATGATCGTCTCCTCCACTTTTGCACCATCATGAACCCTCATGGTTATGGAGATGACATTTTATGCAAGGCTTTTCCAAATACGTTGAGGAGAGTAGCTCGGACATGGTTTAACCCCTTGGTTGAGAACCCCATCAGCTCTTTTGATGAGTTGGCATGGAGGTTTAGCCTCCACTCCAAGGCTAGTAAGCTTCCATCTAAGGACACATCGTCCTTGCACCTGATAAGGCAAAGTGGAGGTGAGACTATGCGAATTTGTAGCCTAGTTCAATAATGCTACGGTCGAGATCCCTCAACTAGATGAGGGAGTAGCTGTGCACGTTGTATAACTTGGCATTTGACCTTTGGGAGACTTCTTCTGATTATTTATGAAGAGCAAACCAAAGACTTTGGCTATTTTCTTGAATAAGGCCTAAAAATACATGGTCCAAGAGGATAACATTTACGCCAGGCATAATGCTAATCGAAAGAGGTCAAGGAGAGATTGTTTGTAAAAGATTGCCTCAGTGGCAAGGCGCTAAACAGGGTATGTTATGCCTCGAAGTTGCAGAGTCGCAACAGTCCCACCGTATAAACGATTCTATGATAATAACTGGCCTCACAGTGCCTACCATAGACATAATCTACACAAGGCGTCGACGACTCCTCATTTTAAAGTAAACAGTCCGATTAATAATTAAACTACAATTATGATAAATAGTGAAAATTTCTAATAAAAATAAATAATTATAAGTAAATCCACAGAGCTTCTCAGGAAGTTTCACATAAACATAACAGTTCACTAGATTACATAATAACTATGAGTCTTTCATCCTTAATTACATGGTCACTCTAGTTACACATTATACTAAGTAACTTGATCCTCACACCCCTAGCTTCAAACGGACTAACCTCTGGGTAATTGTAGGGCAGCATAGTACTTGAGGTGTTCAGAAATCAGAACCTGCAAAAGGATCTATAAATGTATGAGCAACTACAGCTCAGTAAGTTGAATTGGAGACTCATGAATGCATACAAGCACAAACAGGGTTATCAAACAATTATTTTCATGCAATGCAACAATCAAGTGTCATCGCACAACGTAGTCCGGTCCGTTGTGAAATCAGAAAAATTTCACCCGCTCCAATCCGGATTGAGGAGTTCCATGTTATGCAGCAGCTCACAACCAAACCTAGGCTTGTGCAATGGAGACCTCGCTCCTCCCGCGACTATCTTCGAACCATTGACTTCACCCCCACCGCGACCTCCTCTCCTATCACTTAGTTCGACTGAAGATGAAGAAAGGACCATTTTGCAATCCTACACTATTCCTTTCGAAGGGGTCGGTATTTGGTTGGAGAATCCTATGATCCCCTAACGGGTTGCAATGCATGATATTTTTGGTTATTAGGGTCGACTAAGATTAAATTTCCTTTAGGGTGTCCAAACAATTTCATACCAATTCAATCAGTCACCAAATCACTCACAATACAAATTTCAGCACGAATTCAAAAACATCAAACACATGCGTAAACTACTTACATTCACAATCATATACAAGCCTAAGTCTCTGAGTACTACAAAACTATTACTCTATTACAATAAGCAATAACCCAACTTACTTGAAATTACTCAATCGCTCGATCCCTTAGTCGCAAGCTGATTTGTTTCTGGGTGTCCTATAATACAAATAGGTCTTTTTAGTACTTATATTTTATGGATTCATATTCTAATTCATAATGTAACTCATTTTTCCCATGTATACCTATAACATACTAATGATTCGTTGTACTTTATTTCGGGGTTCGAATCCTAAACTAGATTCTAGTTTTAATTCCTAAGTCTTAAATAGGCTCGAATCCCAATGTGACATTAATCACGTTACGCTCGGGTATTCAAATATCCTATTGGGTTTTTATTCGGTATTTTAAACTATTTGGTACACGCTAACCCTAATTGAGGTATCGAATTTATTCCCGACGTGAGAAAATTTTACATTTTGAGACATTTACTTAAAATTAAATGTTATTTCAGATTTATTATTTTTCTGATTTCTATTATAATATTATCTAAATAACCCCCTTTTTTAGATTTATTAATTTACAATTTCACATATTACTAATTTCTTATATTAATTACCTAATTTCCTAAATTAACCATACTTAATACTCTAAAGGCTAAGATTAGGGTTCCACTTCAGAAATTAACATCCCTAAACATATAATTAATATCTAAATCAGTAATTAACATCTTAATCACCTAATTAACCCCAAATCACCTAATTTTTTCCATCATTTTAGGGCTAAAAATTAACTTAAAAATTTCGAAAATTAATTTTAAAAAAATGGATTTATAGCATTGTTTTACATCATATGAACATCTTACATAAAAAATTTGAGCTCCAAACTACACTCCTAAGCCTATTTATTTTCCGTTCTAATCATGCTCGGTTTTGAACAATTTGTTGAGAACCCTATATTTTCAGACATAATTAAACTAAATAAATATTTTTCCCTAAATCTACATATAATAAAATCTCAGAATAACAAGTTTCATAATTTTTTGGGCAAAATAACTAATTTTAAAAAAATATTCAAAAATGGGGGTAAATAAGAGACTAACAGGTTCAAAGCTTTTTGGCCTTCCAAACCTGGTCCAAGGTTGTCGGCCGGTCCAGACGGTGGGTCTAGTGTAGGGTAGTGGTGGTGGCTCGGTCCCAGGTGGTGGTGAGTGGTGGGTTTGGTTCACTTGCCCAATCTGCATAGTTTTCTTTTCTTTTTTTATTTTCTAGATTTTCTCTCGATTTTTTCAGTGTTCCTATTTTTCCCAAATGCTAAACTGTCCAAATGACTTCTATAAATTTTTCCCCTATTTATAGACGTTTGTTGTAATTAATATGCATTAATTTGACAAGATTTTGCCCATTTTCCTTGATTTTTTGCTTTTAGGTTGTCTAATTTTTATTGGCTGATTTTTCTTTTGCAGATTTAGACCTGCCACGACTTGATTTGGATCATCTTATCCTCTTCTAATTTTTTTTTTATTTTTCCATAATTAATTTATAATTTTCTTTAATTATTTACTTAGTTTTTAACCAATTTAAGTAATTTCGCGTATTTTTATTTACATGTAAATATATGTGGGGGTACATGTGAACATTCTTAATTATTATTTTGGTCATTCTAAAATTTTTAGTATACATATAATCTATCTCTAGTAATTTAGTAGTTATTAGATTACACTTTTTGCCTTTTCGGTAATTAGCAATTATTATGCTTAAAATTTGAACATTTTATAGTCTCTTATTTTACTACTTATTTTCTTAAATTTAAGTTTATGGGGTCATTTTTACTAATATTCCTCTAAATAGTTTATAATTTGGGTTTGATCGGATTCTTTAACCGATCGCCCTAAACCTTGAGTTTTAAGTTCAATCCTATGGTTACTTGACTTAGCTTTAGGACTTACAGGGTAGAAGAGGAAGGCTTAAGCAGTAAGAAGCACCGAGCCAAGTGGAACTTGTAAGCCCTAAATGTAAGCTCTGTAACTATAAGATCATGCTTAATACATAAAGTTTAAGGTGATTAGTTAAATGATCTGATCGAGCCTAAATTATAAAATAAAGCTAGAAATATTAGTAAAAATAATCTTGTAAGTTTAAATTTAAGAAAATAAGTAATAAAATAAGAGAACATAAATTTTTCAAATTTTAAATATATTATTCGTTATTTTATCGGAAACGCATAAAATGCATTTCGATAATTAATGAATCGCTAGAGATAAATTATATGCATACTAAAAATCATAAAATAACATAAATAATATTGAGGAATATTTATTTGTACCATATATGAATTTATATTTAGGTAAAAATACGTGTAATTATTTGAAATATGTGAAATAGGCTAAAATAATGTTAAATAATTAAAGAAAATGCATGAATAATTAAGGGAAAATCAAGAAAAATGAGGAATGATCTAGATTAGAGGCATGGTAGCTTGGAAATAGAGAAGCAAAATTGACCAATTAAAATGCAACAAATAGAAAGTGTGAAAAAGAAGAGATGCGGCTCATGTCACCTCAATTTAATGCACAAAAAATCTCCAAGACCTCTATAAATATCTAAAATTTTACAAAAACTCATTTGGAATGTTTGGAATTGTGGAAAATTAGAGAGAGTAGAAAACAAAGGGTAAATTAGGGTTTCCAAGAAAATTATAAAAATCTATGCAATTAGAGCCTTAGAGAGAAACCAACACTTGACGAATACCCGGGAGTGGATAGTCACCATCACCACATAGTGGTGGTAGCACTCAATCCGACTGATAAGGCCCTAGTGGTCGGTGGTAGCCAAAGCGGCCAATGCTGACAAGTTTCGATTCTCTCTCGATTTTTCTTAAATTGTTAAAAATATTAAACATATTCGAAAAATTATGAATTTTATTATTTGAGGATATTTTAGTGTATATGTTTAGGAAAAATTTTATTTTGATGAATTTACATTAAGAAATATACTATTCTTAAGAAATCGTGCAAACTAGAGCTTTGTTTGGGTTATAAATAAATGATTTTAGGAGTGTAGTTTTGAGTTTAAAATTTTTGTGTAAACTACTTAAGGGTTATAGAATAGCTCTATGAAACCCTTTTTCAAAAATTAATTTTTGAAATTTTTAGGCCTTAAAATGATATATAAAATGGGTAATTTAGAGATAATTAGATAATTACCGTTTTAGTGCATAATTATATGTTTTAAGATGTTAAAATATGATTTTGTAGCATTTAGGGGTTAGATGCAATTATTATGATATTATGTAGTAAATGTGTAATTGATAAAAATGGTAAATTTTTGGTTAATTTTGTAAATTAGGATCATTAAGTATAAAATCTGATTTGGGATGAATTTAGATATTAATTAATATTGGGAGATGATATTAGAGTGATAGAAATGTTACATGTGTATATTATGTACATAATAGGTAATAATACATAATATGAAAAATTGGAAATATAATAAATAGAAAATATTAAAATAAAATTGATATTATATTAATAACAGGAATATATACAAAATCTGGTAGACGACTTAAATTTAGGTATTTATATGAAAAATGTAAAATTTTTTCATATTAGGAGTAAGTTTGATATATTAATAAGGATTTAAGTGTACTAAGTAGAATAAAATATTGACTTAAGACCAAACAAGATTTTAGGATTCTTAAGCCTAATGTGATTAATTTCACATTAGGTTTTGGATCGCATTTTTAGGCTTTACATACAATACCCTTAATTAGAATTACTTTAGAACCTAAATTAGAATCGGATTCGAAAACCAAACCTTAAACTAAGGATGAATCAATAATAACTAATATGTATATGAGAAGAATTGAGTTAAATCATAACCTAGAGTATATATATTTATATACCAAAAGAGGGTTCATTAGGAAAACTATGTTTAACACAAAGATGAATATTATTAATTATTGTCTAAAATATATATCAGCTAAATAAAACCTATCTCCAAGTAAAGAATAGGCCTAAATTATATAAAACAAAAATTCTACTGCGTCTTCTAAATATTGGTTATATTCAATTAAATCTTCTCCGTTATTATCTTTTGTATTTTGAGACATTAAACGTTTAATTGCGATCTAAAATATTTTCAACATTTAATAACCAAAAATATAATTCATGGAATCTTTCAAGAAATGTTATACAATCTATTAAATAATTATAAAACAATTCTATATCCTGTTCATTTTCACGAAAAGGATTATAATCTACAAACATATATTTTACAAAATTTGATTTTATTAATGATCAAGAATATTGATTACATTGAAAGCAAGCCAAAGATAATTCTTATGAAAATGCTCTAGCCAAACTATAGCACTAAACAGGTATTGTAATGCTTCGGCTTCTTTTTCCCAATTTTGTGGATTATATTATTTAAACATCTACATAACAAAACGTTTTATTAGTACCAATTACTATTAATTATATTAGTATAATACCACTCAAGAAATTCTATTGCACTATTAAGATAATTATAAATATGAATATCAATAATAATTTGTGACATAAATATACATGCAAAAATATAATTAAAACCACTACAGGCGGCAGTGCCAAGTCTAGTGGGGATTTATGCAAATATGAGACCTCCAAAAGGCGATAATACCGGCCGATTATGGGGTTTTGATTTGTTGATAGGCAGATAAAATCTCGTAAAATTACACCTAAATTGATTGGAGATTCCCCACACGAGATATGAAGTAAAAGAAGAATTAATTAAACAGAAATTTTATTAATTGAAACTAATTTATACAAAATACAAGAGCATAAATGGATATTGAAATATTGAGAGGTAAAATTATTCTACCTCAAAAACAGAGTGAAGCAAACAATTATGCTTCAGGAAATATTTGAATGATTTTCAAAAATCAAAGAAGAAAGTGAGAGAGAAAAGAAGATAAGTTGTATGGGAGAGAGAGAGAGAGAGAGAGAGAAGATGAGATGGAAGAGAGAATTGGAGAATTGTATGAAGAGAGGATGGGAGAGTTGTAAGTTTGTGTGTATGTGTTCGAATGATCTCCTCTGCTTCTAGAGGTTCCATTATATAATGGAAAGCATTGGATATAGTAGTAGTATTGTGACAAACAAGATATTATAGAAACAGTAGTATTGTGGCAGACAGGGTACTGTAGAAACAATAGTATTGTAGCAGACAGGATACTGTAGAAACAATACTATTGTAGCAGACATGGTACCGAATGATTGAGATTGATAGTATTGTACACTATGGTATATGTATAAAATACCATATTTCTACTTCATAGTGCAAAAAGATACAATATTCATGGATCTCCTAAATCTATTTCATAGTAGTCATCTTCATTGGTATTTCTGTTATGGTGAGATGTAGAGCCCGAGTCTGAATTTGATTCTTATGTTGATTCATTGATATTTGCTAATGCCCTTTCCAGAATTTGTTTCATTTGTTCTGGAGAAGTTGCACTTGCGAGTGAAGAAATCAGAAACCCTCTATTATGATATTGTGGAGTTGCAATTCTGGATGGTGGATTCGAGGAATTAGTCTTGATCTAATTTAAAATTGAATCTGTTTCACACTTATTTCACATTTTGAAGCTGTCCCACCATTTGACTTTGTATATTCTGACCAAATTGATTGTATTTGATGTTCGATCTTGCTTGTAATCAAACCACCAAGCCATGACCCAAGATATTCCAATGTGAACAAAATATAACATCTCCTTTTGAAAATTTTTCTCATGAGATGTAGGATTGTAATTATTCATAAAAGTGTTGAATCCATCTCTAGCATTTTCATGAATAATTTTAGAGGTTGCACCAAATTGTTCCCACTAGCATGTAAACCAGTTAGGAAGATTTAAAAAAGAACAATTATAAAAAAATATTAACTAAGTGTGTGATCTTTTTGGATTCATTTGATAAAACGCATTCCACCATGGCTACTTATAATCATAATAATTATAAGTGGCTTGATGACTTGGTTGTGCAGAAAATGGTTTTATATTGAGTTTTATTGGGGTAGTTGGATGAGTCCGCCATTCTTTTAAGTCGATTACTTTCGGTATTCTAATTGTAGAATAGCTGAACCTTTTCAAAATGTTTGAATTTTATTGATCCAGTTTCAATTAAGATTTTTTCATAAAACTGGATTGTTTAGGATCATACGGTATATAGTAAAAGTCTTTCATAAATATTTTTCTTGCAAATTCAAAGGGATCCTTTTCTGATAGGTCTTCTTCTATAGAGAAAACATATCTAGAAATAGGTTTTATAAAAAATTTTGACCTTTGATTAGCAGGTATTGATCTAGAAGGTACTGGAGTTGATATTTCAGTGAGCTGAAAGTTCTGATTTTTCCTCTAACTTTCTATTGGTTGAGAAATTTTTGGTAACATTGGGACTTTATTTTTTGATTGTAAGACTATTGAGATTGCCTTAAGCAAACCAAGAGTTGGTTCCATATCAGCCAATTTTGAAAGAATTTTATTGGATTGGATATTGGGGATGGATTGATTATTTGAAGACATTGGTTTTGAGGTTTTAGAAGAGGATTCCTCTTTAATTGTCAATGGGGTATTAGATGATTTACATACATCTAACCATGATTTGAGATTGGTTAATCCTTTATTGGGAGTTGAGGAGATTTTTTCTTTTCCTTTATTCTTCTCTTTTTTGGGAGGCATCTATCTGCAAAAATTCACGAGTAAGGAAATCAGGAAAGGAATTTGAAGATCTATTAATATGCTCTATTTCAAAATTAAATACAAAAAGAATAGATTGCCATCTGGCAAAATTTTGTTTTGATGCAATATTTTGTACATCTTTTAATAAAACATTTTTAGCCGCTTTACAATCAATTCGTAAAAAAAATTCCGATTTAGCAAATCTCCTTGGAATTTAGAAATTGTTAAGACAATGGCAAAAATTTCCTTTTTGATTGTAGAATAATTAGATTGACAATCATTCCAATTTTTTGACACGAATTGAATAATATATTCCTTATTATTTTGTTTTTGCTTTAGAATTCCTTCGAACCCTAAATTAGAAGCATCAGTTTCTACTATTTTTGGTAATGAGGGATCCGTAATGTGCAAATAAGGAATCTCTTTAATTCTTTGTTTGATCAATTTCATTATATTTGTATGTTCATTTATCCATTGAGGTGGATTTTTCTTTAATCTTTAATATAATGGCTTACATATTATATTAAGATTTGGGAAAAAATCTTTAACATAATTTAAACTTCCTAAAAATCTTTGGAGTTGATTTTGGTTTTTGATTTCATTAGGAAATTTTTCAGTAAATTCTATAGATCTCTGTATAGGAATTATTGTTCCATTGTGAATATTAAAAACTAAGAATCTAATTTTAGTCTAAAAGAGACTAATCTTTGTTGGTGAAACAACTAAACCATTATTTTTTATTACATTAATGAAGATTTTTAAATGTTTAAAGTGTTGATCTATATTGGATGAAAATATTAAAACATCATCTATATATATTATTATGAAATTAATATAACCATTAAAGATTTCATTCATTATCTTCTGAAATTCAGAAGGAGTATTTTTTAATCCAAATGGCATTACATTCCACTCGAATTAACCAAAAGGAACTGTGAAGACAGTTTTGTATCTATCACTTTCCTCGATTTGAATTTGCCAAAATCCAAATTTCATATTAAATTTTGAAAATATTTTGGCATTATTTAACCTATTAAGTAAATCTTTTTTATTGGTTGTTGGGTATCTTATCCATTTCAGAGCAGTATTAAGAGGTTTATAATTGATTATTAATCTTGGGACACCTCTTTCTATTTCTGCGTTTTTATTGACATAAAAAGCAGAATAGCTCCATGGAGATCTACTTTTTCTAATTAGTTTTTTATTAAGCAAGTCTTTTATTTTATTTTTACAATGATTTAAGACTTCATTATTCATTTGAGTTAGTCTAGCTTTTGTTGGAATATTTTTTTCATTAAAATCATTTTCATATGGAAGATTTACAATATGTGATTTTCGATTCCAAAATGCATTCGGAAGTGTAGAACAAATTGAATTTTTTATTTCTGATTGTAATTGAGAAATTCTTAACCTTAAATTTTCATTGTTAAGTTGATTTTCAATTTTTTTTTGAATTCAAGGTCATTTTTTAAATACATCAGATGGTTTTCTTTACACTGTATTAAACAATTTAATTCATCATTCTTTAATTGATTTATATATTTAGTTTGTGGTTTTGTGATGAATTTGATTTATGAATAGAGTTCCTAAAATAATATTTTTATTTAAGTTTTCTACTAGTATAAAAGAAGTTTTATAAGAAGCATTATCTTTTAATATTTCAATATTAGATAATTTATATTTGATGCATAGTTTATTACCTGATGCAGAATTTAGAGATTGGCTAGTTTTCTCAAAATATTTCGTCGGGATCAAGCCTTCTCTAATGCAATTTAAATCTACACTAGTATCAAACAAAACAAGTGTTTGTACAACAAATTCATTATTAATTCTGATTGAGATATTAATTAACCATTTTCTTGTTGTTATTTGAATAAAATGCATTAAATAATCATCATTCCCATTTGTTGGTAAGATTTCTTTTTTTTTTCATTCGAAGTCTCAGATTCATTTTCTTGGATTATTTTTTGGTTTAATTCAAATAGTTTTTTTTGAAATTTTATTTGCATTAGTTTTAATTCTTTTATTTCTTGTTTTTGAATGTTGATTTCATAAAATGGAAATCATAATATTAGATTAAATTTAGTCTTGTGATCTAAATTTATAAGATTAAGATAAGTTAGTCTCTTTTGAAAATATGAATTTACTTAGAAGATCTATGTTCTCTTCTAACTTTGCTCCCACTGAGTAGTCAGAAGAATCCATGTTAAACAATAAAGATGAAATATATATAAAAGATTTTGACAAAGCAATAGATGAATGGAAAATACCAAAAACTTCTTATGATCAAATATATCAAATAGGCAAATGGAAAATCTTTGAAAAAAATGATTATGTTATAGTTACAGAAGAAAAGGACAATCCAGTTTCTGATGGCTTAACAACAATAAAACTTTTAAATATAGAATCAATAAAAAAAATATGCAAAAGATTGGAATTATATGCATTTAGGTTTAGTCTAAGTAGGAGCAAAACCTCTTACTAAATTAGGTCTAGATACCTCTATCTTCATGGTTTTCAGAGATGCTAGGAAATTAATATATGAAAGATCAATACATGCCACTATTGAAACCAATCTTTGTAATGGACCAGTTCAATTTGAATGTTACCCAAATATTACCCTTGCTCTTAGAGATAAGACAATAACGAGTTTATTAATCCTCCAAATTAAAATACATAATTACAAAATGATAGAAGAATCAATACCAATGGTTGTAATATATAGAATATATTTAAAATTAATGAAGACTGCTTTTGGTTCTAAGGCATATAAAATGGATAAGAGAGGCCAAACTCTACTCATTCAGATAGATTTAACTAAAGCCAATGTATTTGTCCAAAAAATGATCCGATGGTCTTAAGTCAATTTACCTGAGCATTGGGAAGTAGAAAACCTACTTCCTAAACGACCAATATACAATACTAAATAGTCAAATGTGATCCAACAACCAGATGGTAAAGTTACCATCCAATTCAATATAAAATCTTTTGATAAACCAAATAGACCATTGGAAATAAGATTTATGTCATCTTCTTCAAGAAGATCAATAGACCTTCTAAATCTTCCACTAATAATTTACACTCCATATACTACTCAATCTAATAACTAGCAAGATAGACAGTCAAATATTCACGATAATCCATCCCTTTCAGGAATTGTCCATAATAGGTCTGGTATAACCCAACCAGTTTATCAACTAAATGAACCAGAACATGGGGAACCTTCATTATCAGAAATAGGTGATCTAGAATTAAATGTCATAGAAAAACCTTTCGAACCAAATAAATTGCTTTTAAATAATGAATTCAATTCACATAAAAATGAAAAAAATTAAAAAATGGTACTTTGAAACATTTAGCCAGATAAAAATGGAGATAAAAAATGAATATTATGATTTCATAAATGAAATTGGTGCTCAAATATATTTTTTTTTAATGGTTTGAAAATTATTATTTGAAACCCAAAGAAATTAATGTAATTAATGGATGTTTTAAATGGAAACTAAGTGATGGACAGATTATAGAATCATATCATCCACCATTAAGTAATATAAAAATGGTTCACAAAAATACAGACATAACCCTTATTCCTTTTAAAAATGCTATAAATGAAGAAGGTTCAGGAATAAAGAAAATAATAAATCAAAATAATTATACTAATCAGCATTTGCACACCAAAGGGGAATAATTAAATAGAATGGAAGATATAATTAATATTGAAATCAGTAAGATAAGTGAAAAGTCTTTAAACAATAAAACCAATAAAAATACACCTTTATTCAAACCTTTTGAAATGCCCAAAAATTCATTAATCCAAGGAATGAATTTTTTAAAGCCTTAGAAGATAGGAAAAGAATATTGAAAAATAAAACAATAAAAGAAGAAACTTCCTCTTCAAAACCAATAAATTTTTTAAATATGGATACTCCAACCTTAATTAGGAAAGATATCGTCATTGATGATATACCTTTAGAAAAAATTCATACTTTAGATAAAACAGATAATGAATCAATAAATGAAACAATGTCTAACATTTCTTTAAAAGATAATATTAATGAATCAAATGTTGAAGTCAATAAGATTAATTGGAAGGAACCTCAAAAATTGTATTATTAGAGGGCAACGCCTCCTGATTTACTAATTGAAGAGAAAAATGACAATTACCAAAATAAATACTCTATAAGATCTACGTATGAATGGAATATAGATGGATATTTAGAACAGAAAATTCTCAATGTTCTTAATCAGATGATAATATTCTCAAATACTAATAAAATTGTTCTAAATGTTACTGATTACCAAGTAGCACTCCTTTTAATTTTTGGTTTCGTTGGACAATTAAAAGGATAGTAGGATAGCTATCTTACTAAGGAACAAAGAATTAATATCCTCACTTCATGTAAAATTAATGAAAATAATAAGAGAATATTAGATGATAATAATAAACTAATTCAAGATATGGTCAATACTTTAATATTTTCAATAAGTCAGCATTTCATAAGAGACCCTTCTTATATTAGGGATAAAACTTTAGATCTATTATCTAATATGAAGTGCAAATCCCTAGGAGAATTTAGGCAATATAAAGATATTTTCTTTCAAAGAGTCTTTCTTAGAAATGATTGCAATCAACCTTTCTGGAAAGAAAAATTTCTAGCTAGTTTACCGAAATTAATAGGTGAACAAGTTAGAAAGTTACTAAGAGAAGAAAACAATGGTGAAATTCCTTATGATAGTTTGTCATACGGAGAATTAGCATCATATGTTAATAAAATTAGAACTAATTTATGTAATACTATAAGATTACAAAAACAATTAAAAAATGAATAGCGCTTAAAACGCCAAAGTCTTGGTGATTTTTGTGCTTAATATGATCTCTCTTTTGTCAATAAGAAATTGAAACATAATAAAAATCCTCTTATACTTCTTCAAATTGTCCCTAATGTATAAATAAAAAACCCCAAAGAAATTTTAAGAAAAGGTCATTTAAAAGATTAGAAAATGAAAAGAAACTTGAAAATAAAAAATATAAAAGGAAATCATATAAACAACTAAGGTGTTATAAATGTAAAAAAATTGGTCACACAGCAAATTTTTGTAAGATAAACAATAAACTTAATGAATTAAACTCAGATGAACAAACAATGGAAAATATCCTACAAATATTTTGTGAAAATGAATCCTCTTCATCAGAAAATGATTGTGACAATGGAATCTAAGTTAATGACATAGACTCCACTTCATCATTAGATGAGGAAACGCATGAAATTAATATGTTAACAAATAATGAAGAAGCAATTCTTAAAAGAATCGATCAAATGTTTAATGATAATGAAAAATTTGAGTACATTAATAACTTTAAAACCAATATATATATATATATATATATGTATATATTATCAAAATATAAATACTAAAGAGTGTATTGATATTTTAAGACATATGGAAACTAGTCGACTTGCGATTGGCTGAGTAAGCAACTAAGGATACTGGGTAAGTTGGGATTAATACATTGTTGTATTTTGGAGTACTAATTTATAGTACTCAAAGGCTTGAAATTGTACTTGATTCTATTTGTTAAATAGTCGACTATGCATCTGTGTTTGTTTTGGAGTTGTTGATGTGATTTGATTTACCGTTCTAGCTTATATTGTATGATTTGTATGAAATGATTAATTACCTTAAACTGGACCTAATCAAATATATGACTTATAAACAAAAATCGAACATACATAATAACCTATTAGGAGAAACCTAGAATTCTTTGGCCAAATACCGGCCCTTTCAAAATGAATAGTATATTGTATGATTTGTATGAAATGATTGATTACCTTAAACTGGACCTAATCAAATATATGACTTATAAACATAAATCGAACATACATAATAACCTATTAGGAGAAACCTAGAATTCTTTGGCCAAATACCGACCCTTTCAAAATGAATAGTGTTGGATAATATAATTGGTTTCTTCTTCATCCTTAGTCGAACTAAGTGACAAGTGAAGAGATTGTGGCAAGGGTGAAGTTAATGGTTCCAAGGTAGTTACGGGAGGAGTGGTCTCTCCATTGCATAAGCCTGGGTTTGGTCGTGAGCTGTTACATTAATAGAAACTCTTCAACCCAAATTAAAGTGGGTGTAATTTCTCTAATTTTACGATGGGTTGGACAATGTTGTACGATGGCATTTGCTTGAACATGCATTGTACCTAATAATTTGGTTGATAATCTTGTTTGTGTTTGTTGTATGGTTCTAAGTTTTCATCTCAACTTATTGAGCTGTGGTTGCTTACATCCTTATAGACGTTGTTGTAAGTGCTAGCTAGGAAGTGACTTACAATTACCTTGAAGCTAGCAACTACTAGATCTTGGAGAGTGAGGAAATACATCTAAAATACTGATATATCTTTAAGGTCTTAGCTTTTATTTAAAATATTTCATTTTCAAATAATGTATTACTTAGGAAATATAGGCCAATAAAACCTTATAAACATTATTTGTAATACTTAAATCTTAATGTATGTATATATTTACATACTTTCTTAGGTAAATAACTTATTTAATTTATGAACTGTTTACTTCAAAGTGGGTTAGTCGTGGATGCCTTGTGTAGATCAAGTCTAAGATAGCAGCTGTAGGGTTAGCTTTTATCCTAGAATAGTTTGTATAGCGGGATTGTTACGACTCTGTTGCTTTGGGCCGTGACAGAACCCCCTCCCCCCTCCCATTTACATGTAGCATACCCCTTTGAACCGACCTATCGCCCAAGTCTATTTTGAGGTATGGCATAGAGACTTGCTATAAAAGCCTGCCATAATAAAGGGCAACCCTAGTTGTTGAAACTTGAACAAGTATTGTCAGTTCTACAATGACTATAGCCACACCACCGAGAAATGCTTCCATTTGAAGAATGTAATCGAGTATGTTATTCAATAGGGCTTCTTTGGTGAATACGTGGCTCAACAGAGGAACAATGACTGTTCCGGAAACGATGAGGATAGGGCACTTTAGAGGCGGCGAATCAAGGGTGCCTAAGCAAAGCAAAATGATGACTATCGCATTTACCGCCGATGACATGATAGTCAAGAGTATGTAAATCATTGTACTTACAAATCGACTATTGCGCATACTGCTGTAGAAGCTTGATATGTTTGGATAGATGGTGAAGTATGAGATAGAGCTGAGTGTGTATGAAATCCAATATTAACCATGAACAGCTTACAAGGCACAAATGCTGGTCGACTTTGTGGTTGAATATATAGGAGAGGAGGAAGCACTATTAGGGGATGACAAACTAGTGTAGACTCATCACGTTGATGGATCATCTACCTCAAAGAGTAGAGGTATAAGTCTCATTTTGATCGGACCACATAAGATCACAGTTTACTATGCCCTTAAGTTCAAGTTTGACAACAATAACAATGAATTTGAATATGAGGCCCTAATAGTTAGTCTCAAATTGGCTTAGGAGATTGGTACCGAACATCTACAAGTTTTCTCAAACTCTATGCTTGTCATCCAACAAGTCTAGGGTGAATATTAGGTTAGGGACAACACAATGGTAAAGTATTTAGAGAAGGTGAAGAGCCTTCTAGCTAAGTTTCCTATCTATGTAAACCATCATAAAGATCTCTTGACTTTAAAACTCAAGAGCAGATTGGTTATCTAAGCTCACTTCTACAGGGATATAGAAGCCTAAGATGAAGGATAGGTTTGCTTGCAAAAGTTTGGCTACTGTTAGGTTGGTTGACTAGTGGTTGGAACCTTCTCGTTTAATGCCTTTCTATCCTTTGGCGGGCTCAAATTGCGTTGTCAAGTGACCTAATATCTATGGTTTCTAGGATATCTCCAATCTTGTATTTTAATCCATCGATGAATTGGGATACAGTTCAGTCTTCTGGCTCGTTGACTTCGCATTGGATCATCAACATCTGAAATTCCTTGACATAAGCTTCAACAGTTGATCCTCCTTGCCTCAGTTCTTGTAATCTTTTGAAGGTATTTTGTAAACAGTAGCTTGACACAAATTTCCTCCTCATGACCCTCTTTATCTCATCCCAACTCCTAATTTCTCATTCCCCTTCTCTTCGTTTGGTGGCCTGCAAGTTTTTCCATGATAGATTAGTGTAACCAGTAAACTCCAACATAGCAAGTCTAACTTTTGCATCATTGGGCACTTTGTGGCATTCAAATTGCTTCTTAATTTTGTCTATACAATCTAGGTAATCTTTAGCATCTCCACTTCCAGAAAAGCTTAGAATACGCATCCTCAACCCTTCAACCCTAGGGGCTCGTACATTCCTTTCTTTGGGTATTCCTTCATTTCATTGCCTCCTTTCTCTTCCTCCTCAATCTCTTCAAGGGCTAGCCTTCATCTGGCATCCCTACCCATTTTTTCAACTCGGGGTGGTTAAGCTAGGGCATTAACTCGACTAAACTGACCATTACCTCGCTCTTATTGCTTACATCCTTAGGTTGGGCTATTTCTAGCTTGTTGTCTATCTTCTTGGATAATAGTCACCAAACTAGCTATAAAGTCGGTGAGCCTATCTAATTAGTCACCTAGTGATTGAGGTGTAAAGCTCCTTTCTTGCCTTTATCTTTGTTGAGCATCACTTTCTTGGTTTCCCAAAATTCCCTGAACACTTGAATATGACATTGTTGGTTAACTCACAAAATTGATGTTTTAAATACCTCCTAATGTTCTTTTCATAAGTAACAACAGTATAACAATAACTACCCCTTCTAATATTATGACAACTACACAGTGGATAAACAAACAATCATACTATGTTTTTACATGTAGGAAACAAAGGAAAATAGAGCACAAAATTTTCCCTCAACACTTCTCAAATACCAAATGCCTGTGTTAACAGTAAAACTTCTGTCATACGAGAACAGTAACAAACTACTTAAAGAACATAGTAACAAAATCCAGCTTCAAACATAACCAAGCTTCGATACCAACATGATACGGGTTCGTAGGTGAACATACGGCCCAATATCACGTGTAACCAATGGGTGAGTCTAGATTGCGAGATGTTTTGAAAGATAAATAAGAGTTGGAGGTTGAGCAAGGGTTCTTATGCATCGACAATGGATATGATGCACTAACGCCTCACATGAGCTTGAGCTACATTTGATATGACGCACAAGTATGGCTGGAGGTCACTCGCAATTAGTCTACGCTCAGTAAGCTAGATAAGAGTAGCTCAAGAGTAAGTAGAAGAACACTTAGCTTAAGAGAGTGTAAAGATTCAATATATTATCTCTATGTTCTTGCAGCTATTACAATTTGCAAGTTTTTATAGTACCTAATCAAGGTAAGTCCTAGGTTACAGGAAATTACAGAAAATGATCCCTACTAGCTAAGAAAAAAGGAGGAGTAATTTATAAAGGGATCATTGTAATCGTAGAAAAAGAATATCCTTTGTCAGAAAGGATAGTATAGATGTTAGAAAAAAGGACAGTACGGATGTTAGAAAAAGGACAACGTGCATGCAATTTGCTCATTCTGTAGTCCTTATGACACTGTTATCCAAATATGAGTGACTTTTGATCAGGTAAGGTCAGCATCGGTTGTTTAGTAGCTAAGGCAGTTGGGATTGGACCGAGGTTAACTCAGGGGGCTACTCATTTTCAAGTCAGCCTCGGATGATCAGCTCTCGACAATTGTTAGCTCGGCCTCGGCAATAGTGAGGTTGGCTATATTCCTAATTCGATGCTTGGACCGGTATTTGTTGTGGAGGGGTTGGCTCGGCATGTTGGCTAGTCACCTCGGTAGTTTCTTAAATGACGTAGAGAGTGAAGTAGCTCGATAAGTTGGATTGAGGAATGCACTTGTCCTCAGTGCTCAGTTCACCTTGGACAACTTGACGAGTCAATTGGGCAAGGCTATGAGCTCAGGAGTACATGATTGGTCTGTGATCCTTATCATCCCCTCTAGGCTATTTGAGATTTAGGATCTAATCTGGCTTGACTCCAGATTGCTTGTCCTTGGGAAGATATAGTTGGAGATAAGCATTGTTGAAGGAGTTTAAGACTCCATATTCTTCAGGCTGTTCAATACGGTAGGTATTAAGATTAATCTTTTCAAGCACCTCGAAAGGTTTGTCAGCTTTGGGAGATAACTTGCTCTTCATCAAATTCGAGAATCATTCCTTATTGAGGTAGATCCAGACCAAATCACTTAGTTGGATTCTCTCTTTTTCCATCCTTAACCTCGCCTCTCGAGCCTAGCAGTAACATAGCTTAATTGCTTTACCACCTTTTAGTGCATAGCTTTGATGGCTTCGACTCTTTCTGTGGTTGGTTGGTCATCACTAGGTCTTGGTAAGGGAATCTGATCTATGGGGAGCTCAGGGTTAAACCCATAGGCTACCTTAAAGGGAGTCTTGCTTGTTACACTGTAGGCGGTCTTGTTGCAGGAAAATTCAATGATTGGCAAGCACAAATCCTCATCACCTATGTTCCATTCGATAACAACTCGCAGCAAAGTTCCCACTATTCTATTGATAACTTTGGTCTGTCCATTAGTTTATGGATAGTAGGACGTGCTGTACAATAGCTTAGTTTCCATTTGCCTCCATAGTGTCCTTTAGAAGTGGCTCATGAACTTCGGGTCTTGGTCCGAAACAATAGTCTTAGGGATCCCATAAAACTTGATTATTTCCTGAAAGAAAAGAAAAGAAATAGTTGAAGCGTCATTAGTTTTGAAACAAAACACAAGATGTGCTATCTTGCTAAATTGATCTACAACTACCATGATGGAGTCCTTCCCTCGGGACATCCTCGGTAACCCTAGCACAAGTTCATACTTAGTTCGGACTAAGGTTTGGTTGGGATAGGCAAAGGTAGATAATGTCCTTGCTTGGTTAGGCTTTTCGCTTTTCGATAGGTCGCACACCTTTCCAGTGCAGATTGGACATCTCTCTTCATCCTTGGTGAAAAGAATATGGATGAGAGTTCCTAATAGGTTCAGCGCTAGCTAAAGTGTCTTGTCAATCCGCCCCCATGCACCTTGCGCACTAGCAATTCTCGTATTAAACAGGTTATGATATATAGTCTCCTCTTTCTGAACAAGTATTCGTCCTCCCTATGATAGTAGTCCAGAGTCCGTCCCTCTTTACATCGGGCATTGATGGGACCAAAATGTGGATCTTTAGCATACAAATTCTTTATAAAGGAAAAACCAAGTAGCATTGTTTATAGTTTAGTCAGAAGGGTATGTCATCTTGATAGGGTGTTAGCCATTATGTTATTTTTCCTGTTCTTATATTTCACAACATAAGAAAATCCCTCCATGAACTCAACTCATTTGGCTTATCTCCAAGACAACTTGGGTTGGCTCTTGAGATATCTCAATGATTCATGATCGGTGTAGATTACAAATTCCTTAGGTAGTTGATAGTGTTGCCATATAGTTAGGGCTCAGATAAAGGAGTAGAACTCCTTGTCATAGACAAAATAGTTGAGTGTAGCTCTTGAAGTTTCTTGTTGAAGTAAGCAATAGGTTGGCCTTCTTGCTTTAATACGGTACCTATGCCTTGATGAGAATTAGGTAACCGAACCTTTGACCCATAGCCGAGCTCGAGGACTAGAGGGACTGGCATGACGAATCCTTCTGTCCTAACCAACTCCTATTCAGGCTGAGTACTTCTTTGCCGAGCCATATGATTGCATCTTTCTATAGCGTGCCAAATTGAAGATTACTCACTAGCGTTTGAGCCGATCAATTACTTGGCATTATCCTTGCCAAGAAGCTGAGAAAGAGAGACCCCAGACTAACTAAGCTATCCCTGCTCAAACAAGTCATTTGTTTGTACTTTTTGTCCGTATCTTCTAATGACCTCGATAATGTAGCACCGCTATGTATACAGTATCATGTATAGAATCCATTGCACCAATGATTTTTTTTCTTATATATTCATTTTTACTCTTTTGTATCTTATACATTACTTCCTTAGGAAATGCTCTTTTTGTCTTTTCCTTTTTAGGCAAATTGCTCTAACTTATGGGAATAAATACCTTTGTACTTATAACTATAAAAGATCAGATCATTATTAATACACATTTGGAGTATTTTCTTCCTTACGTAAACACTATTTGGTTACTCTCGGAATCACTCTTAGCCTTTCCCTTAAGTAAGGTTAGGTGGCGAGTAACTTTATTGGATCGATTTGTGCATCATATTGAATTGTACCGTGAGTCCTTGGAAGTTTCATTGGTGCGTCATATCCTCTAAAGCTGTTTTTGGGTTTTATTTATTGTTCCCTTTGTCATTTTTGCCATTTTGCACTTCTTTTCGAGCTTTCAATAAGCTTAGCCCATCTAGTGACTGGCCTTGTTTGTTCTTGGTCACAGTTCGCAACATCGTGTGAACTATAGTTAGTTATTCTTGAAGTTCTGTTATACTTTATTTTACATGTGTGAAAATGAGCAAGTTACCGTGTTCATTTTACTGTTGTGTTGTTGACTGTTAATTTCCTGAAGTATTTGTTTAAGCTTTGAATTTGTGAGAAAAAAAAAATAGCAGACCCAAATATGAATGTTGGTACTGGCAATGACAGTGGAGTTGTCCACCATGGATGATAGTCTTAGGAAACTCTCAGAAGCACTGATGAGAGACTTAATGAAATAGCTAACCTCTCAGTAGATCTGACTTGAGTTGTTCATATGTTGTCTTGTGCTTCTGAGAGACTTAATGAAATAGCTAACCTCTCAGTAGATCTGACTTGAGTTGTTCATATGTTGTCTTGCGACCTAATGAGGTCGCACAAAACACTTCATAAGCTGCTTAACCTGTTAGAAGTCAGAACTCAACTTGACTCGTTTGAGGTGGAGGAGTTAGCAGACGAGTAAGGCGAAGAATAGACTTGAGAGAGCTTGATAAAGAGGAAGAAGAGTATTTTGAAGAAAAGCGTGTATGAATCCTTAAAGCATCCGATCATGTGAAGCTTTGGATTCTGAGTTTCAATGGATTTGGGAATGCCAATGAGTATTTGGAGCGGGAAGAAAAGGTGGAGCATGTGTTTGATTACTATCAATATAAGGATTATGAGAAGGTGAGAACTACTGCTATTGAGTTCTCTAGATACGCTGCTATGTAGTGGAAGAATATTTAGGCTATAAGAAGACGAGAAGGCTATTAAGAGATTAACACTTGGCTCGAGATGAAGAGAGTGCTTACAAACATGTTTGTACCGGAAACCCATCTCCAAGATACTTTCACTTGGCTTCGGGAGCTGAGACAAAGAGGCCCAACTATTGACGAATATGTTTAAGAGTTTTAAATGCTCATGATCCGTTGCGAAGTGGAGGAACCCCCAGCTTGAACATTTTCAAGATTCATTACTGGGTTGTAAGGAGACATTCGAGACGTTGTGGAGCTCTAATGATTTGATACAATGGATGAAGTTGTTATGAGAGCCTAGTAAGTAGAGAGGCAAAGAAGGAGTCAAGTACCGGTGAGGATGCTGACTAGTCGACTTGGACAGGCAAGTCACCGAACTTTGCTAAGTACCAAGCCAAGTAGAAAGGTTGATGTAGGAGCCAAGTGGAAAGGTCGACTTGATGATGAAGTGCTGACTCGAACTTATGAGAAGGGGCAAGGGTCTGGTAGGAAGACTAGCCATATTAAGTGCATCAAATGTCAAGGGTTCGGATACATAGCTGCTCAGTGCCCGAATCGACAGACGATGGTCATCAAGGGAGATATCCCGAAGCTAGAAGTGGAAAGTACGGATGAGGAACCCGAAGAGGAGGAGGTTCTTGCTAAGAAAGAGTTGATTGAGGAGGACGTATTTGTTGAGGGCTTGGACAAGTTACTCATGGTTATCCAACGCACTATGAACGTCGAGCTCTCGTGCGAGAAAGAGAACTTGCTCCATACCACCTATAAGGTGAATGATCAAGTGTGTGCCCTCATTGTAGATAGTGGAAGCTGGACCAATATTGTATAAGCCAATCTTATTTCAAAATCGAAGTTGTCGACTGTTGCACATCTTAGGCCATATAAGTTGCACTGGTTGAGTGAGAAAGGAACATTACATGTCACTCGGCAAATACTATTGCTGATCACTATTGGGAACTACTTTGACTAGATTCTTTGCAATATTCTACCCATGTATGTTCCCCACGTATTGTTAGGTAGACTGTGGTTATTTGATAGAAGAGTTATATACGACGACTACATGAATACATATGTGTTCGAGAAGGATAACCGGAAGATCACGCTGAATCTGATGTCACTGAGAGAAGTTAATAAGTTGTAGACGAAACTTACTCACAGATTGAAGAAGGCTTTGGTGATGAGTAGAGTCGAGCACCGAGAGGCCATCGATGCTAATGAGCTAAGCCTCTTGTTGATTAGGTGACTATTGGAAATGAAGGAGCGGGGTGAGTTACCTCAAGAAATCAAGGAGCCGCTAGATGAATATGCCGACCTGATCCCAGAATAGTTACCTGAAGAGCTGCCCACAACTTAAGGCATAGAGTACTGCATTGACTTAGTATCCGATGCTATATTGCCGAATAAGTTAGCTTATCGAATGAATCTCGAGTAGGCTTATGAACTCTAACTTTAAGTCAATGAGTTGTTGGAGAGGGGCTATGTAAGAGAGAGTCTTAGGCCTTGTGCTATGCCTGTACTTCTAGTGCTAAAGAAGGATGGAGCCTGGCGAATGTGTGTAGATAGCCGAACTATGAACAAGATCACGATCAAATACATGTATCTGATCTCGACGCTAGAAGACATGTTGGATGAACTTAGTAGAGCTAAGATTTTTAGCAAGATTAATCTTAAATTTGACTACCATCAAATCCACATGAGGCCAGGAGACAAGTGGAAGACTGCATTCAAGACTCGACATGAACTTTATGAATGGATGGTTATGGCCTTCGGCTGGTTGAATGCCCCGAGCACTTTCATGAGGCTAATGAACCATATATTAAGACATCTCATAGGGAAGTTTGTCGTGGTGTACTTTAACGACATTCTGGTCTACAGTATCAACATGCCGAGTCATTGTGAACATCTTAGAGCAGTTCTAGATATCCTTTGTGCTAAGAGACTATTCGGTAATCTAAAGAAATGTTGCTTTTGCTTAGAGGAAGTAGTATTCTTAGGCTATGTAATCAGTGGAGGAGGCTTATAAGTCAATGATGAAAAGATCCGAGCAATTGTCGAGTGGCTGATTCCTATGACTCATGCCGACGTAAGAAGTTTCTACGGATTGACTTCGTTTTATAGAAGGTTCATTAGGAATTTCAGCACCCCCGTTGCACCACTCACCGAGTTAACAAAGAAGAACACTGACTTTCGATGGAGAGAAAGGAAGGAGAGGAGTTTTGTCGAGATAAAAGAAAGATTGACCTCCGCCCTAGTGTTAATACTACTTGACTTTGACAAAATTTTTGAGCTGGAATGCAATGCGTCAGGCATTGGAATAGGCGCTATCCTGATGCAGGAAGGCCGACTAATTGCCTTTCATAGTGAGAAGCTCCGAAGATTGTAGCTAAATTACTTCGTGTATGATAAGGAACTTTTGGCACCGATTTGAGTAATACAAGTATGGTAACATTATTTACTACCGAGAGAATTTCTCATATATACTAATCATAAATTGTTGAGGTACCTCTAAAGTTAGACCAAGTTATCGAAGTAGTAGGTAAGATGGGTTGAATTCATTAAAGGATTCAATTTTGTAATAAGGTACAAGTAAGGAAAGAGTAACGTAGTTATAGATGCTCATTCGAGGAGACATGCGCTTTTATCAGAATTGTAGACTAGATTGTTTTGGTTTGCAAGTATCAAAGATCAATACTTTGAGGATCCACACTTTGGACCCATAATTTTGTGATGCATCGATGGGAGGACAGTAGATAAGTATCATGTGGAGGATGGCTACTTGTTCTAAGGTGGAAAATTATGTGTGTTGATTTGTTCATTGAGGGAGACACTAATCAAGGAAGCCCAAATTGGAGGATTCTCTAGACATTTTGGAGAAAGAAGGACCCGCGAACTGTTAAATGGCCAATTCTTTTGGCTGAGAATGAGGAGAGATGTGCATTGAGTTATCGAGAGCTGTACTGTATGCAAGAAGACCAAGTGCCAAGCTGAGCAAGGAAAAGTAATGCCCTTACCTGTTCCAATAAGGTTGTGGACTAAATTGAGCATAGACTTTGTTCTTAGACTACTACGAACTACCTGAAGCAAAGATTCTGTAATTGTCATTATAGATAGGTTCAGTAAGATGGTATACTTTGTGCCCTACACCAAAACTAACGACACTTCGGTTATTGCTTCTCTTTTCTTATAGGAGATTGTGTGGATACACGGCTTGTTAAGAAGTGTAGTCTCTGATAGAGACTCGAAGTTCTTGAGTCATTTCTAGAGAACCTTATAGCATCGGCTGGGAACCAAATTACTCTTCAGTACCTCATGTCACCCCCAAACTGATGGCCAAATAGAGATGGTTAATCGTACTTTAGGGTCACTGTTCCGAGCTATAGTAGGTAAGAACTTAGCTGATTGGGATGTCTGCCTGCTAGTGATTAAGTTTGCCTACAACTGAATAGTATATGAAATTACTAAGTAGACTCCCTTTGAGGTGGTCTATGGGTTCAATCTTGAATTGCCCCTCGATTACGCCCCTGTACCAGTATTTGTGCAAGAGGACCTTGACGCATCAGCCAAAGCATAATCCCTTTAGTACATCTATGACAAGGTCACTTGACACATCAATCAAGCTGCTAGAAGAATGCGAGAAAAGACCAAGGGTAGAACAGCTAAATAATTTCAGCCAGGAGACTTGATGTGGCTACACCTTAGCAAGGAATGGTTCTTAAAACAAGAAGAGGAACAAATTATTTGCAAGAGTGGAAGGAACTTTTGGAATCCTTCAGAAAATCAACGATAATGCCTATAGATTGGAATTGCCTGAGGACTATGAGGTTTCTGATGCCTTCAACATTACCGACCTCAGTTTGTATCACTCTGATGGAGAACTAAGCGAACACCATTCAAATTTGATCCCAAATCCAAAATAACTCAGAAAGAATGATGGGAATCAAGCTACAGGACATTTAACTTGCAGTCGAGCTTGAGGACTAGAGGGACTGGTACGACGAATCCTTCTATTCCAACCGACCCTTGCCAAGGCCGAGTACTTCCTTGCTGAGTCACCCTTCATGTCGAGTCACCCTTCATGTCGAGTCACCCTTCATGCCGAGTCACCCTTCATGTTGAGCTGTATGATTGCCCATCTTTCTATAGTGTGCCGAATTGAAGATTACTCACTAGCATCTGAGCCGACCTACCGAGAAGCTAAGAAAGAGAGACTTCGAACTGACTAAGCCATCTTTGCTTGAACAAGCCATTTGTCCATACTTTTTGTCTACATCTTCTAACCACCTTGCTAATGTAACATTGCTACATGTACAGTATCATGTGCAGAATCTGTTGGACTAAAGATTATTTTTTTTTTTGTATATTCATTTTTACCCTTTTATATCTTGTACATTACTTCCTTAGAAAATGTCCTTTTTGTCTTTTCCTTTTTAGGCAAGTTACCTAAACTTATGGGTATAAATACCCTTGTACTTATAGTTGTAAAAGATCAGATCATCATTAATATACACTTGGAGTATTTTTTTTCCTTTCATAAACACTGTTTGTTTACTCTCAACATCATTCTTACCCTTTCCCTTAAGCAAGGTTAGGTGGCAAGTAATCTCACCGGATTGTACGTCATATCGAATTATACCGTGAGTCTTCAGAAGTTAGAGCTGTTTGTGGGTTTTGCTTATTGTTCCCTTCATTATTTTTGCCCTTTCGTACTTTCCCCATTAATCCTTTTCAAGCTTTCTATAAGCTTGAACCCATCTAGTGATTACCTTGTTTGTTCTTCGTCACGGTTTGCAACATTTTACTTTAAAAACTTTATCAAAGCTCGACAGAACTAAGACGGGGGTTGTTATTAACCTCTCTTTCACCTCTTCAAAACTCCTCCTCTCCTTTTCTCCCCATATGAATTCAACATTCTTCTTTGAGAGTTTGGTAAGTGGGGCCATAATTGTATTAAAATTTCTTATAAACTTGCTATAGAATGATGCCAGGCTATAGAAACTCCTCACATTGGCTGAAGTGGTCAGCATTGGCTATTTGATGATCGCTCTAATCTTCTCTTCATTAACTCGTATGCAACTACCACTTACAACAAACCCTAAGAATATCACTTCGGGCTGGTAAAAGTCGCAATTCTTCAGATTAGCATTGAGCTGTTCAGCTCAGAGTTTTGTAAAGACTCTTTAAAGATGCTGTTGGTGAGTTTCCAAGTCAAGGATGTACATTAAGATGTCATCAAAATAAACTACGACAAACTTCCCTATTATTTCTTGGAGCACATGATTCATCAAGCGCATAAATGTGCTCAGTACGTTGGAAAGTCCAAACGACATTTAAGCCATTCATATAATTCATGGCGCATTTTGAGTGCGGTCTTCCACTCGACACCTTATAGGCAAGTTTTTCTCTCTATTCGTCTTTAGGTACAGGACTGACACTCATTGTCCTCCTTAACATTAGAGCAATAGGCATAAAGTTGCCTTCCTCACTGTAAATAACTTCTTCTTTGAATAGCTTGGCCTGTTTTTCTTCTTTCAGCTCCTCTACTTCCTTATCAGTACCATCTACTTTGATAGTCGGGACCTTGCTTCAGATCACCATAGTTCTTCTATTTGAGCACTAAGTAGCCATGTGTTTGAATCCTTAGCATTTTAAACACTTGTTCTTACTCGCCTTCTTCCCTGAACTCTAGCCTTTCTCAAATTTCCTTGAGACTACTTTCTCTTATGCTTAGGTAGTCTGCTTGGGTAGTTTGAGCAGGTAGAGTCTCAACAACCTTAGTTGGTTCTGTTCATACAGGTTTGCTTGGAAAAGTCTGGCTACTGCTAGGTTGGCTAATTGGTGGTTGGAACCTTCCTGTTCAGTGCCTTTCTATCCTCTAGATGGTTCGGATTGCATTGTTAAGTGACTTAATATCCATGGTTTCTAGGATATCTCCAATCTCGTATTTTAATCCACCGATAAATTGGGATACAGTTCAGTCTTCTAGCTCATTGACTTTGCATCAAATCATCAACATTTGGAATTCCTTGACATAAGCTTCAATAGTCGATCCTCCTCGCCTTAGTTTCTGTAATCTTTTGAAGGCATCCTATAGATAGTAGCTTGGTACAAATCTCCTCCTCATGACCCTCTGCATCTCATCCCAACTCCTAATTTCTTGTTCCCCTTCTCTTCGTCGAGTGGCCTGCAAGTTTTTCCACTATAGAGCGGTGTAACCAGTAAACTCTAACACAATAAGTTTAACATTTGCATTATTGGGCACTTCATGGAATTCAAATTGGTTCCCAATTTTGTCTACTCAATCTAGGTAATCTTCGGCATCTCTACTTCCAGAAAAGCTTAGAATACACATCTTCAACCCTTCAACCCTAAGGGCTCGTATATTCCTTTCTTTGGGTATTCCTCTGCTTCATCACCTCCTTCCTCTTCCTCCTCCTCCTCAATCGCTTCAAAGGTTAGCCTTCATCTGGCATCCTTACCCATTCTTTCAACTTAGGGTGGTCAAGCTGGGACATTTGCTCGGCCAAACTGACCATTACCTCGCTTTTGTTGCTCATGTCCTTGGGTCGGGTTATTTCTAGCTTGTTGTCTATCTTCTTGGATAACAGTCACCAAACTAGCTACCAAGTTAATGGGCTTATCCAATTGGTTACCCACTGACTTAGGTGTGAAGCTCCCTTCTTGCCCTTGGCTTTGTTGAGCACTACTTTCTTGGTTTCCTAGAATTCCCTAAACACTTAAATCTGACATTATTGGTTAGCTCACAAAATTGATGTTTTAAACACCTCCTAATGTTCTTTTCATGAACTACAACAACAAAACAATAACTGCCACTTTCACTTTTATGACAACTATATAGTGGATAAACAAAAAATTGTATTCTATTTTGCATTTAAGAAACAGGAGAAAACAGAGCACAAAATTTTCCCTTAACAATTCTCAAATACTAAACACCTATGTTAATAGTAGAACTTCTATCACACGAGAACAGTAACAAACCACTTAAAGAATACATTAGTAGAATCTAGCTTTGAATGTAACTAAGCTCTGATACTTGGATGATACGGGTCTGTGGGTGAACGCACTAACCTAATATCACGTGTAACCAATGGGTGAGTTCGGACTGCGAGATGGTTCGAAAGATAAATGAGAGTTGGAGGTTGAGTAGGGGTTTCTACACACCGATGATGGATATGATGCACCCATGCCTCACACAAACTCAAGTCACACTTGATATGATACACAAGTATAGCTAGTGGTCACTTGCCACTAGTCCATGCCTAATGGGATCGATAAGAGCAACTCATGAGTAAGTAGAAGAACACTTAGTGCAAGAGAGTGTAAAGGTTCAGTGCATTCTCTTTATGTTCTCATGACTATTATAATTTGCAAATTTTATAGTACTCAATTAGGGTAAATCCTAGGTTACAGGAAATTACAGAAAAGGATCCCTACTAGCTAAGGAAATAGGGGGAGTAATTTATAGGGGTATTAATGTAATCGTGGAAAAAGAATATCCTTTGTCAGAAAGGATAGTACGGATGTCAGAAAAAGGACAGTGCAAGCATAGTTTGCTCATTATGTGGTCCTTACGACACTGTTATTTGAGTAAGGGCAACTTCCGATCAGGTAAGGTCGACGTCAACAATTCAATAGCTAGGGCAGTTGAGATTGGACTAGGGTTGACTCAAGGGCCAACTTATTTTCGGGTTGGCCTCAGATGATCAGCTCCAACAGTTGTTAGCTCAGCCTTAGCGTTGGTAAGGTTGGTTGTATTCTGTATTCCTGATTTGATGCTTAGACTGGTGTCTGTTGCGAAGGGGTCGACTCGGCATATCACTAGTCACCTCAACAGTTTCCTGAATAACGTAGAGAGCGAAGTAACTTTGCAAGTTAGACTTAGGAATGCACTGCTCCTTGATGCTCAGTTTACCTTTGACAGCTCGGCAAGCCAACTAGGCAAGCCTATAAGCTTGGGAGTGCGTGATTGGTCTGTGATCCTTATTAAAGATCTTTATTGAGTACTTGATAGAAAAGAGCATAACTACGAGCTTGGTAAAGTTCTTAAAGTTGACAACATCAACATCAAAGCTGAGCTAGATGGATCTCATCTAGAGTTACTTGGAATAGGGTACACTCCTCAAAGATAAGAGAGAGGTAAAGAAGCTGAGATACCATGCCATTAACTACACGTTAGTCAATGGCATTCTATACCATAAAGGGTTAGCTTTTCCCTACTCAGATGCTTTCAAGAAGATGAGGGTCTACACATTATGGAAGAGCTGTACACTCTACTACATTAGATCTTAAGCCCTCTTCATCTAAGCTTTACGACTTGAATATTATTGGCTGATCATGAGGTAAGATGTTAATGCCATAGCCCAAAAGTACCCCTAGTGCTAGAAGCACGCCTTCATTAGGCACTATAGACACCTAATTTTTGCCCTTTCGTAGTTCTCGTTTTTGTTTTTTAAAGGGTTTTAATTCAAAAGTAAAAAATAAAAAAAATGAAAAAAAGAAAAATTATAAAGATTTTTTTTAGGAAAATAGATTTTTAGAAAGTAAAACGTTTTAGGATTACTGGATTTGGTTTTTGCTCATTTCAAGTAGCTTTATTTTAAAGGGCTACGTAACTAAGGAATGATTTAATTGTACTAAATGTCAAGATACAAACCAACGGCCTAATGAATAAACACTTGAGCATTGGCATTGGGTTAAAGTCATAAGTTCGAATCTCATCAAGTACAAATGTGCCTTTTATCTTTTCTTCCATTTACAGAAATTGCTTGAACATATAGGATTCTTTTTTCAAAATCTAATTTTAAATCTTATCAATTTTTTTTTTAAATATAATAGGATTGTGTTTAAATCATTATTGAAGATAATACAAATCTAATATGGTAGCATTAAATCTAAAAGAATAGAGATCTGTATAGATTTAAATCTAATTTAATTTTTATTGATATGGATTTGAATTGATATAGAAGATTTGATATAGAGTTTTATAAATATCGATCGTGTGGCATAAAATTCAAAGGGGACACCAACTAAAAACATGAATAAACTCTTTCCATGACCAAACTCTCGGCCACTTAAGGATACACAATCTTGTCTACTATACAACCTACGCAATTCCCTTGTTCAATATTAAAATATTCCATCATTGCTCGAGATCTACGTATAAGCACTGAACTTAGTGGCAACTACAAGAATTAGTGCCCACATGGCGCTATACAAGAACTCCACCGAGACTACTAAATAGCAGTAGGTAGAGTAGCTTACAAGTTGCATGACAGTAGGCACAACTTCAAGCTCCAAATAGTTAAGACAAATGCCACTCCACACAAATTCAGTAGCTTATAATAGCTGATGGAGCCTTACTGAGCAGTTGAGAGCCCTATCAACTAAGTAAGACACATCTATGTAGTACACGATAGCCCTTAGCAACTAAGTAAGACACGTACGTGATAGCTACAATTGATTACATACTGTATCCACTTCACCGATCACACATGGCTACATTACATGTTTAGCACAACTTGTACATACACAAACGTTAGCACGGTCACAGCATACGACCACCCTTGCAACTTGTAGCAGTCTGCGATACACGAATGGTCATACTCCGATCAGCAGCTCACGCATGGCTACACGAATAGTAGCTCTGACATTGATCACCACAGCACCATCCCCTTTCCTTTATCAACAGTAGATACCCTTAAAACTTCATTGAAGAACACACAAACATAGTCCAATGCTCACCAAACCGCACTCCCACTATCCAACCCTACATCGTCCACTAATCACTTACACTTGATCAAACCTAATTGTCGCCACACACACCATTGGCCTAAACCCACGACCTATATTCACTACCAATGCAAACCATCGTTGTCTTCACTAATCTCCAACCATAAGCATTCGACAGTGACCCATTATAGAACATGCCATCAACCCCGATCACTTTCTCTCACTCCATGAATGACACAAACATGCGACCTACTTTGCAACCAACACCAACTTCCACTGTCAGTCTTAATCTAATCATCATTACAGCTACTTCCAAACACCAAACTAAGTTTACCACTACGTTCCATAAATACCAAAACCCTAGAAACCCTTTTTTGCTCTCCTTGGAACCACTTCACCACTATGACCCAAACCCCTACACACATACGAACCGCTTGTACCCTCCACATATGAACACCACCTCTAAGCCACTATAACTGCTGCCCTTAGCCTCTTCCTTTAGTCGCGATCTGATTTCCTAGTTATTGACCTAATTCGAATTTGAGGCCGCATCGCTTGCATCTAACTTACTAAGGTCTGGTCCTTCTTCTGGTTTCACTTACTGCATTCTTTTTTATTTATTTGTTTAATTTATATTTATTCATTAAATTGATGTAGGTTTGTTTAGTAGTTGTTTAATAGTAAATATATATATATATCTTAGTTTAGGAAGTTTTGTATTATTTTTAGAATTTCTCATTTAGAAATTTTATTTTGGAAATAAAAATTAATAACAAACCTTTTTTAAAACTAGGACATTTTGGAGAATTTTTTATAAAATAAAAATACTCAAGAATTAAGGCTCTATTAGAATTTTCTTTGAATAAATTAAATTGATAAATACGTAAATCCAAATTTTTTTTTCAAAATTAAAATAAACTAATAAATTAAAGTTTTCAAAAAGAACTTTGCATGTTTGATCCTGACTAATGGTTACGTAGGCATTTTCGATGCGATATTAAAAAACTATAAAAACTTAGGTTTTTATTTATTAATTTATTTTTTAATAATTTTGAAAAATAAAACTTAATTTCGAAAAAGTGATAGTGGTACCCGTTAGGATTTAATAGGTTAGTCCTTGAATTCGGAATCATCTAATTTTTATCAATTTGAAATAAAAAACCGGTATTTAAATTGTAGTCAATCCATGTAATTGATTACAATTTCTCTTTTTTTTTTTATTCCAATCGAATGGCAACCCTAAAAGATTTTAAATTAAAAAAGAAACCATAATTTTCCATTTTCTCTAATTGAGGATTAATATTAAATGGGTTAGGGTTTAGTATTAATTAGAAAATGAGAAATGAAATTAAAATAAGAAATCGAAAAATTCAAGCTCGATAGTCACACCCCTAACAACAATCTCTAGCCCTGACCAGTCCGTGGCCATTTGCTTAGTGGGGCATAAACATTCTCGATGCCATGCCCAAGGCTTTGGGAGGTAAGCGGTTCATTATCGTTATCATCGACTACTTTACCAAGTGAGTCGAGGTCGATGACATGGTGAAGATTACTTAAAGGAGCGTTGAATCCTTTGTTCGGAACAACATCCTCTCTTAATTTAGGATCCTATACACCTTCATCATGGACAACGGGTAACAGTTTGATAACCTTAAATTCAAAGAATTCTGTGCCAACCACCACATCATGCTACAGTTTACATTGATCACCAACCCTTAATCAAATGACTAAGTCAAAGTATCCAATTAGGTCACCCTTAAAAGCTTAAAAAAAAGAGTAGATCGAACCTAGGGTGCTTAGGTAGATGAGTTATCCAATATTTTATGGGGGTATAGGACTACCTATCGCATCTTAACAGGTGAAATCCCTTTTTGCTTAGTGTTCCAGTTGTAGGCAGTCCTCTCCATTGAGTTAGAGCTTCTCAACATTTGAACTTAAAGCTTCAACACTATCCTTAATAAGCCCCTACTATTAGCCAATATTGACATTATTGAAGAAATCAAAGACCTCGTTGTTGCTCAGGTAATTGCTTATTAGCACTAAGCTACTAGATACTATGATCAAAAGGTCAAACTAAAAGAATTCAAGGTCGGTAACCTAGTCTATCGGAAGCTAGAAGCTACAGGCTCTCGAGAAGGATGAGGTAAGTTGACCCCTAACTAGGAAGATTCGGTTAGAGTCAAAGAAAACTTAAGGAATGGAGTATATAGATTGGAACGACTAGACGGTGAGCTAATCTTGTACACATGGAATGCCAATAACCTTCGGCTTTATTTTGATTAATGTACAATCATTTTGTAAATCATTTCACAAATTATGAATAAAAGTTCCATTTCTCATATTAATTGCCTATCATTTCACAAATTATGAATAAAAGTTCTATTTCTCATATAAGTTGTCTATGTTTACTCCTTTTTCTCTTACTCTCATACTAGGTTTCAACCTCCAAAGGTGAATGGACCCATTAGTTGGGTAAGTTGGAACGCCATCGACCTGACTCCCTTCAAGTAACCTTAGTAAGGGAAAACACCCCTTACTTGAGGAACTCCCATTAAGTAGGCAGGTCGGAACACTATCATCATTACCCCCATCGGGTAATCTCTATAAGAAGAAACACCCCTTACTTGAGGAACACCCATTAATTGGGTAAGTCAAAATGCCATCGACTTGAACATTTATAGGTAACCTTGGTAAGGGAAAACACCCCTTACTTGAGGAACTCCCATTAATTAGGCAAGTCAAAACGCCATCAGTCTAACAACCCCCCTGAGTAACCTTTGTAAGAGGAAACCGATAGGGATCATGAACCAATCATGCGCTCCTAAGCTTCAA
This sequence comes from Lumnitzera littorea, assembly GCA_024138015.1. Lineage (NCBI taxonomy): Eukaryota > Viridiplantae > Streptophyta > Magnoliopsida > Myrtales > Combretaceae > Lumnitzera > Lumnitzera littorea. Next base: position 13,427,355 of record JAMXBB010000002.1, read on the forward strand.
TTGGCTTACCAAGCTATCCGAGGTGAACTGAGTGTTGAGAAGTAGTACATTCCTCTGTCCAACTTGCTAAACTACTTTGCTCTTTACGTCATTTAGGAAATTGTCGAGTAGACCCCTCCACAACAGACATTAGTCCAAGCATCAAATTAAGATTACAACTAACCTCACTAATGCTGAGGCCGAGCTATCAACTGTTAGGAGCTAATCATCCGAGGCTAACCTAAAAATGAGTTGCCCCCTGAGTCAACCCTGATCCAGTCCCAACTGCCCTAGCTACCAAAATGCTGATGCCGACCTTATTTGATCGGAAGTCACCTTTGCTTGAATAACAGTATCATAAGGACCACAGAATGACCAAACTACGTACGTGCTGTCCTCTTTTTTATGTTCGTACTGTCCTTTTTGACAAAGGATATTCTTTTTCCATGATTACATTGATACCCCTATAAATTACTCTCCCTTTTTCCTTAGCTAGTAAGGATCCTTTTTTGTAATTTCCTATAACCTAGGACTTACCCTAATTTGGTACTATAAATACTTGCAAATTTTAATAGCCGCGAGAACATAGAGAGAATACATTGAACCTTTACACTCTCTTAAGCTAAGTATTCTTCTACTTATTCTTGAGTTACTCTTATCTAGCCCATTGAGCATAGACTAATGGGAAAGTGACCTTCGGCCATGCATGTGTGTCATATCAAGTGTGACTTGAGCTTGTGTGGGGCGTTGGTGTATCATATCCATGGTTGGTGCACGGGAACCCCTGTTCAACCTTCTATTCTCATTTATCTTTTAGACCATCTTTCGGTTCGTACTCACCTATTGGTTATGCGTGATATTGGGCACGTGTGTTCACCCACGGACTCATATCAACTTGGTATTAGAGCTTAGTTATGTTTGAAGCTAGATTCTACTACTATGTTCTTTGAGTGGTTTGTTACTGTTCTCGTGTGATAGAAGTTCTACTGTTAACATAGGTGTTTGGTATTTGAGAAGTGTTGAGGGAAAATTTTGTGCTCTGTTTTCCCCTGTTTCCTAAACGCAAAAATAGAGTATAGTTGTTTGTTTATCTACTATGTAGTTGTCATAATAATAGAAGTGGTAGTTATTGTTTTGCTGTTTTTGTTCACAAAAAGAATATTGGGAGGTGTTTAAAACATGAATCTTGTGAGTTAACCAACAATATCAGATTCAAGTGTTCAAGGAACTCTAGGAAACCAAGAAAGTGGTGCTTAACAAAGCCAAGGGTGAGAAGGGAGCTTCACACCTCAATTAGTGGGTAACTGATTGGATAGGCTCATCAACTTGATAGCTAGTTTGGTGACTGTTATCTAAAAAGATAGACAATAAACTAGAAATAGCCTAACCCAAGGATGTGAGTAACAAAAGCGAGGTAATGGTTAGTTTGGCTAAGCTAATATCTTAGCTCGACTACCCCAAGCTGAAGGAATAGGTAAGGATGCTAGATGAAGGCTAGCCGTTAAAGAGATTGAGGAGGAAGAGGAAGGAGGCAATGAAGTGGAGGAATATTATGAGCTTGAAGCAAGAAATGTACGGGCTCTTAGGGTTAAAGGGTTGAGGATGCGTATTCCAAGCTTTTTTGGAAGTGGAGATGCTAAAGATTACTTAGATTGGGTAAACAAAATTAAGAAGCAATTTGAATGCTACGAAGTGCTCAATAATGCAAAAGTTAAACTTGCTATGTTGGAGTTTACTGGTCATGCCGCTTTGTGGTGAAAAAACTTGTAGGCCACCTAACGAAGAGAAGGGGAATGAGAAATTAGGAGTTGGGATGAGATGAAGAGGGTCATGAGGAGGAGATTTGTATTGAGCTACTATCTATAGGATACCTTCAAAAGATGACAGGAACTGAGGTAAGGAAGATCAATTGTTGAAGCTTATGTTAAGGAATTCTAGATGTTGATGATCCGATGTGAAGTTAGTGATCTAAAAGACCGAATTATATCTCGATTCATCAGTGGATTAAAATATGAAATCGGAGATATCCTAGAAACCATGGATATTAGGTCACTTGACAACATGATCTAAGCCTAGAGGATAGAAAGGCGCCTAACAAGAAGGTTTCAACCACCGGTCAGCTGACCTAGCAGTAGCTGAAGTCTTTTGAGTAGACCTTTGCAAACAGAATTAAGTAAGGTTGCTAAGACTTGACCTGCTCAAACTACCCAAGCAGAGGAAAAGGAAGTCTCGATGAAATTTGAGATAGGCCAAAGTTTGGGGAGGAAGACAAGTGAGATTAAGTGTTTCAAATGCTAAGGATTTTGTTACATGACCGCTTAGTGCACCAATAAAAGAACTATGATGATCTAAGGCGAGGTGTTAACTGTCGAAGTAGACAATACTGATGAGGAAGTAGAGGAGTTAAAAGAGGATGATTGGGCTGAGCTATCTAAGGAAGAAGTTATCTATAGTAAGGAGGGCAACTTTATGCCGACCTCTTTAGTGTTGAGGGGTACAATGAGTATCAGTCCTGTGCTCGAATACAAATAGAGAGAAAATATCTTTCACATCAGATGCAAGGTGAATGACTCACCATGTGCCTTGATTGTAGATAGTGGGAGTTGCACCAATGTAACCTCTACATTTATGGTCCAATAATTGAAATTACCGACCAAGCCCTACCCAAAACCTTATAAGCTTCATTGGCTTAATGATAAGGGAGTCTTACAAGTGAACAAACAGGTGTTTATGCATATTTGCATTCGTAAATATCGAGATGAAGTTCTCTGTGATGTGCTGCCTATGAGTGTATCTTACATTCTACTCGGATAACCATGGATGTTTAATCGAGTAGTGATAAATGATGGAAGGAGGAATACATGTTCCCTAGAGCATGAAGGTAGGAGGGTGAAATTGAGTCTTATCATTGTCGAGTAGGTAAAGGTCATGCAATCCCAATCGAGTCAAACTTTAAAGAAAGAGGCTTTAGTAATGACCCGAGCTAAGTAGAAAAGAGAAATGAAGCTTAGAGGACTAATACATCTGCTGGTCCAAAGGATACTGGAGATGAGGTTCAAGGAGAGGAAGTAGCCTATTGAGGTGAAAATGTTACTGGAAGAGTTTACTGATTTGTTCCTAAAAGAGTTACTTAAAGGTTTACTTCCCATTCAAGGGGTCAAACATGCAATTGACTTGTAGTCAGGAGCTACACTACCAAATAAACCTGCCTACAAGCTGAATCCTGAACATGCCGCCAAGCTGTAGAAGTAAGTAGATGAGCTATTGAAGAAGGGGTATGTGAGTGAGTCCCTTAGCCCCTATACCATGCCAGCCTTATTAGTGCCAAAGAGAGATGGATCTTGAAGAATGTGTATAAACAGCTGAGCAATCAATCGAATCACCATCAAGTATAAGTATCCTATACCTAGACTTGATGACATGATAGACGAGTTAAGCGGAGCACGAGTGTTCTCCAAGATTGACCTTAAGATTAGATACCATTAGATCTGAATGCGTGAAGGTAACAAGTGAAAGACCGTATTCAAAATGCACCATGCATTATATGAATGGTTTGTAATGCCATTTGGACTATCCAACGCATTGAACACATTATGCACTTGATGAATCATGTGCTCCAAGAAATAATAGGGAAGTTTGTGGTGGTTTATTTTGATGACATCTTAGTGTACAGCCTCGACCTAGAAACTCACCAGTAGCATCTTGAAAGAGTCTTTGCAAAACTCTAAGCTAAACAACCCTACGCCAATCTGAAGAAGTGCAACTTTTGCCAATCCGAAGTGATATTCTTGGGGTTTGTTGTAAGTAGTGGTGGCATACGAGTTGATGAAGAGAAGATTAGAGCGATCACCGAATGGCCAATGCTAACCACTTCAGTTGAGGTGAGGAGTTTCTATGGCCTGGCATCATTCTATAGCAGGTTTATAAGAAATTTTAATATGATTGTAGCCCCACTCACCGAACTCTCAAAGAAGAATGTTGAATTCATATGGAGAGAGAAAAAGCGGAGGAGTTTTGAGGAGGTGAAAGAGACATTGACTACAGTCCCCATCTTAGTTCTATCGAGCTTTGTTAAAGTTTTTGAAGTAGAGTATGATGCATTTGGAATAGGCATAGGTGCCATGCTAATGTAAGAAGGTTGACCTATTACTTACTTCAACGAGCAACTTTGAGGAGCTACACTTGACTATTTAGTCTATGATAAGGAGTTCTACTGTTTAATCCGAGCCCTAATCTATGGCAATACTATTTGTTACTTAAGGAATTTGTGATCTACACCAATCATGAATCCTCGAGATATCTCAAGAGCTAACCTAAGTTGTCTCGGAGATAAGCCAAATGGGTCAAGTTCATGGATGGATTTTCCTATGTTGTGAAATATAAGAATAAGAAGAATAATGTAATAGATGGTGCTCTATTAAGATGACATACCCTCTTGACCGAACTACAAACAAGGCTACTTGGTTTTTCCTTCATAAAGAATTTGTATGTTGAGGATCCATATTTTGGTCTCATCTATGCTTAATGTGAAGGGGGATAAACTTTAGATTACTATTACAGGGAAGACAGATACTTGTTCAGAAAGAGGAGACTTTGTATCCCAACTTGTTCAATAAGAGAATTGCTAGTATGTGAGGTGCATGAGGGTAGGTTGATAGGATACTTTAGTCAGTGCTAAACCCATGAGGTACTCTCATCCAGATTCTTTTCACCAAGGATGGAGAGATATGTCCAATCTGTACTAGAAAGCTATGCGACCTGCCGAATAGCGAAGAGCCAAGTCGAGCAAAGATACCATCTACCTTTGCTTATCCTGACCAAACCTTGGTTTGAGCTGAGTATGAACTTCGTGCTAGGGTTACCGAAGACGTCCCAAGGGAAGGACTCCATTATGGTAGTTGTGGATCAATTTAGCAAGATGACACATTTCGTGCCTTGTTTCAAAACTAATGATTCTTTGGCTATCTCTTTTCTTTTCTTGTAGGAAATAATCAAGTTTTATGGGATTCCCAAGATTATTGTTTCGGATTAAGACCCAAAGTTCGTGAGCCACTTCTAAAGGACATTATAGAGGCCAATGGGAACTAAGCTATTGTACAGTACATCTTGCCATCCATAAACCGATTGATAGACTAAGGTTGTCAATAGAATAGTGGGAACTTTGTTGCGGGTTGCTGTCATATGGAACATGGGTGATTGGGATTTATGCCTGCCAATCATTAAATTTGTCTACAATAGGATCACCCACAGCGTGATGAACAAGACTCCCTTTAAGGTAGCCTATGGGTTTAACCTTGAGCTCCTGATGGATCAGATTCCCCTACTAAGACCTAATGATGACCAACCAGTTGTAGAAAGAGTCGAAGCCATCAAAGTTACGCACCAAAAGGTGGTGGAGCAATTAAGCCGAGATACTACTAAGCTCAAGAGGCGAAGTTGAGGATGGAAAAAGAGAGAATTCCAACCAGGTGATTTGGTCTGGATCTACCTCAACAAGGAACAATTCTCGAATTTGAGGAAGAGTAAGTTGTCTCCTAAGGTTGATGGACCTTTCAAGGTGCTTGAAAAGATTAATCATAACGCCTACTATATTGAACTGCTTGCAGAATATGGAGTCTTAAACTCCTTCAACATTGTTGATCTCCATTCATATCTTCTTGAGGACAAGTAATTTGGAGCTGAGCCAGATTTGATCCTAAATCTCAAATAACTTGGAGGGGATGATAGAGTCATGGACCAATCATATGCTCTTAAGCTCGTAGGCTTGCTCAGTTAGCTTGCCGAGCTGTCTAAAGTGAATTGAGTGTTGAGGAATAGTTCATTCCTTAGTCCAACTTGCTGAGCTACTTCGCTCGTTATGTCATGTAGAAAACTGTTGAGGTGAATAGTCAACATGCTGAGCCAACCCCTCCGCAGTAGACACTAATCTAAGCATCGAATCAGGAATACAGCTAACCTCACTACTACCGAGGCTGAGCTAGCAACTATCAAGAGCCAATCATTTGAGGTCAACCTAAAAATGAGTTACTCCCTTAGTCAACCCAGGACTAGTCTCAATTGCCCTAGCTATTGAACAGCTGACACCGAACTTACCTGATTGGAAGTTGCCCTTGCTTGAATAATAGTATCATAAGGACCAAAGAATGAGCAAACCATGCACATGCTGTCCTTTTTCTGACGTCTATATTGTCCTTTCTAACAAAAGATATTCTTTTTCCAAGATTACATTGATACCCCTATAAATTACTCTCCCTTTTTCCTTAGCTAGTAAGGATCCTTTTCTGTAATTTCCTGTAACCTATGACTTACCCTAATTGGTTACTATAAATACTTGCAAATTGTAATTGTCGCTAAAATATAGAGAGAATACACTGAACCTTTACACTCTCTTGAGCTAAGTGTTCTTGTACTTACTCTTGAAATACTCTTATCTAGCCCATTGAGTGTAGACTAATGGTAAGTGACCTCCAATCATACTTGTGAGTCATATCAAGTGTGACTCGAGCTCATGTGAGGTATTGGTGTGTTATATCCATTGTTGATGCACGAAAACCCTTGCTCAACCTCTAACTCTCGTTTATCTTCCAAACCATCTTGTAGTCCGGACTTACCCATTGGTTATGCGTAATATTAGGCCCGTGTGTTCACCTACGGAACCATATCAAGAAATACGCCTTATCTGAGGAACTCCTACTAATTAGATAGGTCAAAACGCTACCAACTTGACCCCCTAGAGTAGCTTCGGTAAGGGATAACACCCCTTGTATAATTGAGGAACTCCCTATGCGCGAATAACTTCAAATGTCAAGCTATGTTATAAAGAATCGAGCCAAAAAGCAAAAACCATTAAACAAGAGTTGAAGCTTGCAAAGCAACTACATTGAGCAAAGAACAAATTCCATTAACAAAGTGGGGATATACAAAATTAAGGTCGGCATCCCGACTTGATGTACAAGATGAAGGGAAGCGGGATAACTACTACTTTAGATCAACAAACTTCAATAGCTCCAAAAAGTCTAGAAATTCGACTTGCTTGAAGGGTTGATCCGTTGATGGTCCTTGAGATGACTGACTTTGGGCTGCAAAAGGAAGGGTTAAAACCTATTGACTTAGGTTAGCAGGAGTGATAAGGATTACACTGAGCTTTTCGAAGGGAGTTAAACTTAGAAGAGCAACACATTCTTTAGTTTGATATGACTAGTTACTTTGCTCTCCACCTCATCTAAGAGACTGCCGACGTAACCAACTTGTTGCCGAGCCGATCCCTCTACAATGCATTAGTTCCAAACCCAGCACCAAACCTGTATACTACTAACTTGCAACATTGCCAAGGCCAAGCTGACCCTGATTTCAAGCCAACCAATTGAGGCCGACCTAATAATGGATTAGCTCCTTAGTTCGCTTAAACTATATACAAAAAAATAAATCGCGAATACTCCAACAAGTATACTAGATCGAAATCAAGTAATACAAAGTAAGTAAGGTTGTCGATCCCTCGACGACTAAAAAATTGCTTATCCTATGCTAGTTCTTATTAATATTTAAGCAATCAAAAATAAATTAATTAATTTAATAATTACCTTAAAACTATTGAAAAGAAAATAACTATAAAATATCTAAAACTAAGCAATTAATTGAGAATTGTGGGAAAAACAAAATCCACCCTAAATTATGCAAATCAAATTGTTATCATGTTACATAGATTAATAGCTATATGGTTATTCAAGTGAAATTATTATGTGTCGAGCCTAATTTTTCAGTTTCTTTTTATTTAAAATTAATTTCCCCATTTCTGATTAATACTAAACCCTAACCTATTTAATATTAATTTTCGATTAAAGAAATCAAGAAATTCTGGTTTTTTATTTATAAAAATTTTTGGAGTCGTCACCCGATCGAAGTCAAGAAAAAGAAAAGAAAATCGTAATCAATTGAGTGGATTGATTACAATCTAGCTACCGGTCTTTGGTTTCAATTTAATACAAACTAGAGGAATCCAAATCTGGGGGCTAACCTATTAAACCCTAATGGGTACCACTATCTATTTATCGAAATTAAGATTATTCTTCTAAATTATTTTTTTTAATATCTTTAAGAAAAGGAAACAAAAAAAAAAAAAAACCTAGGTCTCTATAAATTTTATCGTCGCCTTGAAAGTACTTACGTACTTGTTAGTCGAGATCAGACGATCGTAATTCTTTCCGAAAACTTTAATGTGTTGGTTCCTTATATAAAAAAAAAATAATTGGTTAAATTTGCGTTTTTATTAACTATTTCATTTTTATTAAGAAAAATCCTTAGAAGCCTAATTTTTATTCCTGATTATAAAAAAAAAAAACTAAAAACCTAATTTTTGAAAAGTCCCAAATTAAAATTTTTATTTAAAAACAATTAAGTGATAATTTTTTTTTATTTTCAAGAAAAACCCTAAAAACCTTTATGAAATATGCAATTTTTATGCAATATGCAATTTTTATGCAATATGCAATGCTCTACATGATGAATTTTTTATATAGAAAAGATGCTTAAAACATAAAAAAGAAAAAAAATCATAATCATAGAAAAGATACCTAAATCATAGAAAAGATGTCTAAATTATGGAAAAAATGTCTAACCACAGAAAAGATGTCTAAATCATAAAAAAGATGTTCAAACCATAGAGAAGAAACCTAAACTATGGAAAAGATGTCTCGTAGTAAAAAGAAGTCAATTAAAGATTTTTTTTTTCTAAAAAACCCTAACATGCCTAATGCAATTTTTCTAAATTAATACAATATGCAAAGAACAAGATTTTGTAAAAATGTTATTTTGAAAATATGAAATCTAAAAAAAAAACTAAAATTTAACTTAGCACATGTTCATTAGACACTAATGCTATAACTAATTACTAACAATTAAAGACATGATAAAAAGAAATAGTACAAGTTTTAAAAATAACTGCGTATATACTAAGTAAGATAAAAATAAATAAATAAGATAAGATACAAACAATAATTAAAAACCGCTATTATGTACCTGCAAAGCAAAGCACGCAAAGCTGATGAAAGAGAACAAATTGGATTTCCAATCCTATCGTGGGTACGACTATAGAATTGGTCTAAGGAGTGGGTTTAAGTGTGTTTTTTAACAAATGTGTAATTGTTCTTTTTTTTTTTTTTTTGCTCGCACCATACAACCCCTATTTATAAAACTCGAAAATAAATTTTTTGAATTGAATCGAATCGAAATTGATAAAGATCTAAAATAGATTTGACTATTACAAATCTTGATTTTATTAGATTTAACGTCATCGTGTCAGATTTGTTTTTTTTTTTTTTGACAATTATTTAGTCAAGATTCCATCAAATTAATTTTTTCGAATTTTTTCTTTTTTAGTTTTTTTTTAACAATTTTCTATTTTTTTGTCTTTTTATTATTTTCTAAATTATGACCCAAAAAACATAAATTATAACTACTATGGGAAAAAATCAAATGTCTACGTTATGCCTTAAAACTTAAGGACTTAAACCTCTAATTAATTAGTTAACTCCTGTATCTCTAATTAACAGTGAACTCTAAATTACAATCATATATCTTCTGATACTATGATTATCTAATGTCCTAAATCAATTATTCCTAATGTCTTAGTAGATAATTAATCGTCGAACATCGCATTAATCTCTAGATAATTTTTAATTAATTCAATTAATATTGCTTTCATATTAATTAATCAAATTAACCAAGAATTTTTAACAAACCCTATGTCAATTCCTGTATCACTAAGGTTTCAAACAATTATAATCCATTTAATAACTATAATTGAAATCATAGAAATTACAATCATGAATCATTCATATATCTATTAATTCTATAACACGAACACAATCATTATCTTAGCTATATAAGATTTCATTAATTATCACAAATAAATTTAGCTAACTATGGAATTTGAAACAAAAGCACAACTACTAATTGAAATTGCAAGGAAATTCATAGTTGAAAGCGTGAATAATTCACAGAATTGCATAAATATAATTAAAATAGATGTCACCAATTCTGTAATTGGAAAAGATAAACTTGAATTGTAACTCTAAAACTTGGTCTCTACAGTAAAAGCAAAATCTTCTCAACGATTCAAGCGATTCTACAGAAGAATTCTTTAAGAACTATCTAATGACTATTCTACGACTCTTTAACTCTAAGGAAAGTGTATATGTGTGTAAAAAAAAAATCTCTCAAATGGTGAAACATGAGGCTATTTATAAGAAAAATTAAAGTTGGCTCATGTAAGGCTTCTTTTTCATGAAGGCCGGCAATGTAAGCTTCAAGGCTAGCGGCGTAGACTTCAAAGGCCAACGGTGTAAACTTCAAAGGCCACCAGTGTACATTGTAAGCAGGCTGCCTTCAATTCCAAATTGCAATGTATTGATTTGGACTTTGTTCATTTGCATAAAACTCCTTTAAATTGTCCATAATTCCACTCTTGAATCCTCTAATTCCTAAAATGTCCAAATGAAAACAATTAAGTATCATTTCTTAATGATTTCTATAAAATCAATAATAATTCTATCTAATTTGCACATTAAAACATGAAAAATATGCATATCACTCCTAAACCAGCTCCCCCTCAATCCAGGATGTTTAAGCTATTGAGCTGTAGAGCACCTGACCTTAACTTAATTTGCTTAGAACCTGTTTTGCTTAGCAAACTGCATCATTAGGACTATAGAATGGACAGCTGACATGTACCCTATTTATTTGACATCCATATTATCCTTTATAACTGAATATCTCTCTTTTTGTCTGATTACAACTCTACCCTTGTAAATTGTTCCTTTTCCTTTTCTAGTAGGATTCTTTTGTAATTTACACTGACCTAGGACTTACCCTTATTAGGTCATATAAATACTTGTAAATGGTAATAGCCACAACAGTTAATACTATTAATATTCATACATTCTCTTCTTGCATAAGCTAAGTGTACCCTGCTTGTTCAGCTACTCTCATATAGCCCATTAGGTATGGACTAGTAGTGAATGACCTCCACACATTTGTGTGTCATATCAAGTGAACCTAAACTCTTGTGAGGTGTTGGTGCATTATATTCACTGTCGATGCACGAGGACCTCTGCTCAACCTTCAACTCTCATTTATCTTTCAAACCATCTCGAGGTTCAAACCTATCCCCCTTTTGGTTTGTACGATATCGGACATTGTGTGTTCATCCATGGTCGTATCCATATCATCTTGGTATTAAAACTTGGTTATGTCTGATCAGTCCTTGTTACTTGCACTTTGAGTGGTTTATTGTTGCTTTAAGTGTTTTAGAGTTAGTTTATTATTGTTGTGAGTGTTTGAAGAGTGCTTAGAGTAAAGAGATTTTATGCTCTGCTTCCCCTTGTTTCTTGCTTATAAAATGGAGTGTGTGGTCGCTTAGTTTATTGTGTGTTGGTTGTATTAGCTATTAGTGTATTTGATGTTGTTTTTATTCTTGATTCGTGGAAGGAAGTTTTGAATAGTGTCTCAGTTGTTAATCTCTTATAAAAGATGACAATGTTTGATTCCAATGTTTAAGGAATTCTAAATAATAAAAAGAGTGGCACTCAAAATGGCCAAGGCCAATAGGGAGGTTCCATACCCCAATCAATAGGTAACAGATTAGATATACGCATTGACCTAGTAGCTAGTTTGGTGACTGTCATAAACGAAGATAAGCAGCGAGCAAGAGAAGGTCCATACAGAAGACAAGCTAATGAATAGCTTGAGAGAGGCAATGGTTACTAACGCCCTAGTTTGACCACCTTAAGCTGAAGAGTAGAGATAATTACTAGGCACAAGCTAACACTCGATGAAATTGAAGAAGAAGATGAGGAATAAGGTGATGAAGCAGAGGAGTACCATAAGCTAGGAGAAAACAACGTCTGAGCTCTTAAAGTAGAGGGGTTGAGGATGCATATCCTAAGTTTTTCTAAAAGTGGTGAAGTAGAGGACTACTTAGGTTGGGTAGATAAAATCAAGAAGTAGTTTGAATGCCATGAGGTACCTGAGAGTGCAAAGATTAAACTTCTTATACTAAAGTTTACTGGCTATGTCGAAGAGAAGGAGAACATAAAGTTAGGAGTTGAGATGAAATAAAGAGAGTCATCGGGAGAAGATTTGCTTTAAGCTACTATTTACAAAATGCGTTTAAGAAGTTATAGGAGTTAAGATAAGGTAGATTGAGTGTTGATGCCTATGTAAAGGACTTTTAAGATGTTGATGATCCGATGTGAAGTTGTTGAACTTGAAGACCGAAATGTGTCTCAATTCATTAGCGGGTTAAAGTGCGAGATTGAAGATATTCTGGAGACCATGGACATTGGACCACTTGACGAAGCTATCCAAGTTACCTAGCAAATCAAAAGGCGTTGATCAGGGAGACTCCAAGCTCCTATCAGTCAACCTACCCTAAGTTGACCTATTATAAGTAAACTTGTGCAATCGGACCTAAGAAAGGTTGCTGAGGCTTGACTTGCTCAAGCTACCTAAGTAGAGAAGAAAGAGATCTCGAGGAAGTTTGAGAAAGGCTAGAGCTTAAGAAAGAAGATAAGTGAGATCAAATATTTCAAATGTCAAGGATTTAGACACATGGCTACCCAATGCTTGAAAAGAAGAACCATGTTAATCCTAAGTGAAGCACCAACTATTGAGATAGATAGTATTAACGAAGAAGTGAAAGAGCTGAAAGAGACTGGATAGAAAGAATAGTTCGAGGAGAAGGAAATCATCTATAGTGAAGAACGTAACTTTATGCCTACTACCTTGGTGTTAAGAAGAACAATGAGTGTGAGTCTTATGCTTAAGGATAAACAGTGAGAGAATCTGTTTTACATTAGATGTAAGGTGAATGGGTCTTTATGTGCAATGATTACTAATAGTAGCAGCTACACTAATGTAACATCTGCTTTCATGGTCCAGTAGTTAAAGTTGCAGACCAAACCCCACCCTAAGCCTTATAATCTGCACTGGCTTAGCGAGAAAGAAGCTTTACAGGTGAACAAACAAGTCTTAGTGTCGATCAATATTAGGAACTATCGAGATGAAGTGCTCTGTGATGTATTGCCCATGAGTGCATCCCATATTCTGCTTAGATGACCATGGATGTTTGACTGAAGTATGATAGATGATGGAAGAAAGAACACATGTTCCTTGGAGCACAAGGGCCGAATGGTGAAGTTGAGCCCTATGATTGCTGAACAAGTTAAAAGCATGCAGATTCAATTGAGTCGAATTCTGAAGAAAGAGGCTTTGGTGATTACTCGAATATGTTACCATTTGAGGTCACCTATGGGTTCAACCTTGAGCTCCCATTGGACTAGATACCCCTTCTAAGCCTAGATGGTGATCAATCAACTGTAGGGAGATTTGAAGCCATCAGAGCAATACACCATAAGGTTATCGAACATCTAAGCTGATTGCTACCAAGCTTGAGAGATGAGGTCGAAGATGGAAGAATAGAGAGTTTCAACCAAGCGATTTGGTTTGGATCCACCTTAGTAAGGATCGATTCCCAAGTTTAAGGAAGAGCAAGTTATCTCATAAGGCTGATGGACCATTTAAAGTGCTTGAAAGGATTAATCGTAATACTTATAAGATTGAACTACCTAAAGTGTATGGAGTCTCCAACTCCTTTAGCATTGCCAACCTCTATCCCTATACTCCTAAAGATGAACAACGTAGAGTTGAGCCATATTTGATCCCAAATCTTAAACAGCCAAGAGGAGATGATAGGGATTATGGACTAATCATACATTCTCAAGCCCAAGGACTTGCTCATATGGTTCATTGAGCTATGCAAGGGGAGTTAAACTCAGAAGAGCAATGTATTTTCTAGTCCAACCCGACCTGTTACTCCACTCTCTACCTCATCCAAGAGACTGTCAAGGTGACTAACCTGTTGCCGAGTCAACCCCTCCACAATGCATCAATCCAAGACTCAGCACCAAACTTGCATACTACCGACTTACAACATTGCCAAGGTATAGTTGACCTTGATTCTAAGCTAACCAACTGAGGCTGACCTAATAATGGACCACCTCTTAAATCAACCCCTCCTTAATCCAGGACGTCCAAGCTGTCGAGCTACCAAGCACTTGACCCCGACCTAATCTACTTAGAACTTGTTTTGCTTGGCAAACTGTATCATTAGGATCATAGAATGGACAATTGATACATGCTTTATTTGTCTGACATTTGTACTGTCCTTTGTTTCCGAATATCCCTCTATTTGTATGATTCCAACTCTACCCTTGTAAATTATTCCTTTTCCTTTTCTAGTAAGATTCTTTTTTAATTTACATTGACTTAGGACTTACCCTAGTTGGGTCATATAAATATATGTAAATGGAAATAGCTGCAACATTTAATACCATTAATATTTAGACATTCTCTTCTTGTGTGAGCTAAGTGTACTTTGCTTGCTTTTGACTACTCTTATCTAACCCATTGAGTGTGGACTACTAGCGAGTAACCTCCAGCTACACTTATATGTCATATCAAGTGCGACTTAAGCTTGAATGAGGCGTTGGTGTATCATATCCACCATCGATGCACGAGAACCCTTGCTTAACCATTAACTCTCATTTATCTTTCGGACTATCTCGAGGTTCAGACCCATCTCCCTTTTGGTTTGTATGATACCAGACATTGTATGTTTATTCACGGTTGTGCCTGTATCAAGGAGGATCATCTTAACCTTGATCATCTTAGGAAGCACTCTTAAGGGTGACCTCCTACTGAGCTGCCGGGATAGAGATGGATGCAAAAGTATCTTGATCAACTCCGGTAACACAAGGGGTGCCATTGGTTGCAGCAGCTACTTACACAACTTCTCTTTCTCATGTTTGGGCCACCCTTCTCTCCTGATTAGTTGGAGAATCCAACCAACTTAGGAAGCTCAGGTTAAGCTCAGGAAAAAGGAAGAAAACCTCATTCTTGGTAAATTAAGTGCACTTAGTAGAGATGTCCTCCAACTCCTCCAGCCACCAGTCTATGTTATAGAAGTCTTTGATGGCTTTGTCAGTAGCGACACCGTTGAGCACCTCCCTACTCTCCAGTTTGTAGATGATCTCCTTCATCTTCGAGCTCTTCCTTTGGAGTTACTGGATTTTCTACTCTAGCTCAACTTTCTAACCAGCTAGCTCCAGTGACGTGGCTTTGGCATTGTGACTCTTGAATGCCTTCATCGCTAGCTTAGTCTTTAGTGTGGAGTCTAATGCCTTCAATTCAACATTCTCCTTTTCAAGCTCTTCCTTAGCTCCCCTCTCTTCGTCCAGCTTCGAAGAGAATTGAGCCTTAGTCCTTTGTTCATCACTTAGCTGAGTCTTAAGGTTGTCGGCTTGCTTGGCATTCTTCTCATCATTGGTTCAGGCTTGTTCTACCTCCTACAACTTTGCCTTAAGCTTAGCCATCTGCACATAAGAGCGACACAAATGCCAATTAGCCTTAATAAATTTGTCCATATATTTACTAGAGGAAGATTTTGCTACCCTTAGTCCCCTTTCGACATCAAACAACGCTACCTAAAATCCCCTTACCTCTTTTTATAAGGCATTGTAATTATTGGGCTACAGCAATACTTAGCCATGGTACTACAAAGAAACATAAATTAAGATTATATTAGTGATGACAAGGAAAGACATTGATTGAAAACAACCAAAGCTTACCTATCCTCCTACCTTTGATAAGTATTAGAGGATGGCCTTGTCGCTAAGGGATAAGACCCCATTGAAGCCTAATAGTCGAGAGTTCAGTGGCACAACATGATGTCATTGCCTTGGAAATCCCACTTCGGCCTTAAGAGCTTCCCCTTAGCCTTCTTGGTCTCTGGCTTGGACTTATGAAGGCGGAGCTCCTTGTTCAAGGACATGTATGATGCATCCTTAAACGAGTTCTGGGTTATCCCTAGAAATTAGAACTTATTATGGACTTCAAAAATCTCATCACTGACCTCTTTGACACACTTATATGGATGACCTAGATGCCACTCATACTAGGTCATCCGGTTCAAGGGTGCCTTCCCCATTGTCATCTTCTTCTTCACCCCAGGGGTTGCTTCCCTAGCAGTCTTAAGGGCCTTTCTCTTTCGCCCAATAGCCTTGGATAGGGTATTGGCCTTAGCCACCTCCTCTTTACCTCGGTCGGAGAGGGTAAGCATTACCACGTCCATCTCTTTGACATCGCTAGGATTGTCCTCTATGGTTATTGGAGTAGAGATGGAGATAGGTTCGATGGAGGAAGTGACCATACTTACAGGCTTGGCAACCAATGGCTTTGTGCAAGGACCAATGAAAGGAATCCCCTAGGGTAGAGTAGTTGGTTTGACCTTATTGGTCTCTCCCACTCCTAATCTTAGCCCTATGGCCTTATCTTTAGGATTGGAGGCTTTGGTGGTTGGATTTGCCTTTGCCAGATGATGCTTCAACAGAACATCTGTAGAAGGGTAAGGAATTTTCCTAGCTAATTTCTTGCCTATGAAGAATCAAACAAGTGGTTAGGAAGAAGGAAGAAACAAAATAAGTACAAAGCACCACCATTCACCAACTCCGCAATGACTGGCACGAATAAGAAAGATCCTCTACCCCCCAATTTCTCTTAAGGAGGACTTTGGATGAAGCACAACTTCATACACACATTAGCATGATAAATGAAGCCATTCGTGAAAAATGAACTTGTACCTTCTGTTTATTTCTTCACTATAACCTTCTTCATGTTGGGGAAGAACTTAGAGATCAGATACTTGAAGTATCTCCCTACCATGTCTACGACGTTTATTTTGTTGCCCTTTCTTAGGGCCATGAAGCTTGAATCTCCTTCATAGCCTCGGAATTACTGGGCTTAAGCTCTTTCTAAGCCCTAGTTCGGACCAATTCGATCCATCTCTTCCAAAAGTCTACCTCCTTTGGCAGCTCAACCACTAGGAAGTCATCTTGCTAGCCTTTAACAAAGTCCATGAAGCCCCCAAATAGCTTCCTCTTCGGATGGGGCTAAAGGTATGGCTACCCACCCAAACTCTTCCCTAGGTAGAAATGGTTGAAGAGCTCGGAAGTGGCCTTTATCACCAAGTAATCACAAAGCCTTTAGAACTCCTTCAACACCCTCCACTTATTTGGAGGGACTTATGTCGAACTACATAAGTAGAAGTCGAAGAGCTCCTTCTTAAACACTACAAAACGCCTCCTCGACAACAAAGGCACCCTTTCCTCCCTTCTTAGCAGTTGTATTACCCAACTTGGAATTTGTCCAACTATGGAGTTATTCATAACCCGGTTAAGGGCAAAAGGCTTGCTTCCATTAGTTTGATCGCTCAAACTTTGGCCCGTCCCAGGCACAATGAATAGATCTTTGGCCTTTAGCAAGGGAGCATACATGCAAGTGTCTCTTGTGATGGCACTGATAATCTTAGCCCTATCTAGTAGCTCTACTGCCATTCTTGTAGCATTATCCAACCGTTCCAGTAACGTGGCTTCATCCTTTCCTCCATAGGGTGGGTCACTCCTTATCCCTTCAGAGTTTGTTAAGTTATACTTCAATGCATCAGATGGCGTTTAACTTGTGTTTGTAGACATTTTGAAGATTGAAGAAGTAAAGAAAAGTATAGAACTTTGAAGAAAAGTATGAGAAAAAGAAAGCTTCGAAGAAGGTAGATATTGCAGCAAAGAAGAAAGAGAGGTTGCAAGAGAGTAATCTCATAAAGTGACTCTGGTATTTATAGGTCGATCATGTTGGAAAATGAATCGGCAGTTTTAGGGATTTGAATAAGCACAAATCCCTTAAAAAGTTACGATATGGAAACATAAGGAAAGCTCTGATTGGACGGTAGTGTTCAAAAGGCAAAACGCATACAACTGTATACATATTTGCTGTGATAGGACACCTATCATTGAAAACAGGTGCGATAAAGTAAAAATTTAAAAGGTATCTTTCGTAAGAAGTTTTCTCAAGGCCCCTTTGACTTCTAGAAAAAAACTTGTTTAACACTCTAACAACACTATGCTACAACACGAATAGATTGTATCTACTTGAATAATGGTCAACCTAGCTTAGCTCTATCAACTCGACAGCTCCACCCAACAACCTTGTTGACTAAAGTGCCTAACTTACCAAATCTTCACCTTTGCTTGAAGCTCTTAGCTTAGCCCATGGAGTTTCCACCTCGTTCACCTATCTAAGTTAGTAGGCATGCATCTTGCTCTAACCTATCGAGGGGCCAATTACTCAGTACCCCCTAATGGGCAAGGAGATCAAATCTCCTACATTCCACTTTGGAACTATCGTACTCACCTCTACTAGAAGGCTACCTACTTGGATGAACAACACTTGCTCGGCCTTAGTGTCATTCAAATCAGACATCTTTACCTTAGCCCTTTACCAGTTCGGAATTTTATCATTGCTGCATTGGTGCGACAACATTAATACGAACACCTCCAGACTAGATCAACCACATGCCTAAGAAGCCCATCTTTCCCTTCTCCTTGCCTTCGTAATGGCAATGACAGTGCGCGAGGAGGTAGGGGCTAAAGGGTAGGAGCAAGGGTGATGTGAGGGAAGGGGGTAAGTGTTGATAGGGTCTTTTGGACATAGGCTCCACAAGGTTGTCCCGACCTGATAAGGCTTATGGCCTATGATGAGTTGCCCTTGGCTTAGGCTCAAAACATGGCCTACCTGGCTATAAGAGATTTCTAACGGTGATAAAGCTCAAAAACTTAGTCAAAAAATTAACTCCCATACTTGCAAACCATATCGGATATCATGACCCCACTCTTCAACACTTGTGAATGTGGCTCTACTTATTAACTCCTCTCCAACTGCTAACTCTACTTCTCTATAAATATAAGGCTAATATTTAATGGCAACCCACATAATGCTTTGCGTACTTAAGCCTACATATTGCTTGTGAATACTCATATTCTCCAAATATTTGACTAACTTAAGCATCGGAATGACCACGCTAGATAACCCTCTATCATCCCCTCACTATGCTCTCTTTTGCAAGTTCACTTACTTGCACGAAGTCCAATCTCTCTCAAATCCATACCGATAAATATTTTGATATGACAATTCTATTAAATCATATCATATTCATACTTTTTATGTCATGTCGTGTTTTCTCTATAATTATATTTCTAATTGTAGTACAAAAGAGTCGTATTCCTAATTATATCATACTATATTATACTATTATATAAGTTTCACCATGGTTTTATTAAATTAGACTATAAGAGACTAAGTTTTTAATCTTTCTCTCTATATATAATTTACAGATGCATACATACATACATATTCGGATTGTAGATAAATATTTTCTTACATCTCTACCATCACTGTTTTTTATTGAATTTAGTGTCTACCTCCAACATTTACTAATTAATTTTTGCTCTCCATTGATTCTCTAATTTGATTTTTGAACTCAACTAAAATACTTCTACTGTGCTATAATGCAAAGAAGTTAAATGTAATTATTGGAAAACAATGCACGATTCAACAGATGGAAGAAAGGTGAACATATACGATGGATTTACTGAAAAAGCTAGTGTTGGAGGTAAAACCCCATGTAAACTTGGATAAGAGCCGGTTCCGAACCGTGAATTAGCCTGGACCGGCCTTAAACTGGCCCAGTTTAAAAGTAGGTGAGCTAAACTGTCGGGTTTTAAGGGCCTAGGCGGTTCAAGAGGGTGGAATCGCTCGAACCGACGGGTTACGAATCATCGGGTCGACCTTCCATTGAATCGTCGGGCCAACCTTCCATTGAATCGGCGGGTCGACCCGATTAGTTAACCCCCTTAAAAAAAAAAAGATGAAAGAGAGGTCACTAAATCGAAAAAAATAATTTGATAATATCTAGCAAGTCATTTCATGTCAAAGCTACTTTATTTACAATAGTGAATGGTAGTTTTTTTAAAAATAAAATTATCAAACTAATGATAGATGACTAATTATAAGTTAATTATGTGCTAAAAATAAATAGAAAATTCAATTTCAGTTAATGTAAGTTCTTTTTATAAAACTTATCAAATGTTAATGACTTGAATATGAGAACAAAATAAAATTTGAGGAAACAAATAAAAAAGTTAGAATCGTATTAAGTTAGAAATTAATAAAAAAATTCGAAATTATCAATGAATTATTATACTTAAAAAAAGATATCACATTATTAAAAATTATTAATGTATTAAAAAAGAAATTAATAAAAAATTAAATATTAAAAAAAAAATGATTCAAGAGTCTTGAACTAGTCCTTAACCATTGGGCTTAATGAATCGGCCCGAAACTGTCAGCTTATGAGCCGATCATGGTTTATCGTATCATTGACTTGTGAGTCAATGATTTAAGGCCGGTTCGACCTAGTGCTCAAGTTTAAGTGTTAAGAGGAGTAACAAGTCTCCCATCAATCAAAGAGAGCACCATGGGATTATAAGAAAGTTTTAAGCACTTATTAACTCCGATAAATCGGGAAAAGGCAGATAAGAAAAACCAAAAAAAAAAAAATGATTAGATAAAGAGTCTACCTATATTAGCAAGATCTTCTATTGGAGGCATATCATATAAAAAAGCATTGTACATGTGGTTTTGCATACTGACTTGAATTTTTGTGTCACACCCTAATGAAAGGTGTTAGATTCAAATAAACCCTTTATCTACCAATCTATTACGAAATAAATTGATCTTTCAAATGACATTCAAAGCATATATACACTTGTTCATGTTGAACAGACCTCCTTATATCAAAAACCCCATATACCTATTTATATGCCCAAATTAAAATAGTGTGTAGCAGGAAAAAAAAATGAAAATAAAGGAAAAAAAAAAACAGAAACGATAAATTATTACATTAGTTACACCCATAAACTTTTAAAATAACATTGTACACCTCTGAATTTATTTGATTGTACAGTTATACTTTTTTTATATTTATTGGGATTATCCTGTATAAAATGTCTTGGGGATATCTATATAATCATGAAACTTATTTAAGGATGTTTATATATACGTAAAATCTTTTAAAGGGTTCAATGTCATATTAAGGGGTAGAGATATAAAATTAAAAAAAATGAGGGTACAAATGTAATTTTAAAAATTTTCAAATAATGGTTAATGTAATTCTCCAAGGAAAATGGCATGATAAGTTTAATTTCTCTATAGTTTTGGAAATCCAAAATACATAATATTTGCTGTAGTTATACCAACGAATACAATCCACATGGGTTTTAACTCTGCACAAACGCTATGAATGTTCCATTTTGTTGGGTTCTCAAATATACATTATCTTCTTTATCAAAACGTCCGCCTGAGCATCACGAATCGCTTAAATACCCATATCTGTTATGATAAATGATTGTCTACCCCTCGCTGAAACGCTGAGTAGTACCCAAGATTTTATTCTCGAAAAAAAAAAAGCAATTTTAAAGGAGTAATGCACATATTATATGAATAGTTTATAAAATAAATTTTATCACTTTTTTGTAATTCTACCCCCTTCCCTCTTCCCCCACCCTTGTAGTTGCATGGTTCTCTAATGTCCTTACACATCTTATGTTTCTTTAATGGGCTCATTTATGCATAATTTTATATGCATTCACTTATAAGCTTATGCGATTTTCTTGAACAATCCTGTTATTTAAGCTTGTTGCATACGTTGTCGTTTTAAAAATAATTCCTCAATTGTTAAGATATCAAAATCAAGATAATTTTAAAAATTGAGTCTAGTTCCCTCACAACTTGTTCAAATCTGATTCACAATCAAGTTAAGTTCATACTTTTGGATTTGCGACTAAGCGTACCAGTAGTGAGTCTAGAACCCCACACCTCCGACAAAGAACCAGCTTACAAATTCGGTAGAACTAAATATTATATGGAATAAATCATAAAACCCCTTCAATTTCATATCTTTAGATTTTGATTTGGAATTATCTCTTGTTGAAAACTCTTCAGTTCATTCTTTCATCTAAATAGTTCTCTTTATTAATCAATATATGTTTTATATTTATTGCAAGCTAAATCTAATTTGATGTCTTTTAGGAGATTAGATAAAAAATAGTATAATTAATACCAAATCTACAATTTTATAAATAGATTATGTTGACAGGCTATTTTAAACACGAGTTATTAGACCTAAGCTGACCTTTGTAAGAAGTTTAACCCAATTTGACTTGCTTTCTTGAGCTTAATAGGCTATTTTAAATATGGGCTCTTAGATCTAGATTGATCTCTTTAAGAAGCTTAGCCTAATCTAACTTGCTTTCTTGAGCTAAGGTCTCTATAATTTGAATGCCTTCTATAGAACCAATTCCAAATTATGGACTGTTCAACCAACCTCATTTAAAAGGTTGAAACATATTTTGATCTAACCAGAAGAAGTTTTTGAGTCCTTAAGGACTTGGGCATAGGCCTAGCTTGTGAAGTTTAAACCACATAGTGTAAGAATAAGAATAATTCAAGGTAATTACCAAGTGGACAATTGCTTCTATCCACTTTCACAAAACTCAGAGCACTTTGTGCAACATAGGGCATTAGCCAAGAATGGTTCGACCTTATCCTTTATAAATTAGGTAACTAATCTCCACTCATACATAAATTCAAGTGTACATTACACCCTTTACTCTCTCTCCAACTAGTTACTAACTTAAACATCGGAATTGTCATATAGAACTACTCTTTGAAACCTTCTTTAGCTTACGTGCACTCATTTTGTAGGTGAATAATTACTCGTTTCAAGCCCTTGAACACCCTACCAAGATCTTAAAACAACATTTACAATTTTATAGACAAGCTATGTTTAGAGGTGTTCATCAGGATGGGTTGGCTCAGAGTTGGCCCTAAATCACTAGTTTATTGGCCGATAAGAGAGTAAACCGGGCTCCACTTTTAAAGGGACTAACTTGGGCTGGTTCAATGGCCCTTGAGCTGTAGGATTTCTTTTTTTATTTTTTCTTTTTTCCTAATTTTCTTTAATTATTATTAAATAATTTGTGAATTATTCATTTTTTTCTAACTAAATTTAAAATTTTATGTCGTTGCTAGTGAATAAAAAATTTTATTTTCAATTAAATTTTTTTCAATTTCAACATAACTTATTTGAATGATATGAATGTGAATATGTGATATTATGTTATTTATGTTATATTATATAGTATATGTATATTATAGTATATATGTATATAGTATATTAATTATTATATATTACATATACTATATGCTTGTTTGCATTATATATATAGTATATTATATATTATATGTATATTATGTTTGGAGTATATATAGTATATCATATCTATAGTATATATAGTATATTATATCTTATTTATATATATATATATATGTATTTTTTTTTTGAGGTTATCCTAACTTTGAACTGTTGAGCCAAACTGTCGGTTCAAGAGTAGCTCAACTCACCAGTTTGGTGACTCGTCAACTCGGTGGATTGTCATGATTAAACTGCTTGAGCTCTTCAACAGCCGGTTTAGACCAATTCAAAACGAGTCTGGATTGGTTCACAGTTCAAAATCGATTTTTCTACAGGTTTAACTATATTATAGAAAATGAGAAAAATATTTGGAGTTGTAAATGTTGAATTTTTAGTTGAGCTAGCTACAATAGGTTCCTTTTGTCTTTTCGCTTGTTACATAATGAATTCGTTGTTTCATGCTTTTGGCCTTTGATCATTAGAGGAGATGGTTAAAATTCTTGCATGGTTATACAACAAAGATGAGAAGAATGTAATAGATTATTGGTTCTACGTCGAAGCAGACATGGAATTGGCTGGTTAATGATTCCTTGATATGGATTTAGATCTTCTAAATTTATATATTTTTAATTTTTTTTAATTTATCATCTCGAAATACTATCATATGTAGTTAATAGTTGACATTATTAGGAAGTGCATAATATCATAAGGTTGTTCAAAATTTTAAATAATTTTAACTACTAATTTGTAAATTTAAGAAAATTAAGAAAATAAAAGTTGGGAGAATCTATCTCCTCTTGAAATGCACAATTCATATCTAAGTTTGAATATCACCGATTATAATTGTGAGTTATTTTATAGAAAGGTGACACATTTTGACAAGAATTTAACAAGATGAAGCCAAAAGAAGTCGTTAAAAAATTTAACTTTAATTTGAAACTTTAATGAATATTATTTATTTAAAAGATTTTTTTGAGAAAATATTTTATTTTAATATTATCCTTTACTTGTTAGGCTAAGAAAAAGGCTTTTAAGTGGACACATCTTTCCTCTTTATTAGGAAAAACTTGGGAGAACTTTTTTTCACTAATAGGAAAAATAAGATGATATGAACCGTAATCAAGAATAGGTAAGGCTGGTTATTGAATGAGTCTAAGCTTATCAAAAGCTTAAAAAAGGAAGTGATGGGAAATGTGTGAAAGAACAAATGTAAATGAAAAGTAAGCAAAAACCCATGAACAGCTTCGATAGATATGACACACTAATGGAACTTTCAAGAACTCATAGCACAACTCGATATAACGCACAAGATGGTCCGATAAGGTTACTTACCACTTAGCCTTACTTAAGGGTTAGAATAAGAGTGAGATGAATGTAAACAAGTAGTGTTTATAAGGGAAAAAATATCAAGTGTATTAATGTTCAATATGATATTTATAGCTACAAATATAAGGGTTATTTATACTCGAAAATTTAGGGCAACATGCCTAAAAAGGAAAAAAAAAATGGTATTACCCTAAAGAAATAATGTATAAGAATATAAAAAAGTAAAAATGAATATTCAAGAAAGGTAATGATTAGTGTAGCAAATTCTATATGTGGTTTTGCACACGTAGCAGTAATACATTGGCAAGGCCATTGGAGGATGTGAACAAAAGAGTTTGATCAGATTGCTGATTCAAGCAGGGGTGACTAAGGATCAGTCCAAGGTCGCTCTCTTGGCATCTCAATAACGATGAGGCTAAGTAGTTGATTGGCTTGGACGTTAGTAAGTACTCAAGAATGGCTTAACTGTTATCTTGGCAATCTACAATTTGGTATACTTTAGAGAGATGGGCAGTCATTCAACTTGGCATATAGAGTGACTCGGTAGGAGTTAGTTGGAGCAGGAAGATCTGCCTTGCTAGCCTTTCTAGTCCTCAAGCTTGGCTGTAGGTCAAAGGTCTAGTAATCTGATTCCTATCATTCCCTCCAAGTTGACTTGGATTTGGGATCAAATTTGAATGGTCTCCGATCAGCTCTCTGTTGGGGTGATATGGACTGAGGTTAGCAATATTAAAGGTATTAGAAACCCCATAGTCCTTGGGCAGCTCCAATTTGTAGGCATTGTCATTGATTTTCTAGAAGGGATTATGCTTTAGCTCTAGCGTTAGGGTCCTCTTACATGGGCATAGGTGTAGGGGTGTGATCAAGGGGTAACTTGGGATTAAAATTGTTGACTACTTTAAAGGGGGTCTGCTTAGTAGTGTCATACGCTGTTTGGTTGTAAGTGAATTCGACTACTAGTAAGTAGACGTCTCAATCAACTAAGTTCTTGCCCACTGCAGCTCGGAGCAGTAATCTTAAAGTGCGATTAACCACCTCTATTTGGTCGCCAGTTTGGAGGTGATAGGAAGTACTAAATAGTAGTTTGGTCCCATCCGACACTATAAGGTCCTCTAGAAATGGCTCAAGAACTTCGAGTCTCTATCGGAGATTACACTCCTCAATACGCCATGTAACTGTACAATCTCCTGCAAGAAAAGAGAAGTAATAGTCGAAGCGTCGTTAGTCTTAGAATAGGGTACGATGTGTGCCATCTTGTTGAACCTATCCACGATAACCATTACAAAATCTTTACCTCGAGCAGTTCATGGTTATCCGAGAACAAAGTCCATGCTCAATTCGGTCCATGGCTTTGTTAGAAAAGCCAAAGGCATTGATTTTCCTTATTCAACTCAACACTTAGCCCTCTTGTATACGGCATAGCTTTCAACAACTCGGTATACATCTCATCTCATTCTCGGCTAAAAGAATCGACCACTTAGCAATATATATGTTATTTTCTCCCTAAAATGTTTGGACAGTCTTCCACTGTAGGCTTCCTTGATTGGTAGCTCTCGAAATGAATAAGTCAATACACATAATTTCCCTCCTTAAAACAAGTATCCTTCCTCTATATGATACTCGTTCACTATCCTTCCATTGACACTACGCGCAAATATGGGTCCAATGTATAGATCTCCAGAATATTGCTCCTTAATTCTGGTAAACCCAAACAATTTGGTCTGCAATTCAATCAGGAGTGCATGCCTCTTCGAAAGAGCATTTGCAGCTCCGTTACTCTTCCCTTTTTTGTATTTTATTACAAAATTGAATCCTTCAAAGAATTTAACCCATCTAACCTACTGTTTTGACAACTTGGTTTGACTTTAGAGATACCTCAAGGATTCATAGTCAGTATAGATGCCAAATTCTCTTAGTAGTAGATAATGTTGCCATACTTGTTGTGCTTGGATCAGCGCCAAGAGTTCTTTGTCCAATACATAGTAGTTTAGCTGAGATCCTCTAAGCTTTTCACTATAGAAGGTAATTGGTCGGCCTTCCTACATTAGGATAATGCCTATCCTAATGCCTGATGCATTACACTTCAGTTCAAATATTTTCTCAAAGTCAAGTAAAACTAACATTAGGGCGAAGGTTGATCTTTCCTTTATCTCAGCAAAACTCCTCTCCTCATTTTCTCCCCATTGGAAGTTGGTGTTCTTCTTTGTTAGCTCAATAAGCGGTATAGCGAGGGTACTAAAATTTCTGATGAATCTTCTATAGAATGAAGCTAGTCTATGGAACTTCTCACATTGGTACAAGTAGTACGAGTTGACCACTTGACGATTGCTCAAATCTTCTTGTCGCTCACTCGTAAGCCTCCTCCACTTACTACGTACCCTAAGAATACCACTTCCTCCTAGCAAAAGCAACACTTCTTGAGATTGTTGAATAATCTCTCAACATAGAAGACGTTCAATACGGTACAGAGATATTCATAATGACTCGACATGTCAGCATTGTAGACTAGGATGCCATCAAAGTACACTATGACACAGTTCTGTATCAAATGTCTTAGCACATGGTTCATTTGTTTCATGAAAGTGCTTAGGGCATTCGACATGCCAAAGGGCATGACCATCCATTCATAAAGTCCATGTTGAGTCTTGAACACAGTTTTCTACTCATCTCTTGGCCTTATGTAGATTTGATGGTAACCAGATTTTAGATCAATCTTATTGAAAATCTTGGCTTCGTTCAATTCATCTAGCCTCGAAATACGATACTTGTATTTGATCATAATCTTGTTTATGGCTTAGTTGTCTACACACATTTGCTAGGTTCCATCCTTTTTCAGCACTAGAAGCACCGGCACAATGCAAGGGCTAAGACTTTTCTTAACGTATCCTCTCTCCAATAACTCATTAACTTGACGTTGGAGCTTAGAAGCTTGTTTAAGACTCATTCGATAGGTAGGCTTATTCAGCAGGGTGGTGCTAGGTATTAAGTTAATGTAGTGATCTTTGCCTCGTAGTGGGGGAAATCCTTTAGGTAACTATTCGAGGAATTGGTCAGTATACTCATCTAGCAACACCTTTATCTCTTAGGGTAGTTTACCCCATTCCTTTAACTCTAATAGTTGCCTGACCAATACGAGGGTCAGCGCATCAGCTTTAAGGGTCTCTTGGATTTCGGCTCTACTCATCACTAGAGCCTTCTTCGATTCATGAGCAAGTTTATTCTGTAGTTTGTTGAATTCTCTTGGCAGCATTGGGTTTAGTGTAATCTTTCAGCTATTCTTCTCGAACATATACGTATTTTTGTACCCATCATGAATAACTCTCTTATCAAATAGCCAAGGTCGGCCCTGTAGCATGTGTGAAACATACATAGGTAGCACGTCATAGAGAATTTTGTTGAAGTAAATGTTCGATAATGATCGGCAATAGTACTTGCCACGTGATATGGAGTGCTCCTTTCTCACTTAGCCAATGCAACTTGTACAACCTCGAGTCGATGCTAAATTGGTACAACTTCCATTATCAACAATTAGTGTGCTCACCTGATTATTCACTCTACAGGTGATATGAAACAAGTTCTCCCTCTGCTCCTCCTCTCGCGAAGGTTCAATGTTCATTGTGCATCGGAAAACTAAGGTCAACTGGTCTAAGTCCTCAATGAACACCTACTCTTCCATCAATTCTTTCTTGGCAGCTTCTTTCTTGACAATGCTCTCCTCCTCCTTAGGTTCCTCATCAGTACTCTTTACCTCCAGCTTCAAGATATCCCCCTTGATGACCATAGTCCTTCGGTTTGGACACTAAGTAGCCATATGTCCAAATCCTTGGCACTTGATCTGGCTCGTCTTCTTACCAGATCCTTACCCTTTCTCATAAGTTCGAGTCGACATGTCACTGTCATTTCGGCTTTTCTACTCGGCTTAGATATCCACCTTTCAAATCGGCTCAATATTTGACTAAGCTCGGTGACTTCCTTATCCGAGTCAACTAGTCGACATTCTGGTCGATATTCGGCTTCTTCTTTACCTCTCTACTCGTTGGGCTATTTTAATGATTTTATCCATTAAGGTAAATCATTGGAGTTCTACAATGTCTCGAATATCACCTTGTAGCCCAGTAAGGAACCTAGATATTGTTCGTGTTGGTGGTTCCTCCACTTCACATGAGATCATGAACATTTGGAAATCTTGAACATACTTGTCAACTATTCGGCTTCCTTGTATTAGCTCCTGAAGCCAAGTAAAGGTATCTTACAAATAAGTATTTGGTACGAACCTGTTTTTGAGTATTCTTTTCATTTTTGACTAAGGATTAATCTCTCAGTAACCTTCTCGCCTCCTCATAGATTGGAAATTCTTCTACCATATAATGGCATACTCGAAGAATTCAACAGCGGTAGTTTCACTTTCTCATAATCCTCGTATTGTTAATAGTAAAAAATACTCTCCCCTTTCTCTTCCCATTCTAGATATTCATCAATATTCTTAAATCCATTGAAGCTCGAAATTCGAAGCTTCACATAGTCAGACACTCTAGGGACTCGAGTTCACTCCTCGTCAAAATACTCTTCCTTGTCCTCTTCATCCAATTCTCTCAAGTCTATCCTTCGTCTTACTCGTTTGCCTACTCCTCTATCTCGAGCTTGTCAAGCTGGGTTCTAACCTCTAATAGGTTAAATAGCTTGTGGGGTATTTTACGTAATCTCAATCGGTTGGTAAGTTAATGTATGAACAACTCAAGTCAAATCTACCAAGGGGTTAGCCACCTAATCAAGTCTCTCATCAATGCTCCTAGGGGTTCCTTGAAACTGTCGGCCATGGTGGACAACTCTACTGTTGTCATCTCCAACACTAATGTTTACAACTTGAATCTGTTATTTCTCCAAACTAGAAACTAAACAGCCAGCAAATACAACAGCTAAGATGAACATAGGAACTTGCTCTATTTTACACATGCAAAACAGAGTATAAATAGAACATTGAAAACAAACTACAACTCAAACAAAACCTCCACTCTGATACCAAGATGATGCAAACCGTGACCAAGAATAGACAAGACTGGTCACTAAATGAGTTTAAGCTTACCAAAAGCTTAAAAAAGGAAGTGATGAGGAATGTGCAAACGAACAAATGCAAATGAAAAGTAAGCAAAAACCTACGAACAACTTCGATGCATATGACACACCAATGGAACTTTTGAAGACTCATGACACAACTCGATATGATGCATGAGATGGTCCAATGAGGTTACTCGTCACCTAGCCTTGCTTAAGGGTTAGGATAAAAGTAAGATGAATGTAAATAAGTAGTGTTTACAAGGGGGAAAATGTCAAGTGCATTAATGTTCAATTTGATGTTTATAGCTATATAAAGGGTATTTATAGCTGAGAATTTAGGGCAATATGTTTAAAAAGGAAAAGACAAAAAGGGTTTTACCTTAAAGAAGTAATGTATAAGAATACAAAAGGATAAAAATAAATATTCAAGAAAGGTAATTATTAGTATAGCAAATTCTATACGTGGTCCTGTATACGTGGCAGTGATACATTGGCGAGGCCATTGGAGGATGTGGGCAAAAGAGTTAATCAGATTACTGGTCTGAGCAGGGGTAACTAAGGATCAGTGTAAGGTTGCTCTCTCGGCATCTCGATAAAGGTGAGGCCGAGTAGTTGGTCAACTCAGACGTGAGTGAGTACTTGAGATCGGCTTGGTTGTTATCTTAGCAATCTACAATTCAATATACTTCAGAGAGATGGGCAGTCATTCGGCTCGGTAGACAAAGTGACTTAGCAAAGAGATACTCGTCTTCGGTAGGAGTCGGTTGGAACAGGAGGATCTGCCTTATTAGCCTTTCTAATCCTCGAGCTTGGCTGTAGGTCAAAGGCCTACTAGCTTGATTCTTATCATAAGGTCTTTTTAGGAAAATTATAATACTCTACATGAGTCCCCTATGAATTGTGAGAGAGAATTAGTAGCAATTTATATGGTCAAAGTAAATAATATTAAATAAATAATAAGAATAATGTCACTAATAATACTTAAATTTTTGTAGAGTTTAACAAATGGTTTTTTACTCTTAAAATTACGAATTGGCCTGGACAAGTGGAAGTCCCATAATTCACAAGGGACACCATTTCTTTGCAATTTGAATTAGAAGTTCCCAAAACTTTGGAAAGTCATTCAATGAAAGCGAATCAGAAGGTTAAGCCTTATTTAATATCAAGTTAAGATTGGCCATTACATGGGCTTTAGCAATCTTGTCCATGAAGATAAGTAAAAGGACCATAGGTCCTTTTTCTCTTTGTTTACAAGCTAGTCATTTTAGACTTGCTTGGTTGGGGGAAGAAAAAGTCCAATAGGTTAAATAAAATGAAATAGAAGGGTCGATATGAGAAGAGGGGGTATATTAAATTGATGAATATTTTTGCGTTATTTTATGTTTGTTTCTTGTATTTATGTTTAGTTAAATTTTAGTTTAAGTAACAATGAGGCTACAGAATCCTCATGTTATGTAAAGGGATTTGTTGATAAAGCCTTTTGGATATGGGCCCTCCAAACCTATGCCAACCTGATTGGGCTTTTGGCCTATACCATGCCTTTTTAGACCTAATCTTCTTATCCTTATTATTGACCTCAGCTCAAGCCCATTATATAGTCTATCTAACTACAGCGATCACAAACGGCTAGGAGATTGCAGATAAAGTTGAGTAACCGAGTCAACAACCACCTCTTACATTTGTAGACCATGTTTGACCTTGTAACTCCATTACTCAAGACTTATGGACATAGCTTCTACCTACTGACTCTTTTCCAACTACCTGCTCCACTCCTCCATAAATACAAGACTTCCATTTAACAGTAAACCACTTGATACTTTGTACATTAGAGCTTACTCTTTATTTGAGTACTTTCAGTTTTTTTGCAAACGTAGCTAACTTAAATATCGAAGTAGCAATGTCGGATAACACCTTAGCGCTTTTCATTGTTTATTGTCTTGTAAGCTCATATAGTAACACAAAGCCCAATCTCAACTAATCTCTAGCGACTAAAACCTAAAGACGACATTTGGTGTCGTCTATAGGAAATAGAAATCTAATTCCTTACTTAAATACACACTAAACACTCTCCCAAACACTACCCTAGATTGCTAGCATGTCTTGCATTGACAACCCTAAGAATAACTAGTCGGTGAACAACCATCCTCCTAATGAACAGCATCCAACTTGTTGCTGAAACCAGGTTACTCCATGTTCACCTTGAAGACACCAAGAGGCATAGTATGCAAACCCATCCGGCCGAAGCTTTTGATGCTTATACTGGATACAATAACCAACAGTAGCAGTAGGAAAATGGTAGGGATCAACCACCTGATCACTTAACATAGGAACAATAGGTGTGATTTGCTACCACCAGTGATTGTGCCCTTGTTGGCAATGAATAGGTAGCCAAATCCCATGGAGTACCAACATACTCTAGAGAGCACTGAACTCACTCGGTAGATAATGTTGACTTCAATGAGCTTCGTGCGATAGTAAGAAGGTTCTCTAAGTAGCAGGGGAGTAAGGCAGCTAACGATGTTGACTTGGTCGCTAGCAACAAGAGCCCCTTCACCTAAGGTGTTTAGAATGAGGTTTTGCCTTCGAACAGTAAACTTTCTACTCTAGTCTAGTATGATTGTAATGGTGATCCTGATGATCACCTCCTACACTTCCGTACCCTCTTAAACCTTAATGGTTGAGAGGATGCTATAATGTGTAAGGCTTTCCCAAGAACTCTAAGGAAAGTAGCTTTAATGTGGTTTAATCACCTACTTGAGAACTCCATTGGCTCCTCTAATGAGCTAGCATGTAGGTTTAGTCTCTAGTTCAGGGCTAGTAACCTTCTATTTAAGGACACTTCGTCTTAGTACTTGATTAGGTAGAGCGAAGGGGAGACTCTATGCGAATATGTGGCCTAGTTCAACAATGCCATAGTCAAGATCCTTTAGTTAGATGAGAGAATAGCAGTACATGTTGCGCAGCTCAGCATAAGACCTTTAAGAGACTTCTTCCGTTCACTTGCACAAAGTAAGCCAGAAACCTTAGTTGAATTCTAGAATAAGGCCTATAAATACATAGACCAAGAGGACAACATTTGCGTTAGGTACGATGCTGACCAATAGAGGTAAGGTGAAAAGAAGGATAAGGAAAGATTATTCGTGAAGCATCGCCTTGATAGTAGGGTACTAAGCAGAGTTAAAGGTAAATGCTTGGGTAGTAAGAAGCACCAAGCAAAGTAGAACCTACTGTCGAGCCTGATTTTTGGTTTTCTATTTAAAATTAATTTCTCCATTTCCTGATTAATACTAAACCCTAACCCATTTAATATTAATCATTGACTAAAGAAATTGAGAAATTCCGATTTTTTATTGAAAATCATTTTTGGAGTCGCCACCCGACCGAAGTCAGGAAAAGAAAAAGAAACCGTAATCAATTGGGTGGATTGATTACGATTTAGCTACCAGTTTTTTATTTCAATTTTAACAAAGAACCAGAGGGTTTCGAATTCGGGGGCTAACCTATTAAACCCTAATGAGTACCACTATTTATTTGCCGAAATTAGGATTATTTTTTCTAATTATAATATTTAAAAAATAAATAAATAAATAAAATCAAAAGAAAAAAAAACCTAAGTTTCTATATATTTTATCGCCACTTCGAAGGTGCTTACGTACCCGTTAGTTGGGATCAAACGATCGTAGTTTTTTCAGAAAAATTTAGTGTGTTGATTGATTTTAATTTTGAAAACCGCCCAAGTTTACGTTTTTAATTGATTTAGTTTATTTAAAAAAAAAAAAACTAAAGGGTCCTAAGTCGTAAATGATTAAAAAAAAAAATCTCTAAAACAGCCTAAACAATTTATTGACTCTTTGTTAATTTTTACTTCTAAAAAAATTTGGTTTTCTAAGCGAGAAATCCTAAAAAATTAATCTTAAAAATTCCTAGACTAATATACACATGTATATTCTATTATTATTAAACAATTATCTACCTAAATAGATTAGTGGTGTTACGTAACTTACTTAATATATGAAAAACTAATACTAATAAGTCACCTAAACTAATATAGTCATATACACATATATTGCATCAAATAACTAAGGAACTAATAATATAATGATAATAATAAATAAATAAATAAATAAAATAATGAAATAAAATAAGAAAACTAAGATTTGGAAAAAACTGAACTTGAGCTTCAGCAGTTCAGTGAGGACAGCAATCAACAGTGGGTTATTCAACGGCCTATGTAAGTGATTAGAGTTGGTTTGTGCGTGATTGGATTATTGGTGAGCGGATGTGGTTTGGTCGGATCCGAGAGATCGTTGGGCGTGTGTGCAAATCTCCAGGCTAAGGAGCACGTGTTTGGTCGGTCAGTTGTCGGTGTCAGTGTGGAATTAGTGAGTCGGGAGTAGATTTGTACGTTAGTGCGATTGATGCTGGCGTGAATTGGTGCGAGAGGCTGATTGGTATGTTAGATTGCTGGACGTCAGCATAGAGTTTCGTGCGTTTAGATTGCTTGCGTTAGACTTTGCTGGAGATTATATCGATGAAGTATGGACGAAGGAATTTGATCTTAAATGGCATAAATTGAATTCAAATTATAGGTTGAAGTCTTGGTTTTTGGTTTTGGAATTGGGGATGGCATCATGGAATTATGTCAAGTAAAGGGCTTGCAGCGGGGAATGGACTTTGGTCGGCATGGATTTTCAGGCTTCAGATCGATGGAGTATGGATCGGTAAGACATTGGTTTCAGTGAATTGGGCATTGCGAATTGGATTGAGGGTGTTGGAAGTTGGGGATTAGAACGTTGGGGATTAGTTGCTGCTGCTTGAAGTTGCGACTACTATTGCTTTTCTCAGCGCAACCAATCGGCGTGGACGAAACCACTCGGGCTTGCTATTTAAGGAGCTGCTCTATTATTTATTATTTTTTTTTACTGGAGTATTGCAGCTGTTTCTATTTTTGTTGGATTTTTTTTGCGGTTCCGGTGAAGCATTGTTAATCTTTCTTTTATAGAGTCCAAATCAAATCCTATCATATCTATTGTATCTAATTAAACTAGATTCAAATTTTATTCAAATCTGATTTAACTATACTTATATGATTTAATTAGATATGAAACTGATTTTCGTCTTGCTTTTGTAAAGTTAGAAAAATAAAGACATAGGTGCCTGTTGAGAGTCGAACCCATAACCTCCAACTAAATCCACCTAAATACTCTATTGCTTATCTATTAAACCGTTGACCTATATCTTGACATTCATTATCATTAAATTATATTTAAACTATCTGATTTCCTAAAATAAAATTTTTAACTAAACTAAAACTAAAATTAACACTAAAACTAATTATTACTTAAAAATCTACAAAATTTTTATGATTTTTCCTTTTCTTATTTTTTTGGTATTTTCATTATTTGTTAATTTTTATTATTTTTATTAATTTTTTTTATTAGGACCCTTTTTGTAAAAAATAAAAATTAGAACTATAGAGGGGCAAAAATTAGATGTCTGCACCTACCTTCCCCTCCTACTACACACAACATACCCCCTTTGAATTGACTAATTGCCTAAGTCTTCGTCGAGGTAAAGAACAGAAGTTTACTGCAAAAGCCCCCAAAGAGGCGCGGGAACCCTAGTCATTAGAACTCGAACAAGTACTACCAATTCTACAATGACCACGATTACGCTATGAAGGAGTGCTTCTAATTGAAGAGCATAATTGAATATGTTATTCAGCGGGGCTTCTTGAGCAAGTATATGGCCTAACAAAGGAACAATGATCATTTCGATGATGGTGAAGATAGGGCGCTTTGGAGAGGGTGAATTAAGGGCCCCTAAGCAATGTAGAGTGAAAATCACTACAACGACCAAGCCCCTAATGACCGAGCTCCCAATGGCATAATCAATATAATCATTAGGGGGCTACACTTAGGGAGCTTACCAAACACCAGTAGCTCGGCTAACTCTCCGTCTGAGGTGTTAGCTATCAAAGAAAAGAGGTAGAGGATTAAAACTTCAACCTCTTTCTTTGATGAGGACTTGAAGGGAGTAGACACCCCTCATCAAGCTGCCCCTGTAATAGAAGTGAGGATTGCAAACATTGAGGTCCTCAAGATTATGGTAGACACCGATAGCTCTACTGACATCCTTTTCATGCATATGATGAAAGGATAAGGAGCAAATTGCTAACCAAGATGAAGCCCTACCATTATTATCTCACTAGTTTCAATGGGGAAATTACTTGAGGCAAGGGTATTATTACTCTTGACATGGAACTTGGCGATGATCACAATGTCGCTCGACAACCAATGGAGTTTGTTGTAGTCAATTGGTCATGCCCTTACAATGCTTTTGGAGTCATTACCTTGTCCCTCCATTTGAAAGCTAAGTTTCCAACCCCCACTAGGGTAAGAATTTATAGGTGCAACCAAAAGCTCTCTCAAGAGCTTTGTATCAAGATCACTAGAGTAGATAGTGTCTTCGCTTTGGAGACGAGCCAGTCGATTGAGAGAGGCAAGCCAGGTGAAAAAATAGAAGAGGTGTAGACTGGCGCCTCTCTCGACTAAACTACTAAGGTCAAGATTGTATTGCCCTAAACCAAAGAGTTGTAATTACCTTACTAGGGTAGTGTAAACCAACCTAAGCTAAAAGCTAGCTACTTTAGCTGCTAACGTAGGTATAGCTTATATAAGGCATTTACCACTTCTCCACTTTGAGCCATCCAATTTTGAGTCTAATAGATATTAACCTATGATTGACACTTCAAAATAGCTTTAAAGCATAACAATAGTATCCATAATTGAAAACTATAGGGTCTATAGTAGAGACCTAATTAGCTTCCCTATAAGTTAGTAAAGACGACAAATAAATAAAAAACATAGTCTATTAATCTTGAATCTCACTCCTTAACCTTGTTCTCTAGTCTTTGTGAAACTTGGTATAATACTGGTGACTATATTGGAAACTTGTAAAATAATCATAAGGGAGTAAGCAACAACTTGCTCAGTAAGCAGGTGGAGGCAATAACACATATTAGTCATCAAGTAACCAAGGTTTTTCAAGCAAGATTAATTAGATATAGTGCATGTTCAAGTAAATGTCATTATATAATGTTGATCGGTAGTTATGAGATCAAAGAAATTTTGCCTACTCTAATTCGGGTTTTGAGGAGTTTGACACCACGCATTTTGCAAATCAAAATCAAATCGGGGCTTATGCAATAGAGAAACGCGCTCTACCAGAGACTACCTTCAAACTTCAGTCCCCAACATTGCCATGACCTCCTCTTCTATCACTTAGTTCGACTAAGAATGAAGAAAGGACCATTTTTACTATTCTTATCGAAGGGTTCATGTTTGGCTTGAGAATCTTAGTTGTTTCCCCTAATGAGTTGTAATGTAGGTTCGGTTAAAAGTTAGGTTGAGTTTGAATTAGTTTACCTCTTAAGGTGATTAAGCAATTTTCATACAATTCAATCAATGCAATACCATAAGGAAATCAATACATAAAGTCTAGCACTCCTTGATAAGCACATATGCTGCATACACACAAGCTAATAACTTACAATCACAAACATAACAAATACTAAGGTCTCCAAGTATACTTAAGCAATACTTTAAAGTATAGTGAAGTATTGATCTCACTTACCTGAAACTCAATCGCTTACTAACTCAGTTGTTTACGTATCCTTGTAGGTGTTCCCTTGATGTTTATCTTGATGTAGTCTTTTATTTTGCATATAAGTTAGGAAATATTACTAATTTACTCGTTTATAATAGAATTAAGTTGAGTAGTCGTTGGTTCATTAGCCTATGCCCTTAGTATTGGAAGTTTAGAATAGTACCATAAGTTTATGTTACCTTCTGAGCTATCCCTTGAGTTAAGATGCTCTCGAAATATTTACTAGAGAAGCTTTTGAGATATCCACTGCAATACTTAGATATTGAAGTTCACCATAGATTCATCCTTTATAACAATCTCTGAGGTTAGTAAATCCCCAAGATTTTTAATAAATATCGTCGGAGCTAAGTTTTGAGTTAAGCCATTCTTAAAGTTCTTAAATTAGAAGCTTTTGAGTCACATTAGGGTTAAGGTTTTAATAGGATTATCCTTTAAATTTGACAATAACCCAAGATTTCCTATGAATTACCTTTCAAAACAACTTCTAAGTCTGCACATATCTATAATTATCCCAAATATTATTCTAAGTTACCTTATGACTAAGTTGTTGCATCCACTATAATTTAAATTTCTTCACAAAAACCTTTTGAGATATCATCTGAGTTAAATTAACTTTATAATTTCAAGGAATCTACCCTCTAAACTTTCCTTTGAGACCTACAACTTCAAAATTCCAACAAATGCTTTGTTTGACTTAGCTTTTGAGGTTTCCCTCTTTCATCTTTCGTTCATACTCTTATCTCTAATTTAGCTTATGAGTAAATATCTAATAGAACATGTTCTCCCTAACTTCCTTTGAGATATCCTCTAACTCTATTATCTATAGAGTTTTAAGAAAATCATCCTTCGACCAAGCTTTTAAATCTCTTGTTCTTATATTTTATTCATAAGTCTTGCTTCTAACTTACCCTCTAAGTACTATTCTAGTGGAAAATCTCATTCATAAAATCCTTTGAGCTATTATCTGCTTGAGTTCAATTTTTCATGCACTTTGTTAATTCATCTACTTCTACCCCAAACTCCATTAAAACAACCATAGTAACACTCCATTCATACTTCACAGCATCATTACATCCAAATTCTCTATATAACACTGTATCATTCATCCCTTTCTTCAATTCTCATATTACCAAATTAGTCATATAAGTGGCACATACTTGATTTTAGTAATTTCTATCAATAGAATCCCATCCAACAACACCCATACACCACAATATACTTCAATAACTAGTGAAGCTCAGAATCCAAGTGAGGTCTTTAGGAAAAATACAATAATTTTTACTAAAAACACCATTTTAATCATGATTTAAGGCTAAAAAATTCATAAAAAGTATAGAATATAATTTTAAGAAAAATGTCTTCATAACATTTTAGAATAAACATAGAAAAGTTTATAGAAAAATTTTGGAGTCAAAACTATGTCATTAGATTTATTTGTTTCAACATTAAAAGTACTCGGTTTCATCGATTTCTTAAGCATGTGTATTGTATTTATTAGATTTTTACTAAATAATATTTTTTTCTCTATTCTACATATGAAAATAGCCACAAATAATTTTTTCTAAAATTTTCTGGGTAATTTTTATAGTTTTAGTAATTTTCAAAAATTCAACTTGAAAACGAGACTTTACTGAAAATAGGAGCTTTGGCCACCAATCACCAATAGTAGCTACCACCTTGTTGGCTAGCCCAAACGCAACCTCCCCTATCACCTGATGGTGGCGACTAGCTTCCAACAACTCCTTAGATACTCATACTCCTTCAAGCTTCGTTTATGCACTAATTTTTGTAAATTTTGCCTAATTTCTTTCTTAAATCTTTAAGCCCTGAGTTTAATTTTTCTAGATCCTCCTTTGCTTATATGAAACTTTGGAGA
The DNA here is from genome assembly GCA_024138015.1 of Lumnitzera littorea. Lineage (NCBI taxonomy): Eukaryota > Viridiplantae > Streptophyta > Magnoliopsida > Myrtales > Combretaceae > Lumnitzera > Lumnitzera littorea. The sequence goes on from JAMXBB010000002.1 coordinate 13,466,459, forward strand.
GTGTTTTTAGATTTGTCAAAACTATTTAGAGTGTAAAAATGATTTCTCTCTCTTTCTCTCTTCTAAAATTAGAGTTTTTATATGTTCAAATGCATGCTTAACCTCACTTAATTCATTAATAGCTATCATATTCAGTTCCACATGCCTAAACTAACTACATCTAGCTGCCCCAAGTGATTCTTATTAATTTTTTATGAATTTAATTAGCTTATTTTAGCCTAAAATTCTATTTTTAAGATATTTTAATTAGTTTAGATCATATGTATATACATAAAAATTATATACTACACATATTTATATGTTCCACAAGTTATTTTATGTCCCATAATAATTTTATTATATATATTATTTAACTTAAAAAATTTACGAACTAATGGAACCTATTTTACACATTCACTATAAATAATACTTATATAATTAAATTACATTATTTTAGCCGTATTATTATTATTTTATCATATTTTTAGTATTCGAGTTTACGAGATGTCATCAACAAATATTTCGAGTCTACTCGTAAATTTTTAGGTTATTTTGATTAGTTTCACTAACGTTCTAAATTACTTACTCGAACAAGTACATGAAATTACAGGGCTTACAAGGATCAAGACTACTTTTGAGGTAAAGGAGATAGTTGCCTTCTTGTGGGCCAATTCAGATAGGTTCACTTGGTCGGCATTGGATATGCTTAGGATCTCCTTCGACCTGGCAACCCACAGCCTCAATATCGACTCCAGAACGTGGCCTGTCAAACAGAAGAAGAGGCATTTTGTGCTAAAAAGGCAAGTCGTAATAGAGGAAGAAGTGCATAAGCTACTTAAGGATGGCTTCGTCAAAGAGGAGAAGTATCTAACCTGGCTAGCAAATGTAGTGTTGGTCAAGAAGAAGTCTGGGAAGTGGCACATATATGTTAATTATATCGATCTCAATAAGTTTGCCCAAAAGACTACTTCCCTCTCCCTAGGATTAATCAGTTTGTCGATTCTACATTGGGACATGGCCTACTCAGCTTCATGGATGCCTTCTAAGGCTACAATCGAATCAAGATAGACCCAAAGGATGAAGTCCGTACCTCTTTTGTCATCGACTTCGGCACATACTGTTACATTATCATGCTCTTCGACCTAAAAAATGCTGAGGCAACATATCAACTTATGGTAACAAAGTTATTCAAGTCCTATCTCGAGTGGAACATGGAGGTGTACGTCAACAACATTATAGTCAAGAGCTAATAGCTTGGTGATTATGTTAAGGATCTATAGGAAACCTTTGACCAAATGAAAAAATACGACATGAAGCTGAACCTCTAGAAATGCATATTTGGGGTTGGCTCTGGCAAATTCCTAGGCTTCCTAGTTAGTCAAAGAGGAATTAAAGCCAACCTTAAAAAGATATAGACTATTAAGGATATGAAGCCCCCTTCCTTGGTCAAAGATGTACAGAAGCTCATCTGCATGGTAGCCACAATGAGTAGATTTGTCTCCAAGAGTACAAACAGATGTGTTGAGTTCTTCAAAATCCTCAAGAATCCAAAGGGTTTTGAATGGACTCCTCATTGTGTGGTAGCCTTTAAGAAGTTGCAAGACTTCCTCACATGTCCTCCACTCCTCTTTAAGCCTGTTCTAAGGGAAGACTTATATTTATACCTAGTCATTAACGATTGAGTACTCTCTTCTATACTAGTCAAAGCAAAAAGAAGAAAGAACATGCCTGTATACTATGTTAGCCACATACTCTAGGGGCTTGAGGTCAAGTATACCAGAGTAGAAAAATTTTCCTTCATTGTCGTCATCTCAGCATGTCGGCTCAGGCTTTATTTTTATGCGCACCAAATCATTATACTTACAGACCAACCATTGCGCATACTACTGTAGAAGCTAGACGCATTTAGAAGGATGGTGAAGTATGCGATGGAGTTAAGCACATACATAATCCAATATCAATTACGGAGGCCTACAAGGCACAAGTGTTAGTTGACTTCGTAGTTGAATATACATGAGAGGAGGAAGCTTCACTAGGGGATGACAAGTCGATGTAGACTCTCTATGTTGATGGATCATCCACCTTAGGGGGGTAGAGGTATAAGTCTCGTATTGATTGGATCGCATAAGATCACAGTTTCTATGCCCTTAAGTTCAAGTTCAACACTAGCAATAACAAATTTGAATATAACGGCCTAATAGTTGGTCTTAAGCTAGCCAAGGAGATCAGTACTTAGCACCTACAAGTTTTCTCAGACTCAATACTCGTTGTCTAATAAGTCCAAGGTAAATACAAGGCTAAGGATGACACCATGGCAAGATACTTGGAGAAAGTAAGGAGTCTCCTAACTAAGTTTCCTTTGTAGACCATCACTAAGATCCCCCGAATAAAAACCTCAACAGCAATTTAGTTGTCCAAGCTTACCTCCACAGGGATATAAAAGCCCAAGCTAAAGGATAAAAAGATTTTCATAGAGTACTTATTAGAGAAAAGCATAACTCTGGGCTCAGTTGAGGTCTTAGAGTTTATAGTAACACTATCTGAGCTAAGTTAGATAGACTACATCTAGAGTTACTTGGAGTAGTACACATTCCCAAGAGATAGGAGAGAGGTAAAAAAGTTGAGATACCACGCCACCAACTAAACATTGGTCAACGGCTTCTTGTACTGCAGGGGAGTCATCCTTCCCCTACTTAGATGCCTTCGAGCAAATTAAGGCCTATATGTCATAGAAGAGCTATATGCTAGAGTGTACAGTAACAACATCCAATCTCAAGCCCTTTACATTCAGGCTCTACAGCTTAGATACTACTGGCTTACCATAAGGCAGGATGCTAAGGCTATAGCTTAGAAGTGCCCCTAGTGCTAAAAGCACGCACTAATCAGTCACGCCCCTAGTACCAATATCCAGCCCTTAACTGGTTCATGGTCGTTTTCCCAGTGGGGCATTAACATTCTTGACTCCTTCCCCAAAGCCTTAGGAGGTCAGTAGTACAACACCATAGTCATCGACTACTTTACCAAGTGAGTCGAGGCTAAGGTTGTAGCTAAGATCACTTAGATCAATATTAAGTCATTCGTTCGAAATAATATCCACTCTAGATTTAGGGTCTCTTATGCCCTCATTATGGATAACGAGTGTCAGTCCAATAACCTTAAGTTTAGAGAATTATATGCTAAAAACTACATCATGTTGCACTTTACGTTGGTTATCCACCCTTAATCGAATGGTTAAGTTGAAGCAACTAATCAAGTCATCGTTAAAAGCTTGAAGAAGAGAGTGGACTGAATTTAGGGCACATAGGTAGACAAGCTGCCCAATATCTTATAAGGATACAGGATTACCATCGCATCTCTACAGGTGAAACCCCTTTTTGCTTAGTGTTCAGGTCAGAGCTCCCCATCGAGCTAAAGTGATGCGTCTTTGGGGTCGCATACATAAAGAAGCATTACAACGGAAAGAACCAAAAGAAAATAAAAGAGGATTAGCAAATCTGGGCAGCTACCAATCGAATATGACACACCAATTACTCCTACTTAGCCTACAATTCACTGGATATGACTCATTGGCTCGAACTATAGGATCACTTGCCGTTACTCTTTACTAAAGAGAATAGATAAAAGTTAAGACAAAGTAAGAACACTAAGGTAGCTCGAGAAGGAAACTGGTAATATTCTATGATGAGGTGTATTGTTTACGTACAATAAATGGGGTTTATATACTAGCCCCATTAAGGTTACAAAGCATGCATGGGAAAGACAAAAGGGTAATTTACAAATAGGATACATAAAACATACTAAAAAGGGTACAAGAGATAGAGAATATTTAGTATAGAAAGAATAAGGAATCCTTTTGCAATGTTGCACTAGAAGATACGTATTGCATAGTGGTTGGTGATTTGGACTAATAATATAATTCAAACAGAGTAAGGAAAAGAGTCAGCAATCAGAGTAGACCTAATCTAATTTAAGTCAAAGCTCGGTTACATAAGGATGTTCAGATCTGTTTCAGGTTGGGTATCTTGTAGCTTAGCTTAGACAAGGGTTTGACTTTGGTCAGCTTGGGAGGTTAGCTCAGACTGGGGTTGGATGCTAGTCAACTTAGGAACTACTTGGATCATGGTATGAGCTCAATAGTATGTACAACTGCTCGGGTAGTCAACATGCATGCTTAGAAGATCGACATAATCGCTTAGCAACTAAAAAATGGTGTTGGTACTAATAAGGGCTCAGCACTCGAATCGGCAGTAGAAGAAAAGGTAGAGATCAGAATAGGACTCCTTATCCTAACTAGGGTCTCAAGCTAGTATCCTTTGTATGAGTCCTTGTAGTCTTCTAGCTCGGTTGTGTATGATTAGTTTGGGGAGTTGATTCCTATCATCAAACTTCTTAACATTTGGCCTTAAAGTTTCAATGCAATGTTGAATGAGTCCTCTCCCTCCTCTAAATCCTCCCATGCACTAAGCACAATCGATTGGAGGTCTTTTACCTCAGCTAACATCTCTTTGTAGCAATTCACCCATAACATCACCTAAGCATGATACTGCACATTGAGAAAGGTAGCATTAGCAATGAATAGAAGACTTGGGAAAACATTACCAAAAGAGGGGTAACTTGCAATGACAAACATGCACCTAGCAATTCAGGGAGCTGAGGTAACCTCCAAATTCAGTAGGGTCATCTAATAAGCGTATCGATGTCATCTTTAGGACACTTCAGTCTGCAGGGGTGTATGACCCCATCGATGCCTCTAAGTCAAGAGGCCTGTATTGTAGTGTTATATCGCTACCTTAGATTCCCAACTAAGGTCGAAAGATCCTCCTCCTATATTGTCTAGTATTCAACTCAAAGCCCCTTTAGTAGGGCCAAGTATCCCTTGGCTCATATAAAACCCCCTTACAGTTGCCCGGAGCAGTTTTGTCCCTTTGGTGCTTTTTTGGGGCCTTAGCTTGAGACATTCCGATCTAGTCCATTGCGAGATAGGGATGGCCAAATGGGAGTGACTCAAACAATGGTTTTCTAGGTGGTACTAGCAGCTTGGACCTCTTTGAGGCCAATGCTTCCTTCCTCCCTTCATCAGGAAGCCTCTTAATAGGAATTAACCCCTTAGGCTGACCACAAGAAGCCGAGCTCGAGAACTTCAAGGGCATGTACGGAAAATATTGACTCTAAGCCATAGTCGAGACGAGAACTCCTACCCCAATCCAACCCCTAGCTGACCTATCTACCAGATCTTCACATGTGTCCAACATGCGCCTGCCCAATGGCAAAGTCTTAATCCATAAGACAGCCTAGAGCCAGCCGAGCCAAGCCCTTGACTTAATCCACTGGCGCTTGACTTCAAGACCTGCCTGTTTCTGCCTATGTTGTATCACACTCCTGATGTACAACCATTAAGTGACGTGTGCCTTTTAACAAAATGTTCTAGCATGATTCTTTTTTTTTCCGTATTAAATATTCTTTGTCCTCTTTACCCCTTTTTAGCATGATTTATGTAACATAATTATAAAATACCCTTTTGTCTTTTCATACATGTAAAATAACCTTAGTGGGAAAGTTTATAAACCCTAGTGGGCAAGTTTATAAACCCTCACTTTCCTTATACGTAGACATTTAACTTTTAATATAGAATTATTCACTTGAGCAACCTTAGTGTTTTTGTTATCATTCAACTCTTATCTATTCCCTTTAGCAAGAAGTAGTAGCGAGTAACCCTTCAATTTGGATTGGTGTGTCATATCTGTTCGATAGCTACTTGGACTTAACTAGCTTTTTCTTTGTTTCTTTTCGGTTCACTTCATTATGGTTTCTCTTTGTGTGTTCAACCCTAGAGACGCATCAACTTCGTTGGTATCAGAGCACGGTTCTGCGAGGGAGTGTGTGAAGTTTTTGTTCGCTTTATCGTTAGTAGTTGCTGTGTCCTTTCCATAGCTACTGTAGTATATTGGTGTGACAGTAAGAGTGGTTTTATTGTTACTCAATTTTACTCTGTTTTTCATTGTGAAGATAGAGCAAGTTTGTTTTTATCTTATTTGAGTGACTATCAAGTGTCGAAGCTATTAGCTAGTTGTTAATTCGTTGAGAAGTACTGAACTATGTTAGATTCAAGTGTTCAGGGAGTTATTGGTGACTAAGGTAATGGTGCTCAACCTGGTCATGGTCTTAATTGTAATAATACCCCAGGGTAGGTTGACGACAAGCTTAACAGACTCACAAACCTAATTGAAAGTCTAGTCACCGCAATACAAATTAATAGACAGCAACCCTAAGGTTTATAGCAGCAAAACTTATAGGAAAACGCCCTTGAGAGACATTATGGCCAAGGCAATTGAACCAATTACCCAATTCAACCACTACAAGTTAGAAGAGTAACAGACCAAGCTGCTAAACGAACATTAGAGTTAGAGGAGATTGGGGAAGATGATGAGGAGCAAGGTGTTGAAGGGTTTGGTGAAGAAGAAGAAGTTGATTATTATAGAGTATAGGGACGAAGATTTCGAGTCCCTTGAAGGCTAGACAATGTCAAGGTGCAAATCCTTCCCTTCGGTGGAAGTGGAGATGCAGATGAATACTTGGAGAAGGAAGAGAAGGTTGAGAAAGTATTTGAATGTTATGGATATGAGGACGCAGTCAAGGTCCACTTGCTCCATTGGAGTTTACTAGGTATGCCATTATATGGTGGAAGAATTTAAATGCTGCTAAGGCAAGAGACGGAAGACAAGGTGTTAGAATTTGGGAAGAATGAAAAGGCTATTAAGAGGCAAATTTGTGCTGGAGACTTATTTACAAGATATGTTTGCAAAGTTAAAGGAGCTTTGCTAAGAAAGTTGAACTGTTGATGACTATGTAAGAGAGTTTTAGATGTTAATGATTTAAGCCGATGTGTAAGAGCCAGAAGCTCGTACAGTATCAAGGTTCATTTCTGGACTTAAGTATGAGATTCGCAATAGAGTGGATGTATAGAGGTTTTATAATTTGGAAGAGGCCATCAAGATAGCGTAGAAGGTCAAAAAGTAGAGGAGAAACGTTCCATGCCGACTTAGGCTAACATTCTCCCAAGCCACGGTACTACGCCGACCTATTCAAGCTAAGCCAAGGAGACCACACCGAGCTGAGGAAAGGGATGAGTGACCTGATGATAACTGAGCAAGTCAGCATGGTCGATCAAGACAGTTAGGCTAAGCCAAGGCTAGGCTACCCCTGAGAATATATGAGAAAGGATAGACCTTCGGATGAAAGTCTAGCGAGGTGTAAAATGCTTTAAATACTTAGGTTTTGGACACATGGTTGTTGAGTGTCCAAACCAACGAGTCATGGTCCTTCAAGGAGATGTAGTGGATATCATTGATGAGAGTGAGCCTAAGGAGGAGAAGAATGTTCGAAAGGTAGAAGCCGAGGAGGAAGAGGAGACCTGTATTTATGTCGACTAGGGAAAAGCGATGACCTTAGTCTTGAGGCGAGTTTTGAGTTCCTTGCCAAACTCTAAAGAGGAATAGAGGGAAAATTTGTTCCATACTAATTTTACCATTAAAGGCCAATTATGCACGATCATAGTAGATGGAGGAAGTTGTACTAATGTAGTTGCGCAATCCTTTATGCAGAGGTTAAGTCTATTGACCTTAAGGCATCATCGACCTTACAAGTTGCATTGGCTTCATGATAAGGGTGCTTTGCACATGACGGAACAAGTGACAATGCCATTCATGTCGAAAATGTATACAAGGATGAAGTAGTGTGTGATGTTGTCCCTATGGGAGCTTCACATCTGCTGCTTAGATGACCTTGGTTGTTCAATTGACATGTTACGTACGACTGGTATAAGAATACCTATGCCTTTGTTAAGGATGGAAGGAGAATAATGTTGCAACCCCTAACCCCATCCTAAGTAAATGAGACCCATAATCAACCCATTCGGGCTAGTAAGAAGAAAGCCTTAATGATGAGCTATAAAGAGCTCCGATCTACTAAGAAAGTTGATGAAGTGATGTCCTTATTGGTTAAGAGACTGATGGAGATAAGGAAGGTACAAAATGTTCCAGAAGAGATTTGAAGCTTGCTAAATGAGTTTTTCAACCTATTTCCTGAAAAAACTACTTAAAGTATTGCCACCAGTTTGCGGCATAGAGCATTGTATTGATCTGTAGCTAGGTGCTGCTCTACTGAACCAACCTACATACAAGATGAACCCTGAGCAAGCTGTCAAGCTAAAAAGACAGGTGGATGAACTCATTGAGTGAAGATATGCAAAGGAGAGCATGAGCCCTTGTACTATACTAGCTTTGCTCATTCCAAAGAAGGATGGTTCATGGTGCATGTACATCGACAGCCGGGCAATTAGCCGAATTACTGTTAAGTATAGATATCCGATACCGAGGCTCGATGGCATGTTAGATGAGCTTTATGGCGTAAAGATATTTTTGAAGATTGATCTGTGAAGTGGTTACCACTAAATTCGCATAAGGCCAGGCGATGAATGGAAAACTGTCTTTAAGACTAGGTACGAGCTCTACGAATGGTTGGTTATGCCATTCGAACATACTAATGCGCCGAGCACATTCATAAGGTTAATGAACCATATGATGCGCTCTCTTCTTAGGAGATATATGGTCATATACTTCGATGATATATTGGTATATAGTGCCGACCTGAATAACCACGTTCAATATTTTCGCAAAGTATTTGACATTTTGCGAGCTGAGAGGTCGTATGGAAATGTGAAGAAGTTCATGTTTTGCCAAAAAGAGGTGATTTTTCTAGGGTTTGTAGTATCGAGGGAAGGAATTTGAGCAGATGAGGAGAAGATCTGAGTTGTTTTGGACTGGCCGATGCCGAAGAATGTCGTTGAAGTTTGAAGTTTCTATAGCCTAGCTTCTCTTTAGAGGCGATTTATTAAGGACTTTAGTACAATAGCTACTCCATTGATCGAGCTGATAAAGAAGAATAAAGGGTTCAGGTAGAACGATCGACTTAAGTGAAGTTTTAGGGAGATCAAGGAGAAGCTCACCTTGGCACCTATCCTTTCACTACCCGATTTTGATAAGCCCTTTGAACTGGAGTGCGACATATCGAGAGTTAGAATTGGTGCTGTCCTGATGCAAGAATGACTGCCCATCACTTACCATAGTGATAAATTGAGTGGCCTAGCCCTAAACTATTCTGTGTACAAGAAGGAGATGTATTCCCTTTTCTGAGCCCTTATTGTTTGGTAACATTATTTGCTGCCATGAAAGTTTGTTATTTACATTGACCACTAATCATTGAAGCATCTTAGGAATCAGAACAAGCTTTCGAAGAGACAAGCTAAGTGGTTAGAATTTATGGAAAGTTTCTCGTATATCATCCGGCACAAGAAGGGAAGTGCAAATGTGGTCACCGATACTTTGTCATGACGGCAAACCTTGCTGACCACTTTGCAAACAAAACTATTGAGATTCTCACTCATCACTGAATAGTATGCTAATGACCCTTACTTCGGTTCCATTATTGAATAGTATCGTAAAGGACTAGTTGTTGGAAGATATTATCTTAAGGATGGCTATCTATTTAAGGACCGCAGGCTATGTATTCTAAACTGCTCCACACATGAGCTATTGGTCTAGGATGCTTACAGTTGTAGACTTTCAAGCCACTTTGGGGAGGTCAAGACAACTAATCTATTAAAAGAGAAATTTTACTTGCTAGGTATGGCTAAGGATGTTCATAAGGTAGTTGGTTATTGTGAAGTGTGTAAGCATACCAAGGGGAAGAGAGAACCCCATAGAAAGTATATGCCTCTACCAATGCCTACCTTACCAATGCCTACCTTACCATAGGCCGACCTTAATATGGACTTTGTCTTAGGGTTGCCTCGGATCTCCATCGGAAAAATGATGCTTTGTATATTGCTGATTTGTTTTTGCAGGAGGTTATCTGATTAGATGGAGTACCAAAGTCTATTATCTCAGATCAGGACACAAAATTTTTTAGCTATTTCTAGAAGACTCTTTGGAGGAGACTTGGGACTCAACTAGTGTTTAGCTTCAGTAGCCACCCTTAAGCTAATGGCTAGATTGAAGTGGTGAACAAAACGCTAGGCAATCTACTTAGAGCTATTACAGGGAAGAACTTGGGGGATTGGGATTTGTGCTTACCAGTCATAGAGTTTGCATATAACTAAACTACCCATAGCACTATAGGCAAAACCCCATTCGAGGTTATCTATAGCTTTAACCTAACCATTCCCCTGAGCATGATCAGCACCCTAGCAGCTACTGAAGAGAGTCAATCCAAAGTTGATCGAGCTCGAGAATTACATGAACTACATAAGTCTATGACAAAGGAGATCACTAAATTCAACTAGAGGCAGTAAGAGATTAGTAGCAGAGGTCGCCGAACTGTTTCTTTCTAGTCAGGAGACTTAGTATGGATTCACCCCAGCTGAGAGTAATTCTCGCATTTAAGACAAAGTAAACTATCACCTCGTGTTGACGGCCCACTCAAGGTCCTGAAGAAGATCAACCACAATGCTTACCAGATTGAGTTGCCTGATGACTATGGTGTCCCCTCTACCTTCAATGTGTTCGATCTGATTCCCTATTAACCAACAAAAGAAGACCCTGCGAACGCCTTAGAAGAACGGATAGAAACTACTTTAGATTTGAAGACAAATCTTTTCGACCCCCAAGTAGATGATAGGAATCAATCCCTTAGGCCGATCACAAGAAGTCAAGTTCAAAGACTTTAAGGGCTCACATGGACAATATTAACTTTAAGCCATAGCTGAGACTAGGACTCCTACCCCGATTTGACCCCTAGTCGACTTGTCTACCAGATTCTCACATGTGTCCAACATGTTTTTGTCCAATGGCGAAGTCCTAATCTAGAAGATAGCCCAAAACCAGTCGAGCTAAGCTCCCGACCTGATCCATTAGCACCTGACTTCAAGACAGCTGACCGTTTTGCTAAGCTGAATAGCTCTCGACTTGATCCAGATCAGGTTGGCCCCTGACTACCAGAACTTCCTATTTCTACCTATGTTGTATTACATTCCTAATGTACAACCATTAAGTGATATATGCCTTCTAACAGAATGTTCCACGATGATTCTTTCTTTTTCGTATTGAATATTCTTTGTCCTTTTTAGCATGATTCATGTAACATAGTTGTAAAATACCCTTTTATCTTTCCATAAATGTAAAATAACCCTAGTTGGCAAGTTTATAAACCTCCACTTTCCTTATATGCAGATATCCAACTTTTAATATAGAATTATTCATTTGAGCCTTGTTATCATTCAACTCTTATCTATTCTATTTAGTAAGGAGTAATAGCGAATGACCTTTCAATTCGGATTGGTGTATCATATCCAATGGATTGTCGACCGAGTAGGATCGGGTGGTATGTTATATCCATTAGATAGTTATCATATCTATTGAAAAGAGATTTTAATATGTGATTTTGGGTTTAAGGTTAATTGGCTTGAGAAAATGATTAACTTTAGTAGAGAATTTTCTCGATCAAAATAGATTAAAGAATAAATTAGATTATCTTTAGGAAAATCACATGTTAGATCTAGGGGAAGCAAAAATCTAGATATGTTTTGTGAATCTTGAAATAATTTATAATTTTATTACTTTCTTATTTAAGTTCTTGAAAAAAATTCTTAATTAGAAGTTAATCTATTAGTTATTGCAATTTAATTTAGGTTCTTTAAGTTTCTTGAAATATTTGTCGATTAGATAATAGAGATCTAATAAGTACTAGTTATCATGGTCTCTGAAAGATCGACATTCAAACTTAATTATTATAATTTGATAGGATGTACTGGCCTGACACGTCACCCATTATATAATCTATTCAACTATAGCGGTCACCAGCAATTGAGAGACTATAGATAAGGCTGAGTGATTAAGTCAATAACTATCTTTTATATTTGTGGACCACATCAAACCTTATAACTCAATTACCCGATACCTATAGACATAACTTTTGCCCACTAACTCTTTTCCAACTGTCAACTCTGCTTAGCTCCGCTCCCCTCCACTTCACTATAAATATAACACTATTATCTACTGATAAATTACTTAATATTTCGTACACTAGAGCCTACTCTTTATCCAAGTACTTTCACCCTTTTTGCATATTGAACTAACTTAACTATCATAGTAACTATATTAGATAATATTCTGACGCTTCTCAATGTTTATTGTCTTATAAGCTTACACAGTAATGTGAAACCCATTCTTAGCTAATATCTACTATTCAAAACCTAATGACAATAAGTCCTATTCATAAATATTATGAAACGCTTATTAAGTAATCAAAGTGAATTGATTACAGACTTTTGAAAAAGATACATACATAAATGGATACAAAAGTTTCTTTTATCATGTTTATTAGTAAACATACTCAGGAAACTCATTAAGATTTTTCTTAGGTAAATTGCATTATGAGTTTACATTAATTATTGTAGATCGTATATCTTATTTAACATATTTGAAGTATCTAATCATTTTAATCGACTAAGGAGTTACTAAAAGATAGTTCCATAGTTTAATATTAACAAGATGTACTATAATTATGATAAGGACGAGAACACAAATTCTTGTTAAGCGGGTCATTAGTTCATTAATTTTTATGTGTTCTCATGGTTGCCGACAAACAATAGGAGAAAAAATGTGGAAACTAATAAATATAATTTAATAAATGCCTCAATTCCTTAATTAATCCACCTGTGGACAATAAACGTGGGATTCTAGGTTCCAGTTGGAACATTGCACTCCTTTGTCATCGTGTATTTTTGCCAACAATTATGATTGGAGTGCCTCAAAATTATCTCATAGGATTGAAAAGATGGAAATACATCAGGCACTGATCCTCAAAGATTTCCAATTACTGGGCTGAGATTGAGAGCAAAGCAGAATGAGCCTAACTTAGCATTGGCCCAAAGGCAGTCTCATGAAGCGTGAGCACCTTTTAATCGTCCACACAACTAACAATTTATGTAAATGAATCGGCCCATATGTAATAATTAATTGAGAACAAGCATGGTAATGTGCAATGTGATCGAGACTCTACCTGGGATGGGTCGAATTGAACCCATAAACTGGCCCCACCTTGATGAGCCTTCATTCGTCTATGGACCCGCCTATGAATCTTGGACGGGTCATCCATCTAAACACGTGGGTCTGGCCGGTTTGATAGATTATTGACATTTTTTAAATTATTATATTGAACTGAACCTTTCCTCATTAAATTCACATTTAGAGTTGGACTGTCAAATTTCACACATAATTAAACTTTTATTTGTTAAATTTACTACCTTTATAAGAAGACATTGTAAGGATTCTTTCTTTAAAGAATATAAGTTAGAGGTAAAATAATAAATTTGATAAATAAAAGTTTGATTAAATATGACATTCGATAATTTCAATACTTTTAAATAAAATTATATATAAAAAAACCATTAAGAGCTGATAGTGACTTTAATAATATCTTGAGTGTATATATTTATACATACACACACTAACAGTCAATGCATCTACGATTTGTGTGTAGAAAAAAAATTAAAAGAACTATTCATATTAAAATATATGTTAGTTATATTCAAATGAATAAATTATTTATAATTATGCACTAATGTAATTCCCACATTTTGTCCCTACTAGACTAAATAACAAAGCTTTTTCTATCATTGAAGTTTTCACTTCATCCCACTTTACTTAAATAATCTAAGCTTTTTTTGTTTTTTTCCTCTTCAAGTGTTGTGCTTGATTTAATGAATGAAATTGGGAAATTAAATGAAAAAAGAGAACAAAAATTACTGTTAAAGAAAAGGAGTAAGGATTTAAGTTTCAGGAAATTGTTGTTTTTCTTTTATATTTTTTAAGATTTTTGAAGTTGAAAATTAAGCAAGTCATGTAAAGTAATAACACATTCTTCATGATTTACAAGATAGAGTTGAGTTCGGAATGTCCAATCCACAATTGTATCATGTTTTAGTTTAGGTTTGATTGATTTAATTGTTGAATTCTTTGGTTTTTCTATTTTTTGATGCGATATTAATATTTAAATTATTAAGATACTTAAAACAGTTATTTGATAGTTGGAAAAAGGCTTTGCATTTAATAATATAGATAATATTTAACTTATAAAGATATAAAAACAATTATTCAGTAAATAAAAAAATGGTTTGCATTTATATATATGTGTGTACTTTTATATATATTAGCAAACTGCATCACGTCGTGTATATAAAAATTAAATATATTAATATTATAAAAATTGGAACATTAAATAAATATTAAATAAAACGATATGCACGATTCCAATTAAAGAAAGAAAGCATATAAAAGAAATAATTATGTTAGATTATAAATGTAGTTGTCAAAAGTAACCTAACCATACTAAAATAAAGAAATTGATTGTCAATTTTTCTAACAAGGCCATTTTAAAGCTTGTTGTTAGTTTTTCCTTTTCTTTTTTTTTAACATGTGTATTTTATATTAGGGATCGGTTATAGGAGAGAGAAAAATCAGTTTTGAAAGCATATGGTTACACATTTAGAGAAAGATAGAATGGTTGCTAGTTTATAACATGTTTTTTATTACTCAGGAAAAAAAGTTATCAAAAGTATATGAGATATAAAATAACCGCTAATGATATTATGAATTAAGTAAAGACGGATGAAAGTTATCTGTTAATTAAAAAAAAGGTTGGTATGGTATATATATATATATAAAATAGCTGCAGACTGTTAGTGCTGACGTAAAAAATTCCATTTATCATAGCATTTATGAGATGCTTTTATATGTCGGTATTATTGCATTAATTACCAAGGAAATATCTAACTAACGATATATAAAATTTTTTAATTGCCTTCTAGAGTTGCTCACCCACCAAGCTCCCAACCCTACACAAGCAGAACGTGGACACCTAGTGCACACAAATTGCTGGTCCACTCTCTCGTTTGGCTGGCTTTGTTCACCCGGGTAAATTCACTTTTGTTGTGTATATTAAAGGTGAGTAGACGTGACCTGTGTTGATATCAATCTAATCATTGGATCTCTTCTAATCCACGCATCATATCCTATCAAACTACCCGATCTAGATTTGGAAGGTTTGCATTTTGTCCAACTAATTAAACTAATTTCAGTCGCATTAGATGAAGTGTCTTGTCTTGTCTTCTTCTTTTTAGGAAAAAAAAAAGAAAAAAAGAGATGCATAAATATAATGAAATTCATTTTAAGGATTCACAAGAAAAATAATTTCCTTTTATCTCACTCTTTATGAGATTTGAAGCTTGAATATGAATATATATTCTAATATTTGACACATCTTATAGGTATGATGAATACAACTATTCTTATTATTAGTTCATATATCATATTAATCATATTATACAGCTACGAGCTATTGTTTCCTTTCGCCTAGTGAAATAATCTTAGGATAATTTATGGTTGTAGAAATCTTTTGGGTTTCAATTGTTGAAATTTACCTTTACTTAAGTTGGATGACTGTTTAAGGCTTCCCACCCACCCAAAACTTGAACTTGGAATAGATCTGAAAAGTGAAATCAGGTAGCTTAACATTATATTAAGTATTAATATTAATTAAAAAGTCGCAACTCAATCCCCTAAATTATAGAGTCCGAAATAGCCTAACACGAGGCTTCAACTAAGCTAGCAAAAACCATCGAGTTCTAGGTCCCTCAATGCGAATTGGGAACGATCCATGGCCACCGGTTTAGTGCTGGCTCTCTGGAATCAGTGCTTCAGCCACTTACGGGTCATAATCATCTATGTTTCATATTTTTCTTTCCCTTCTCCTCCCTCCATTCTACCTTCAATTTAAATTGTATTGGTACCCTATAATTTCGTTTTGGTCAAAAAGATTAATTAATTATAATAAAATCTTGCAAGTAGCCCAATACTTGTTATAATCACCATTTTTTTCCCTTACTATTAAATAACAATTGAAGGAAGGAAAATTCAAATTTGGTTTATTTTATTGAAAAATCAGTATTCATACAACTAAATTATAATAATTTTAGCCTTACAATCATTATTGGTATTCCATTTTTCTAAAAATTCTAAACTATTAAAATAGGAGATTGAATTGAGCTTGATCATAAAAATAAAAAATTAGAAAGAGAATAAGGAGACAATTATTTTGATGCAACACTGTTTCAATACCATAATGCCATAAACTAATATACATAAGTGATGGCTTTATGCTTAAAAATAATTGCAAATCATGTTATCATCTCTTGTTATAGTTATTACTTCTTGTGTTAGTTATGTATAAGCATTCATTCTTCATTGTCTATGCCAACCACTTTTTACTTTTTTCTTTTTTTCCTCTTTATCTTTGACTTTAGTGAAGTAAGACTTGAGTGATATAGGTGTTTAAAAATTTTTTCATCTAAAGTGGGTTAAGGAATTAGAGAAAATATATGAAAGATAGGGATATTGACCATTTACACATAACCAAAACAATGAAGAGGGTAAAAAAGATGTTAACACTATTTGTAACCCATATTTAGTTGGCAATATGTGCTAGATCAAAGTAAAAGTCTACTAAATTTGATAGCTCAAGAAAACCCACTTAATTTGTGAGTACCATTTTACAAACTCATCAAAGGGGAATGAAAAACTCTTCTCATAGATGGTACATAATAAGAGTCAATAAGTGAATCATTCTGTCCTCATTAAAGAGGGAGATATTGTACAACTTGAGAGTTTAAATATATTTTTTATGAGATAGAACAATTTAATTAAGCCTATGTGATTTAGTTTATGTGTTGAAGGTGTTTTTGAAATAATTTGTTACAAATAAACTATTATTTCTATTATATGCGAAAAATTGTCAACATGAGCTCAAGAGGATGTAGAATAAGGGTAGAAGCATGTACTGTTTAGAGGAAATACTTTGTTGTAAGGTTTAATAAGCTTTGTAGAATGTGAACTAGCTCTTGAGCTCATAGTGGAAAAACAACCATTGCATAAAGTCAAAAGCTGCAATAGGAAAAAGGGAGAAAAAAATCTTAGGAGCTTATGAACAGGTCTTTTTGGATAGTTTAGCAAGATATATAACATTCTTAAAATATACAATTGCAGAGTGAAATTGGGGTCAAAAGTAGGGATGTTACTGAGCGGATCATTATAGAGTCTTTGATTTGTTCCAACCGTTAAGGTCTAGGGTAGATTCTAAAATTAATTTTTAAACCCTATAAGATTATGAGTTGGATATTAGAATTTAGAAACAACCTAACAAAAAACTAGAACTTATTTTAAAATAATAAAATACACATATATAAAAACCTTTAATTTCATTCCTAAAGCTCATATCATTACGTCTATACTATAAAAAATCTATATTTCATGAAGTATTGGTTATTAATATAATAATATTTATAAATAATATAATAATAGAATATAAGTGTTGATAAAATATAAATAATAGAATAATATTTTTTGTTTCTTTCCTTTCAAACAGCCCTAAGCTGCATAATATTTATATGGATATAGCTTTTATATTTTACTTTTTGGTTTACAACAAAGATTTATGATACTGACTTATATGAAAATTAAATTTTATGGTAATGTAATGCATAAACACTTTAGCATGCTTATATTCTTGAGCATCTTATTTTATGAATAAGAGTACCTATTTTTATTAAATGTATCATTTTATAATTTTTTTAAATATAAGCAAGTCATATTGGGTTTTAATTGGGTTTTTCAAAACCCTATAGGGGTGGGTTATGAAAACCTTATAAGATTTTGAGAAGTGCTATAGGATACCGAGTTAAGTTCAGGTTTTGCAAAACCTGTTGCAAACCCATCCCAGTGGCATCCTTAGTCAAAAGAACATCTTTTTATGTTGTAGGTCTTGTTTTGGTTATGTTCTTTTTATCGTTGGCATTAGTTTTTAAACCATGTATTAACAAAATAATATAATAAGAAAGATGATATAAGAAATATATGTTACCCTTTGAAGATGTTCGGCCTAAGAAATTCTCATATAGGAGTAGCAATAAATTCATTATTGCTTTTGTAACTAGTTATTAGGTAGAGTAAGGGTGAGCAATACAAGATGGGACAAGTGAGTGTTGGCCTAAAATAATAGGTCATAAGTTAGGCTAACTTAATTAAATTTTCGTTACATTTTCCAAATAAATTATATTGAGAAATTATAAAGCACTTCGCAACCAAAAACCTATAATACATATAAGTTTTAAATAGATTTTATGGTGTATAGAAAATCACATCCTCTATCTTACCCTATGAATATAGGTTTCAAAAATTTGAAATTAGAATCTATATTATAACAGATCATACTCACTCGATGAAATAGGGTACAATAGGTTTTAAGATAACTTAGATTGTAATTCTCATCACTAATATTGAGAAATTAAGTTAACGACCATGTATATCATACTTGATGCTACCTTGCTGAACATGGGTATTTAGCTAAGGTTTAACTAAATGCTTACCTACT
Source organism: Lumnitzera littorea (assembly GCA_024138015.1). Taxonomy (NCBI): domain Eukaryota; kingdom Viridiplantae; phylum Streptophyta; class Magnoliopsida; order Myrtales; family Combretaceae; genus Lumnitzera; species Lumnitzera littorea. The sequence continues at coordinate 13,484,918 of JAMXBB010000002.1, forward strand.
TTTAAGAATTATTAGCATATAAAATTGAACCATTTAATAAGTTAACCTCAGTTGACAAGCTATGATGCTAGATTATGATTTGGAAGGTTATTGACCATTTCACAAAGTTAGTGATTAGGAGGAGGGATTAGCTAGAGTGGATAAACCCTCAATGTTTGGCTAATTGTTTAATTGTAATTAGTTGTACCTTCTCTTGAACACTTGCTTAGGATTAGGGTTTTGATTTCTCCCTTTACCTTCTCCTACACACCAAAATGGCCATTTTTTTTTTCTTTTTGTTATTAAATTTGGAAGCTTCCGCCACTGTATTCGTCAACATTATTTGTGATCCAAGGACATATGATGTTGTTTCGTGAACGGTCTATGTTGGAATTGGAGAATGACTTCTACTTTACTCTGGGGATCCTATGCACGAGTGCTCAAGCAACTATAGCGTAACACGAAAGTGAATATAATGAGCAACTCATAGCCATGTCCTTTTCTTGGCTAAAAGGTCCATGTCACTTTCCAAATTTAATTGACTAATAATTTATATTGCTCAATTTTTTTGGCATTGGGTTCAGCTTGTACACGTGAACATTATATACACACACACACGGAAAACAGGTTTTATTGGTGAGTCCTTTTAATATTTGGTACACGTTAATAAAGAAAGCAGAAAAGATGAGAAAAGAAAAGAAATAAATGTAGATTCTTAATGAGTATAATGTTCATATTACAGACACATTTAAAAAATTGACATAAATAAAGATGGTGTTAGCAGTTTAATTTGAATTAGAGATAGATTCCATCCTTTTTTTTTTTCCCATTAGCGGCCTTTAGTTGGGGCATGTGTATCGAAATATTTATGCCAAATTTTCGTCAAATCCTCCATATTTTGAGTAAACATTTAATTCCTTTACATTTATGCCAAAATTTAATTGAATCCTTTATATTGTAAATAAGTTAAATATGTTGTTTTTAGCTATATCTTTTCTTTAGTCATGTATATATAGGAACTGATAACGGCCTACCTATTACTTGGGATGAGCTAATAGAAAGTGGGTAAGGTTAAGGTATTATCTATACCCAATTCTATAGGTATACATTCTCAAATTTTAAAACCAAAACTTACTCTGCAACACTCTAAAACCTATAAATTTTTTTATTATATTTTTAAAATATTAAGATTCCAAAGTAAATATTTGCTAAACTCATCAAATTTTCTATAACATCCTATTCATTCAAATTGATGAAGGTAAGCTCTTCACGAGTTCGTAAAAATGAAATTATAAAATCTACCTTATCATATGGCATCTTAGACAAAAGTGACATTACAAATCAATCATGACAAAATAAAACATAACAAAGAAGTCACATTTGTTACCTGTGTAAACCTTATAATCTATTAGAAAGTTAAAACAAAATACTTAAAACATATAGCACTATGTTCTTTATAGTTGTAGTTTGCCATGTGTCTTTAGCTTCTACTAACATGTTAAGCATCTAAGAACCTTTAACCTATCTAAGATCCATAAAATAATTAAAGGAAATTTGCTTACTCACAATTTGATAACCTCAAATCTGAATAAGAGTGAAATATCAATTACTCAATTTCCACATAACATAATAATAAATGAAACCAATTGTCACGAGTGAATGAACCTAAATACAATATAACTCTAAGATAAGTAACCTAGAGTCTCATAGCCTTAACAAGTGACAGCCTACTAACATTAACTACAACAGTCATAGGCAACTCAAATAATCAATAGTCTTTAAATATGTGTAACATGAAACAATAACATATAGTCCTCAACAGTTCACTCTTAAAAGCTAAACTACGCTGTCCTTACTCCATCACCATAATAATGGAAATCATCCTTCTTATCATAGTATAGATAATTGTAACCCGTATTCTCTATAGAATAACTACCATAAACTTCATATCTTAAACCTGTAGCTGAAAAACAACAATTCCCTAAAGAGTGAGTTAGTGATTAGTATAGGATATTATACATATGCGCATGAACATATATGTAACAAGTCAAGCACATACATGAATATCATCATAAATGTAACAAATAAATGGTTTTAAATCTTGTCATTTAAGTCCACAAATAGTATGGTTTCAACGTCTTGAGACTTAGGGTTACCCATAACCCTTATGCACACAATATATAAATACTATATAAATATTGATGTTGGGTCCTTCCCAATCACCTAAGTGCTAAAAACCATCATAATTCTACTTGGGTCCTTTCAACGTAAGACTAAACTGGGGACAGCATCGCACAAAAATCATCAGGTACCTCACCAACACCATTGGACCCAACTAGTGAGTGGTTGAAGCTAAGCACAAGCAACGCTATCAATTAAGTTTGAGTTTTTATTAAGTTTGATTTACAAACTAGCCTAGCACATAGAACCATTAAACATGTATCCCGTACTTGGTACTCTTATCGCAATGAGGTTCGACATTACGCAACTCCTAAAACTTGGTCACAAATACAAATACAAATACAAATACTAGATTTAAACTTCAACTCATTAGTTCTTAACTTAACTCAATACTTTTCCCTTTACCTCAACCTCTAAGCTTGTGAATTGTACTCTACATATCTTTTCATTTCCTTCCATATACTTTTCTACATCATATAATATATACATATATGTAATTCAACTATGTATTATATTATATATTATAACATAAATATTATATTCAATGTACACATACGTTATTTTATATTACATATATTTAATATATATACATAACATTCATATAACATAATATAATATTAATTCTTTCCCTCTCAACACTTTCTCTCATCTCATTTACATCTCTTATCCCTCTATCTTTCCCCCTCTTGCCCCTTTCTTTCCATCTTTCACATCCAATACACACCTACACACAAACATGACACATCCTACATATACACTCACGGCACACACATATGGTAACTCTCTCTCGTCCTTTCCTTACACATGTACTGCAAACACACACACACACGTTCGATGCATATATATATACACATACATGCACACACATGTCTATGATATACATACACATAATCTATACTTGCATGTTGAATTGAACACTTAATGTGTTACCTGCACATGTATGTAACACCACCAATACAATATCTTTATGATCCAATCAACAATTATTGTCCACCATCATCGCTATTGACAATTACTATACTTTCTCTTGAAACTCAAAGAAAATTTTAAACATGATCAATAAAGGAAACTTAATTGAGAAATGCATAAAGATTGATTCTTTATTGAATTTCATGTTCAATTATTGCAAATCTTGATTAGAGTATTGGTATTTGGTTGAGGATTGGAAGTTTTTTATTTGTAGAGAAAAACTAATGTGATGCTTTAGTAAGAAAAAGATATGAGGTTGAGTAATATTTTTATTTAGGATAAAAGATAGTAATCTTTTTCCATGCTAATACTGTCCCTACTATCCCTAATCAATTATAAGTCATGCCATGTCTAAATATTTTCCTTGACAATATTACCTATGCTATTCCTAGTCAATTACAATCCATACCGTATCTCTAAACCTTTAATATATTATTATATTTATTCCCTTATTTTATATTTCTAACACCATTACTATTATTGTTACTAGTACTACTACTATTACTATTATATATTCCCATTATTTATTTATTTATTTTTGAGTTCAGGTTTTACAATAGTAGATTTATAAGTACAACATTTATGGAAAATATAACAATAAATGTGTGATTAGTAAGATATATATCAAATAAGAAAGACGGAAACTAGAAACTTTAAAAAGAGACAAGAGGGAGGTGAAATAACTAAAATAGGAAATTCTATATGGTTTCTCATAGATGATATATTAGGGTTATAATCTATACATTTTTTTAATTTTTTTTCTTTTTCGTATAACATGGAGGGTAAAGATACAAAATTATTTTTAGATTCGTTACTAGTTGTTTAAGAAATTTTATAGAGTAGATACATGGTACAGCCTACAAGGTGTCAAGATATCATACTATACCTTACCTTGTAGGAGCAATATCTAAAAAATTATATGCAAAACCTATTATGTGAATCTTAATGTACATTTAGAACCTACCGATAAAAAAAAATATTATAGGATATAAGTGACAATAGGGTTACTTACCCTAAGCTATTACTAGGAATGAAATAAAGCTATTATAAGATATAAGTGCCAACAAGATTACCCTCTTATCCTATGCTATTATATAATAAATAAAAGCTATAACTCGAAATAGTTATTTTATTCAATTAACTAAAATATGATTACTTTAGTTTTTCTTTTTTGGATAAGTATTATACTTTTGTTTATTTAGTTAAATGATTTCAAAAAATAAAAGTTGCTTTTGAATATTTGTAATTTCTTCCAAACTTCCCATAAAATTGATTTAGTCACTCTTAGATAATGTTTGATTGCTAAAACTATACAAAATAATGAGAACTAAACGGCATAAATATAAAGAGTATATAATAGTACAACATTATTGTCCTATATTTAGTTTGCATAATATTAGATAAAAATTTTTATTATGTTCCTTATTTGGTACTTATAAGTATTGAAATCAATATTATATTTTAATATTTATACACTTAATATTGTCTAATTTTTATTTAGTTACATTTTATATTATTGAAAAAGTATAAATTTAAAATATTTTTCAATATTTATACTCTCAATATTGTTTAATACTTATTTAAATATATTTATATCTTCAGTATTTGTAATTTTGTCTAATAAAGTTAACTTTTATACCGTATTTTATATGTGACAAATTTTGAACATTTTGTTAAGTAATTCCAATCTTTTTTTTTCCTTTTTTGTCTAGAAAAAAAGTTTAAATTACAACTAAATATTAGATAAAAAAATTTTATTAAGTTCAATCTCATAAATTTTGTGCAACTAGATAATACCTTAATTCACAAAAAAGTATATACAAGAGGTTTAGCAAACTTTAAGGAAGATAGATAGTATATTTTTCTGAAGTTTAGGGATAAATAGACCAAAGAGTTTAGTTGGTATTCGTTTAGATAATTCTCTCATAACAATTAACATTTATATTATTTTCATCTATTATAGGGGAAATTCAAAATCAATCAACACTAGTAGATAACATATAATCCCATACCTTGCAACCTTTGATAGAAGTATATAGTTGACATTTCAAAGGAAATTAATTTTATTCTTGAAAACTATATTTGAATTTTCCTTATTGGTGTTGGTCCATATTAAATTGAGTTACAACACCTCGAGACCCATAAATCTTTTGTTTCAAAATGATTATATTACCTAATTGTTATTTTTGGAACTAGCTTTAGGATAGTAGATACGTAGAGATAAATCCTTCATATGCATATTTAATCCTTGAAAATGTAAAATTAATATAATCTTCTCGATCCTATTGATCTTTTTCTCCTTTGCCTTAAGTATGCCACTATCTAAATAAACAGATCCAAGAGGAAAATACCATTATATAGGCAAAATATAATATTAATATAATATATGAACATGCAAGATTGCAATATAAATTAGTTATTTATAATCTCTAAATTTTTTTTAACACAAACTTAACACCAAATAAAATACAAATCCATCCACCAAAACGAAAGGATGCCCCTATTCATCTGTGTATACATCTAACTTATCTACTTCCCCTCATTCTCCCAAGACTTCAACTTTGACCAAATACGTTGTAATATACTTAATTCTACCTTCTACTTACCCCGTTAACGTTTGAAATACCACTTGCAAAAGTTCCACTCCCGAACAATATAAGGAATCCCAAAAGTTGACTATCCATCAAAATTAAACCAACCAACCAACCTATCCAATCCAACCTTCTCCCTCCGTCGGAGTGTCTTAATTATTCCAATTTGTATACGCCCATGACCCTAATATCAACACGTGCCTATTTTGCCGCTTCATACCTTACCATCACCACACAGATCTTGACACGTTCACAGCCTTAGGTTGAAGCAATTGTCAACCCACCAATAAAAATATTACGATGCTATTTGGCAATAGTCTCGAAAGACTTGTTAAAAATTCAAAAGAAAAATTTTATTCAACAGTAATTATATAATTTACGGGGAAAAAAAAATCTAGAAAGGTAAAATACTTTTATATTTGACAATTTAACAATTACATTCGAAATCCTTTCTCACTAAAAACAAAAGAATTAAAAACGAAAAGAAACAAACACCCATAACTTACCAACAATTAACTAACATTTAAAATTCCCACTCTTTCTAGAGGTCTTTGTATAAAAGGTAGAAAGAAGTACAATAATTTCACCACCATTCATAAAGCATATTCATTTTTTCTTAAATCTATACCAAATGGCCTGGACCAGAGGCAGCACCATTGGGAAGGGCTCATCTGCCACCGTCTCGGTTGCGATTGATCGCAATTCCGGCAACGTATTTGCTGTCAAATCAGCTGAGCTCTCCCAGTCAAAGTCCTTGCAAAGAGAGCAGGAAATCCTATCGTCCTTGTGCTCGCCTCATATAGTCAGCCACAAGGGGTGTGACATTTCTAGAGAAAACTACAAGCTCATGTACAATCTTTTCATGGAATACGTTCTGGGTGGCACATTGACAGACACAATTCGAAAACGAGGAAACAAGCTTGATGAAACCGATATAGTTCGATACACGAAGGAAATTCTACAAGGTCTGCAGTACCTTCACAAAAACGGCATCGTACATTGTGACATAAAGGGTCACAACATATTGATCGGTCAAGATGGCATAAAGATTGCGGACTTCGGGTGCGCGATGCGGGTTGATGAGGCCATGGCAGAGAGGCCAATTGGTGGCACCCCCATGTTTATGTCCCCAGAAGTTGCACGAGGGGAAGAGCAGGGGTGGCCATGTGACATATGGGCAGTAGGGTGCACAATCATTGAAATGGCCACCGGAAAATCCCCGTGGCCATTTACTAATGGACTTGATCCAATGTCATTTTTGTATAGAATTGCGAATTCAGGTGAATCACCGGAGATTCCAGATTTTTTATCGACACAAGGCAAGGATTTTTTGAGCAAGTGCTTGAGAATTGACCCCAAAGAGCGTTGGCCAGCATCACAACTTCTGGAACATCCATTTATTATTGAATCCAATTCAAAATCAAATAGGCAAATTCAAGGCGTATATTCAAATTCTCCTACTAGTATTCTCGATCAAGGGATTTGGATTGATGAATTGGAGGAAACTGAGATTAAAAGCGATGTGATCAATTCAAAGTCGGAACATTCAGCTGCTCGTATCGGATTTTTATCGTGTCCAGTCATGCCGGAGTGGTCGGACGATGAGAATTGGCTTACGATTAGAGAAAGAGAAAACACTACAATAATCATGGAAGAAGAAGAAGAAGGAGGAGGAGGAGGAGGAACAGGAATATGCGGCGTTGGTGGGTCATACACGACATCGATTAGGTTGGAAGAGATGGAAAGTTCTGTCGGTAGTGAATACTTGAATTTCTTATTAGCTAGCGATATTAGTGCCACTAGCAAAAATGTTAGGATGGATCCATTTGGGTCCTTCAAAGGCAGTAAACACAAATATGCTTGTACTATAGATAGTAATGATTTCAATTTTCAGTGGCATGAGAATGAATTAATACAATTAAGCTCATTTTTTTTATAATTCGATGAAAATCCCATCCTCTGTCTCTTGCCAATTTTCATTCGTTGCAAGTAAACGAATTATAATTTTATCCTATATCTATATTGTTGAGTTGCAAATTTTTAACCAATTATCTGCTATAACTTGTTTGTTATATAATCATTATTGAAGGTTAAATATACGATGGGAAGTTAAAAATTTAGTGGATAGTTTCTTCCTAATCTTAACCAAATAGTAAATACCATCAAGACTTTGATATATAATTTTTCTTTTTTTTCTTTTTTTTTTTTAGTACTACATCGTAGGTACGTGTCCTTCTAATACTCGTATCGATGTAATCAACTCGTATATACTCGAGTCCCTTGCTGTGCGGCAGGAAATACAGGGGTTTGGCATTAATGCCAAAAGTCAAAATAAATATAATCAATGAATGTCTATCGTTTTCTTTACTTTTCACTGCAGAAACCAGTAATTGTTGAGTTATAGCAATATCGAAAAGAATTGTAGCGAAAGGCTGGAATGTAATGTGGTAAGAATTAAACCACGTACTCTAAAGTGACTTTGAACCTAGAGAAGCTTTTATCAACATCTTCTTCATATTTAACACGTGATCAATACTTAAAATTATTTAGATAATAAAAATAGAGGATACCTATTTTCAAGAATCTAATATATTCAAAGAAAAATTAATAGGATAGAGGTGTAACTTTTCTTCCCCTTTTTTTCTGTCTATATTCTCTATTATTGCAACGACACATAATCCCACACATGAAAAAAAGATAAAGACGGGATATAGGTTTTATTTTCCTACATATAAAAAAATTAACTATATTTACCAACCCCTTGAAATATATAGATACTCCAAGTTAACTTTTATATTGCATAGACACCCACTCAGGAATGATTGAGGGTGCAAGTGCACAATTCAAAAAACTAAAGTGTTGATTATTACCCCAAAAATTAACGGATGAAGCACATAAACTCTACTAACTTTCCCTAGTTTGCAAGGTCAAAGACAAACTTTTTCTATTTCCATAAAGGTGTATATTCTTTTACTGTTATCAAGTGATCCGAGCATCTGTGAAAATTTTCCTCTTATAGTATCTCCTTTTTCTAAATTGCTCGTTCATTCAAATAAAAATTTTTGCTAAATGGGGTAGATGTTTTGAAAAAAAAAGGAAGAAGAAGAGCTGGGTGGATGAAGTAATGGTAATATTACAATGTTGCGTGTGCTGGCAATAATTTAATGGTCCAGCTAATCAAATAGGGCAGAAGGTCTGGAATTTAAAATTTTTAGTTCAGTCTCATGAGCCAACCAAATCGTGCACTGTAAAGGGACAACTGGAGAGTAGATCCATACAGCTGGTTATAGTCAATACGTTCACCCAACGAAATGTGGACAGCCAATCTCGATTTTAATGTCAGAAACGTGGACCGACCTTTTCATTAATTCTTGCAAATTTTCTGACACCAATTGCTTAAAGGGCGATCATATTTCCATATGTATGAAGAACATAGATTCTCTTCTCGTGAATCTGACCAATTTAAAATGTTGCAGCGTATTTTTGAGTGTGCGGTGACTTTATGCAATTATCACAACTAACCATCAATTAGGACTTCGAAGAAAAGGATAGTGGTCATTTACTTCGACGTAACCGAGACTATAAAATAGTTATTCCCGAAGAAATCTTTATTCTCCTTTTTTTTTTTAATCTAATACTTTATTGAGGAATAATTATTTTAATATATACCATAAGTAATATTACTTATAGAGGGTCATTTTGATAATTAGGTTTTTAACCTAGTTTAATGCAATGAAGTAGTGATAGAATTTAAAAGATTAACCTGATTAGAGATGTTTTAGGAAAATTTAACTTGATAAGTTCAAAACAAGAATTATCGAATTGAATCTTCCACTCTCAATCTTACCTAATCATCTCATGCATGAAAAGTAGACATGGAAATTGCCATTCTAAACTCATTTGAGCTTCGTTTGGTTTTAGTAGGCCTTAAAGAAGCTTAAATGTGCTTCAAACTTATTTAAAAAGATAATGGATTTCTTTTAATTATCACAAGCATTAAGTCCATATCCAAGCCCATGAAAGCTAAAGGAATAGATAAGCTTTAATATCAAGCCTAAATCTCAGCTATTCACCTTAAAACTATCCAACGAATAAGATTAACCTCTAAATTCTATCAATAAGAGGCTCCTTTTCTCATTTGATTGATTGAGAACATTAGCTAACTTAAGATAAACACTAGAGCTATACTAAATCACTTTAGAAAAGATCAAACAAGTAAAAACGATTTAAGAATACCAAGCTTGATCTACTATCACATATATGTAGTTAAGATACCAAGTTTGCCTGTTTTTTCTCTCTTGCCTCTTTCTAATGACACCCCTCTATATATCATAAGCTCAAAACGTCTTTTAGGTTGACTAGTACGCTTGTTGCATGTGATCGACCAATTATAGCAACACCACCACACATTAGTTATTCTTTGTAAATAACAAATAGAACTTAAAATTATATAATGGTTTTTCTTCTTATCAAAATTACATCTACATTAGACTACCACAATCAGCATTACATGCTCTTATCTAAACTACTTTCACTTTCACCATTACATTAACATTGTTGTGATAAAACCCCCTCATAACCTTTACCAACCCATCCCTTCACCCAACTCTTACACCACCACCACCATTGCTACAGCATAGTATAATTGTTGCCACCACACCTTATATTCACGTCCATTACCAACTAAATTATAATAACAGCACCATCATTGCTAACATGACCACCTTACTATCGTAACACCAACAACACTATAAATTTCACAACTACTACTACCTCTATGTTACCATTACCAATAATGCCCTACACCACCCTACTATCATCTTGTTGATCCTACATCATTGTCATCACTTCCAGCACTACCGCTATTACTACCACCATCATCGTACCATTACCACTTTCAGCACTAATGTAATTATCATATGCTAAAACTTAACCTCTTCAGTACTATCACTACTGTGGCTGCAAACGGGTCATGCCACTCATAAGCTACTCAAGTTCAACTTAACTTGAATTCGATTTGTAAATGATCCGAGCTCAAGCTCAAAATAATGTTTATTTATCTAGAGGAGCTAAACTCAAGCTCCTATTTAGGCTTCTAAGTCGGCTTATATAGACTTGTAAATAGGCTCACCAACTTTATATATATTATAGATGTTATATATATTCTACATAATATATATTACATATAATATATGATTAAAATTTAAAAATTAATATCTATATGATAATATATAAATATATAATATGATATTAGAGAATACATAATATATATAATATAATATATAATCTTATCTTACTATTCATTAATCTATTTATTTAAATGTTTATTCATTTTTATAATTAACTTTCTAGGTTTAACATTATCTTATATCATAAGTCTACAAAAAAGCCAAACTATTCGTAAGTTACTTAAGCTTGATCCGTAAATAAGCTAAGCTCAACCTTAAAACAAAAATTCACATATTTAAACAAGCCAATCTTAAGCATATAATTTCTCGCTTAGTAAAAGTTCAATACCTTTGAGCTCAATAATTTTTGAATGAGATAAACTTCAGCTTTCAAAAAATTAATTTAACTTAACTCATCTATAACCTTAATTACTATAGCCATTGTACCATCATGACCTATATTGTTATTATTATAGATACCCAATTTTTACCTCATTTATTTTATTTTATTTTATAAGATAAGGGGTCTTAAATCAGAAAAAACACAAAAAATCGAAAATTAAGGAAAATCCAAAAAGATAATAAATTTAGAAAAAAATAAGAAGTTAAGAAAAATATAAAAAAATAGTAAAATAAGAAAAAACACAAAAAATAATAAATTTAGGAAAAATATCAAAAATAAGGAAATAGGAAGAAACACAAAAATAAGAAAATACAAAAAAAATAAAAAATTTAGACAATTGAAAAGTCACAAAAAAATAGAAAAAAAAAAGAAGATTTAGGGAATTTAGAAAATAACAATTTAATAGGATAGATTTTTTTAATTTAAAATAAGTTTAGAAGTAGGACTGTTGAGCTTAGGCTTGGGCTTGGGCTTAGATTTAAATCTAATATAAACTAACTTAGTTTATATGTACAATTTTGTACATATGGATAAGGTGTTGGCCAACGGCTTAACAGATAAATACTTAGACATTACATTTGGGTTTGAGCATAAAGTCAGGAGTTCAAATCTTGGCAAAGGCATAAAAGCCTTTTTATTTTTTTAACTAACACATTACCACATCAGGAATTGCCACATGTCAAGATCTTATTGTACCACGTGTCTTGACACGTGGTAGCACCAGATTGGTTGATGTTAATGTGGCGTGACGTGGCACACAACCATTAGACAACGTAGCTGATGTGGCGCTATGTTAGCGCTATGTCAACCTCCTTTTCCTTCCTTTTTCTCTCCATTTCTCACGATTTTCTCTATTTTCCCAATTGAAATAATCTACTCCCTTTGCCTTACCTCAATTTTTTTCACAAATCTCACACACAGGCACATAATTTCTTATTTCAATCTCGTACTCTACTTGGCCTACTTCATATTGAACCAAAGAATGTGTCCAGATTTAGTCAAATAAGCATTCAAATCAAGCTCCAAAATTTGGAAAAAAATTGAAATTTCGAACATTATCTTTTAATTTGATTTTTGGTTTCCTTGCTTTCAAGGTTAATTTTGTGTATAAAAGGGACTTTGGGGGCTTACTATGAATACAGACACAATCACTCAAGAGGATCAGAAACCACTCACAAGCTCTCTCTCTCTCTCTCTTCGATAACTTTCTCTCTTTAACCGTAGCTCTCTCTAGCTCGAAATTCGGCCGTAGTGGCTTTCGAACAAAACCAACGCTACAGTTACAATCTCCATACTCCTAGCTTTCAATCACTGGCCCTAGCATTCGATCATTAGCCCCCACCACCACTGCCGTGCTCTTAAACTCTAAACCACTACTTAGGCCAAAACCCTAGCCATCGTGATCCACCTTCAAAACTACTATCTCCGACCCTCTTCAACCCAAACTAAGCCTACGATCGAGCTTGCAACACCCTTAAACCTAACACCACACTCCAATTTCACCCCTAGCAACCATTGCACAAATCAACACCTAAGACCACCAATCGCCGCCTTAAAAACCCACCAAATGGCTACCCTAAGCCGCGGCGTTGTTTCCAACCCCCCATTCCTCAATAAAATTTGCACCAAACCAAGCTTACCTACTCATTACCTAGATAAGCTCAGATCGAGCCTCTCACTACTATTCTTCATCTTCCTCGGCCAAGTACACGCAGTGCATGTGAATTAAGTCATTTGACTTGTAACCCGGGTACAACCTACGTCGCTAGTTGGTCCTACCCCTTATTGCATTTCAATTTGTGTTTGTTTATTGTTGTTTTGTAGTTCATTTGTTTATTTATTTATTTATTATTATATGTAATTGTGAATTAAATAAAAAAGAAAAATATGAAAAAAAGGAAGAAAAAGAAAAAAAATTATTTATTTATAGTATAGTGGAAACAAATAAAAATAAAAAATTAAAATAAAAAATTAAAAAGAAAATAAAAAATAATAAAAGTAAAAATAAGGAGTTAATGAATAAAATTGTTTTTAACACTTAAAAAAATCGGGTTTTCCAAAATAAATGAAAATAATTGGATTTTTTTTTTTTAAATTAAGGCCCTTTAGAACGTTCCAAAAAATAAAATTCCCAATGTAGGACCTTCTTTTTTAGAAATTGCCTTAAATAAATCAAATTGGATTAAAAATATAAATTCAACATATTTTCAAATTAAAACAATAATAACCCACTAAAGTTTTACAAAAAAAAAAAAAAAAACTACATTTGTTTGATATCAAATAATAAGTATGTAGGCACCTACAAAGCGATAATAAAAAAAAAAAAACTTAATTTTCCTTTTTTAGTTTAAATTACTTAAGTTATCCAATTAAAGTAATTAACAATTAAGTGTTATTTTATGGAATTGAAAGGCGATTTTTAAGTTTAAAGTTAAAATTGGAAAGTTGATGGAATTCGTAAGGGTTTAAAGATCATAACCCTCGAATCCAAATCTCTTGTTTAAAAACTGTTTTATTCAAAATCAGTTTTCATCGAAAAACTACTGGCTAAGTTATAACTAATCCACCCAATTGGTTATAACTTAACTTTTTTTTTCGACCTCGATTGGGTGGTAACTCCAAAACAGTTTTAAAAATACAAAAAGAACTGTTTTTTTTTTTTAAACTCTAGTCGATGGTTAGTATTATATGGGAAAGGTTTAATACTGATTGGTTTAAAAAATACCTAATTTATAATAGAACCAGAAGGTGAAAAACCAAGCTCGACAATTATCAATATCAACACCATCATGGTCTTGGTAGTAGTAATGGGTTAATGATGGCAACGATTATAGTAAGTTGAGGTGATGGCACCATTTCAATTGTAGTAGTAGTTCATATGGTAGTACATGATGATGGTGACATGATGATGGCAACATTAATGATGGTGTTGTTATGTCCGAACTTAAGGGATGTAATCGAAGTCTTTAATATACTCATACTGTAATATGAGTATGTTAAAGCTCAAAAGATAGTTATAATTCCATAAGGGTACAAAATTTTATGCTTTACATTCACAAAATAACATTTGTTGTAACATCAATTAATTATTCCACAAAATATTAAACACCTAATCAACTATTATAACTATTTATTCTTGAGCTTAGTTTTTTACCCTCTCAATTCTTATAAATTAGATTTCCTTTAAATCGACCAGTATTAAATCCTATCCATTTAATATTGACCCTTGACTATAGTTTAAAGAAAATCGGTTCTTAATTTAAAAAAAAAAACGTTTCGGAGCCGCCACCCGACCAAAGTTAGGAAAAAACAGTTAAGTTATAATCAATTGAATGAATTTGTTATAACTTAACCACTAGTCTTTTAATAAAAACCGATTTTTAAAATGGTTTTAAAACGAGAAATCTAGATTTGAGGGTTAAAATTTTCAAACCCTTATTGGTACCACTAACTTTCTAAATTTAAATTTAATCTTAAAAATCACCTTTTTAATTTCATAAAAACCTAATTATTAATTACTTTAATTAGATAAATTAAGTAATTTAGGAAAAAAGGAAAACTTTTATTTTTATCATTACTCTGTAGGTACTTACGTATTCGCTATTCAGGATCAGACGTACGTAATTCTTTTTATGAAAACTTTAGCGGGTGATTAGTTTTAATTTTTTGAAAAAAGGTTGGGTTTATATTTTTGGTCAATTTGATTTATTTAAGGAAAGTTCTAAAAATGAAGGTCCTAAATTGGATATTTATTTATTTTTTAAAAATTCTAAAATGCCTTAAATTGTAAAGGGTTCGTTTATTTTTATTATTTTTGAAAAACTTTGATTTTTCTAAGTACTAAAAGAAATTTTTTTTTATTTATCTCCTTATTTACTTATTTTTATTTTTATATTTTTCATTTCTATCAATTTATTTATTTTTTATTTTTATTAAATTAAAAATAAATAACTAATTAAACTACTTTTTCTTTGCCATTTTCTTTCTTTCTTTTTTTTTTTTCTTTTTCTTCTCTTTTTTTTTTATTTGATTACATTTATATTATAAACAAGTAAATAAATAAATCAATCCGAAAAAGAATTAGATTAGGAAAGGATCTTAAACGTATGGGTCAGGTCGGAGTTCGGATCGGGTGGGCACTGGATCAAGTCACAGGTCAGGTCGTCTCCAACTCCACCTCAGTAATAGCAACCAGTCGTGATTCAAGGCAATTCAGAGGGAATTTTTTATGGGTGATGTCAAATTTATGTGTTTCAGATTGGAGATAGGGGGTTTAGGCTCGATGTCACAGTATTTGGGAGTGTTTTAGAATGGTAACTGGCGGTGGTGTTTGGGTAGTACATGGTATGGCTGCTGGAGGTAGGTGATTGGTTAGGTTTAGGGTTAAAGCGGTTGAGGAGTGTCGTAGTGTGGTTGGTTAGTGCCTAAGGTAGTATTCAGTAGTGGTTCGAATGGGTCGTAGTGGCGATAGTGAAGGTTTAGCTTGTGGTGGTTCGACGGGAGGGTGGTACGGTGATGGACGAAGGTGGTTAGGCTTAGATTGTAAACATCTAATTTTTGCCTCTCTATAATCCTAATTTTTTATTTTTGATTTTACTATTTTTACAAAAAGGGTCTTAATTCAAAAATAAAAAAAATAAAGAAAAATAATAATATTAAAATAATAATAATAATAAATAAATAAAATAATAAAAGTTTGAAAAAATGATGAAAATAAAAAATAAATAAATAAAATAAAATAAAAATAAGAAAAGGAAAAATTATAAAGATTTTATAGATTTTTAGGAAGTAACTCATATTAGGGATAAATAGTTTTTGTTTTTGTTTTAGCTTTAGCATTAGCTTAGTCTAAATAATCATTTTAGAGAGTCACGTAGTTTAAGTACAATTTAATTGTACTGAATGTCAAAGCACAGGCCAATGGCTTAATGGATAAGTATTGAAGTATCGGATTGGATTTAATTTAAAATTTTAGGTTCGAGTCTCACCAAGCACCTATGTCTTTTATTTTTCAATCTTTTACAAGAGCGAGAGAAATAAACAGGATTCATATCTAATTAAAAAAACATTTGAATCTAATTTGATTTTATTAAATTGGATTTGAATTAATTTGGATCTAGTTTAATTATTATCAAATTTGATACAATAGATGCAATAGATACGATATGGTTTGGATTTATAAATGCACATAACACCTGCAATCAACTCTCCATCTACGCCGACAGTAACTCATAGCATGAATCCGGTTATAATAGTGACTGCGAGACCACGCCCACGACGAGCATACGTCAAGCGACCGTTCCTCATTCTCTCCGACTACTCCCCTGCATCGATTAGCTGCAGAACACATCTGCCCATGCACGGATCCGCCATAGCACTACACCTTCACGTCTCCTGTCACTCACGTCCATAGCCATGCTGACATCAATCCAACTCTGAATTCAGTCTTCAACACGCAGACCATAGCTCACTGAACAATCGCCCCAATAGCAGCACAGTCTGGATAGCAACAACAGGCGAATAGCAGCATAACCAGGTGAACAACAGCACATTCTGCACAACAACAATACAACGCATGATTCTGCAATGTCCCAACGCCACTATACACGCATTCACCCTTACCACCGATAGCCAAAACGAACCATGTTCCAATCTACATACCCGCACAGCTTCGATCAGCATTGACTACAATGTACCTTCTTACCGACAATCAAACAATAACAATCAGTATACGCATGTTCTTGCCATTGTTGTACAGTTGGTCTTCAAAATCAGGTTCGGTTTCTTTATTTATTTTATTTTATTATTATTATTATTTTATAGTTTATTATTATATTATTAGATCCTTTATCATATAATGTAGTATATATAAGATATGCATATATTAGGAGATTTTTTTATTTATTATTATATTATAGTGTTATTAAAACTTTAAGTAGTTTACTATAGTTTATATATGATAGTTTAGGAAACTTCTTTAGCATTAGTTTTAACATGGATTTAAGTGAAAGTTTATATGATAGTTTAGGAAACTTCTTTAGCATTAGTTTTAACATGGATTTAAGTAAAAGTTTATTTAAATAGTAGTGATATAGATATGAAGATATATAGATAAGGGATTGTTAATTGGAGTTTTATGTTATCTATTAGTACACATAGTATTTAATATATGAATATGTCGGTATAGGGGTTTTAGTATTAGTTCTTATACAAGTGTATTATATGAATTATTTTATTTTTTGGTAGATAGTTATATATTAGTTTAGGGGTTATTAAAATTGGTTATTTTCTTTTAGGATTTGGTCTTATTTAAGGATTTATCATCTGGAAAGTCGTTTTTCTTTAAATAAAAATTAATAAAATACGCTTTTTTTAAAGAATAGGATTTTTAAAGTATTTCTTTATAAAACAAAATCACTTAAGAGTTAGGATCATTTAGATTTTTTTTTTAACCGAATAAAATAAAACGTAAACTTGATCGGTTTTAAAAAATTAAAATTAATCAACACACTAAAATTTTGGAAAGAACTATGATCGTCTGATCCTAGCTAACGGGTACGTAGGCATTTTCGAGGCAATGATAAAATATGTAGAAACTTAGGTTCTTTTTTCTTTTGATTTTATTTATTTATTTATTCTTTAAAAATATTATAATTAGAAGAATAATCCTAATTTCAGTAAATAGATAGTGATACCCGTTAAGGTTTAATAGGTTAGCCCCCGAACTCGGAACTCTCTAATTCTTCATTCAAATTGAAATTAAAAACCAATAATCAAATCGTAATCAATCAACTCAATTGGTTACAGTTTTTTTTCTTTTCTTGACTTCGGTCGGGTAGCGACTTTAAAAATTATTTTCAATAAAAAACCGGAATTTCTCAATTTCTTTAGTTAAGGATTAATATTAAATAGGTTAAGGTTTAGTATTAATCGGAAATGGGGAAATCAATTTTAAACAAAAGAAACCGAAAAATCAGACTTGACATAAATGCTTGCGTCGTAAGGAACGTTCCTAGTGTATTTGGTCGTGGTGGTGAGCTTAGGAGAGAGAGTTACAAAGAGAGAGGGTTCAATAGAGAGAGAAAGTGAGAGAGAATGGTTGTGTAAAATTTGTGCAGAAATTGAAGCCAAAGTGAAGGGGGTAAATTGTTCTTGAGAAGGAAAGGAGAGGAAAATTAGGGAAAGGAAAAGAAAGAGGAGGGAAAGAGAGAGAAAATGCTAATGTGGTGCTACATTAGCCAACCTCGACCAACCACAGTATGCCATGTGTCGTCTTATGACACATGACAACTGACATGTTATGCTACGTAACTTGCTGCGTTATCACCGACGAATCCGATGCTACCACGTGTCAGGACACGTGGTGAAATGAGATCCTGATATGTGGTAATCCCTGATGTAATGAAAAAAATGAAAAAACTTTATATGCTCCTCCTAGATTCAAACCCTTAACCTCAATGTATATGTCTAAATGCTTATCCATTAAGCCATTAGTCTGTGCTTTGTCTATATGTGCAATTAAATTGCACATATGGACTAGGTTAACTTGGATTATATTCAAATTTAAGCCCAAGCTCAAGCTCAAGCTCAACGGACCATCTCCTAAACTTATTTTAAAAATTAAAAATCTATCTAATTAAATTGTTATTTTTTTACTTTTTTTTTTCAATTTTTCAATTTTTTGTAATTTTTTCCATTTTAATTCAATTTTCTTATTTTTTAAATTTCTTATTTTTTGTGTTTCTTTATAAACTTCTCATTTTTTTCACTTTTTTTTTCCAATTTTCTTATATTCGTGTTTTTCCTAAAATTCTTATTTTTTTTGGGATTTCTTTAATTTTCTATTTTTTTTTTATGTTTTTCCTAATTTAAGGCCTATTGAGAAAATAAAAATAAAAATAATGTAAATTAAAATAAAATAAAGGGGGCAAAAATTAAGTATCTACAGCTACCTCATTTTGTGGTGAAGTTTTAATAGAACTTTGACACAAAAATAAAGAGATACTATTTTTGCCCCTAAGGATGACTTTGAAACGACTGAAAGTCTATCTTAGACTCGATCTACTGGGGATTTGGTGAAGAAATGAAACTTGGTTGCGTTTCTCTAAGCTCACTAATCTAGGTAGGAGTGTCTCTAAGGTATAAGCAATGCTATGCTAGGATTGATCTAAAAATTTAGTCGTACCTCACTAAGCTCACTAACCTAAGCAGGAGCGTCTTTTAGGGACTAGTAACCCTAAACTGGGATTGACCTAAAACCTGGTCGTACCTCACTAGGCTCACTAACCTAGGCGGGGCATCTCTCGAGGGCTAGCAACCTAAATTGGGATCGATCTAAAACCTGGTCATGCCTTACTGGGCTCACTAACCTAGGCGAGACCGTCTCTCGAGGAGTAATAACCCTAAGTCGGGATCGATCTAAAACCTGATCATGCCTTACTAAGCTCACTAACCTAGGCGGGAGTATCTCTTGGGGACTAGCAACCTTAAGTCGGGATTGATCTAAAAACCTAGTCATGCCTCATTAGGCTTACTAGCCTAAGTGGGAGCGTCTCTCGAGGACTAGTAACCCTAAGTTGGGATTGATCTAAAAACTTGATCATGCCTCACTAAGCTTATTAACTTAGGCGAGAGTGTCTCTCGAGGACTAGTAACCCTAATTTTGGTCTAAAAGTTGTGCCTTATGGGCTTGCTAAAAGGAACCGATGAATAGAAGTGCCCTATAGGCTTACTTGAGAGGAACTTGGTAAACAGAGGGGAAGTGCCCTATAAGCTTACTTGAGAGATGATAGTATGGAGGAGAGTGATCTTATGGGCTTGCTAAGAAGAATATGATGAAGGGAAAAACTTGGAAAAAAGACTAAGTTAAGATCATGTCTTTGAAGGCTGGCTAAACACTAAATACAGAAAGTGAATGCCTTATGGGTTGGTTCGAAAAGACTATTGGGAGTAAAAAAATGGTCTAAATGCAAGTGCAAGATTCAAAAATCAGTGTGCTAACCTTATATAGAAATACTTACTTGGTCCCTTATCAATAGCGCCCAAACTGTCAAACCTTTTTGAAAAGCCTCATCAGAAATCATTGGCTCATGTTTTAGTCTCTTGTTATCAACCCAAATGTTCTTGATGCAGAACGTTTAAGACTTCGCCGGCTCTTTTAGAGAAATCATGGGAATTAACCCGATACAGAAAGCCACCTACTTTTTTTGTCTCTTTGGAACTTTTATGAACCAAATGCCTTATTCTTGACTAATAAACATTTGTCGTGAGGTGATTGCTTACTCGGATTTGGCATTCCCTTGAAAAATAGACAATAAAACTCCCCATTGAAGGGGATCAATCTGTAATAAAGTATTTTAAAGAGTTTTATTAATTACCAATGTTCTAGATCTCACTCTTTAACTTCTCTCGTGTTTTCAATATATGGGTTCGATTAAATGGAGTAAAGGAAGTTAGACCTTTCAATGGAGAAGGTGATTATTCCAACGACGACAATAGTCAAGGATACCAACTTTGCTTACAGATAATGAAAATTAGACCAAAATGACAGTTACAACGACTGGCATTTCTATGTTTCAAGCAAAAATTTCTACTGACTTCTCATGGATAATACAACTTTACAATGTCGGCATTTACAAGGTCTCTTAAATTTGGACCATCCATTTAGGACAAAATCAAAGCCCCTCCTGGTAATACTCACTTTACAACATAAGGGCTTTCATAATTGGGAGTAAACTTCCCTCTAAAGTCTTGTGCATTAGGGAAAGCCTTTCTTAACACCATATCTCCCTCTTTGAAGTTCCAAGGTTGTACCCTTTTGTTGAAGGTCCAAGCCATTCTTTGTTGATAACACTGATTATGACACAAGGCTGTTAATCTCTTCTCATTGATCAGATTCAACTACTCGATGCGTTTCTTTATCTAATCAACTTCATCCAATTGAGTTTCTGATAATACCCTGAGTAATGGGATCTCAACCTCTATTAGTAACATTGCTTCAGTACCGTATCCTAAAGAGTACGATGTTGCCCCAATCGATGTTCTGATGGATGTCTAATAGGCCATGAGTGCGAATGGTAATTTCTTACGCCAGTCCTTATATGTGACAACCATTTTTTCAATGATCCTTTTGAGGTTTTTGTTGGCTGCTTTAACGGCTCCATTCATTTGGGGTTAATAAGGAGTAGAGTTCCCACGAAAAATTCGGAATTGTCGACAAAATTCTAACATAAGCTTGTTGTTGAGATAGGTGCCATTATTAGTGATGATTGTTTTCAGAGTCCTGTATTAGGCCAAGATGTCTCTCTTGATGAACTTAAATACAACCCCTTTAGTAACTCTCGAGTAAGACGAAGCCTTAACCCATTTGCTGAAGTAGTCAATGGTGACTAGTATGAAGTGATGCCCATGGATGTTTTTGGAGTGATAAAGTCAATGATATCTATGCCCCACATTGAGAAAGGCCACGATGCTGAGAGGGTTTATAGTTCCTGAGGCGGGGTGTTTATCTTATTTACATAAACTTGGCATAAGTAACAATACCTAACGTGTTTGATGCAATCACTTTCCATTGTTGACCAATAATACCCTAGCCTTATAATTTTCTTCACCAGTATGTAACCATTCATGTGAGGGCCAGATACTCCTTCATGTACTTCTTGCATTAACTTCTCATCCTCCTTGTCATCCACATACCTTAAGAGTGTACTGTCAAAAGAGTACCGATATAAAGTGGACATGCTTATTAAGAATTAAGTGGCTAATCTCCTAATCATCTTTATGTCCTTTTTCTCGGCTTCTTCACAGTATGTGCCTTGTTGTAGGAATGTCTTAACATCATGGTACTACGGTTTTTGGTCGTTCATACCCTCAATTACTAGGTAGAAGGTAGGCTTGTCTTCAATTTCAATAATAAGAGGTTGAATCTCGACTCCACCGAATATTTGGATCATAGATGTTAACATGGCTAAGGCATTAGCAAATTGATTTTGAGTCCTCGATACATGATTGAAGGTGATTTCTTTGAAATTCTCCATCAATTCAATCAAGTATTGGTGATAAGGTACTGGTTTAGCTAATAATGAGTGAAGAGTCCCCATACACTTCCAATTCTTCAATGTCTTTATCTAAAGCCATTTTAAGTCTCATGATGCATGCTTCATACTCGACAATATTATTAGTGTGTGGGAAAACAAGCCTTATAGCTACAAGGCATTGAGTGCCTTCAAGGGACATTAGTATTGCCCCAATTCTACACCTAGACATGTTGGTTGCCCTATCAAAGAACATCTTCCATTTTGGCAGCTCATCATCTTCTCCTTTATCAAAGCTTCTCTCAACTGCTAAGATATCCTCATTGGGGAAATTGACTTGTACCTCTTAGGGAACGCTATCGGAGGGATTTTCTGCTAATTGATCTGCTAGAGTTTACCTTTTGATTGAATTTCGGTTCATGTACGTAATGTCAAACTCTAATAGTAACATTTGCCACTTTGAGAATTTGCCAATTAGGGTTGATTTGTTTGCTAAATACTTCAAGGGATCGTACTAAGTCAACAATTTAACCTGGTAGTAGAGTGTGTATTCTTTGAGTTGATGCATAACCTAGACCAAAGTACAACAAGTTCTTTCAATTTCTGAATATTTCTACTCCCTTTCAGTGAATTTCTTGTTCAAGTAATATACAGCTCGTTCTTTTCCTTCCTCATCTTTCTCACCAAGCATGCACCCTATGGACTCCATAATATTGTCAGGTATAGGAATAAAGGCTTTCGAGGTTTTGGAGCTACTAGAATTAGACAATTCATGAGGTATTCTTTGATCGTTGTGAAGGCTTACTCGCACTCTTCATCCCAATTGATCTTGGTGTTCTTTTTCAACAACTTAAACAAGAGACATCACTTGTCTGTCAGTTAGGATATGAACCGGGCTATATAGTTTAAACTGTCCAACAAGCCTCTGATTTCTTTGAGTATGCGTGGCGGGGGCAAGTCAACTATCGCTTTGACTTTATTAAGGTCCACTTTGATGCTCCTTTAGCTAATTATAAAACCCAATAATTTCCTTGAAGTCACTCCGAAAGTGCATTTCTCTTGGTTGAGCTTCAGCTAGAATTTTCTTAACCTATCAAACAATCTCTTTAGATTATCTACGTGACTTTCTCCTTCCTTAGACTTAGCAATCATATCATCAACATATACTTCAACTCCTTTATGCATCATGTAATGAAAGATTATTACCATAGCCTTTTGATAAGTTGCCTCAGCATTTTTAAGACTGAAAGGCATTACTTTGTAGCAAAATGTACCCTAAGTTATGATGAATGTTTTCTTGGCTTTATCTTATCCAGCCATTCGAATTTGATTATACCTAGAAAATCCATCCATGAAAGAGAAAAGATGATTTTTGGCTATGTTATCGACCAAGACATCAATATGGGGTAAGGGAAAATTATCTTTAGGGGTAACTTGATTAAGGTCCCGAAAGTCTATGCACAATCTAACCTTTCCATTCATCCTCATAACTGGTACTATATTGGCTACCCATTCGAGATAATTAGATACCTCAATAAAACTAACCTTTAGTAATTTTTTGACTTCTTCTTTGATCTTTAATGGAACATTTGGTCGGAACCTTCTTAACTTCTATTTCTTAGGTTTGATATCCTCTCATGTGGATAAACGATGGACCACGATCGATGGATCTAATCCGAGTATGTCTTCATAAGACCATGCGAATACATCTTGGTATTTAGATAGTAATGTGGTTATTTCTACCTTTTGGTCTTCTTTCAAATTTCCCCCAATCTTCAATACCTTAGGGTTGTCATCGATCCCAACATTAATTATATCAGTTGGCTCGTCAATGGAAATTCTACTCATTTCCTGTTTTTGCCAGCTTTCTTACACATTAATGTCACGCCCCGAAACGGTAGAGTCGTAACAGCCTCGCCATGTAAACCATCCTAAGATAGAAGTTGGCCTTACAACCGCTATCTTAGACTTGATCTACACAAGGCGTCCACGACTAACCCGCTTTGACGTAAACAGTTTGTAATTTAAATAAATCATTTACTTAAGAAAGTGAGGAAATATATATATATATCTAGAATAATTCAGTTATTGCAATTAAAGTTTACAATAATTTTCCATAATATATTTTCTAGTTATTACATTATTTAGAAATGAAAAATAATTCTAAAATAAAAACTTAGACCTTAAAATTTTGTATTTAATCTTCAATATTTTTCCTCACTCCCTAGGATCAAGCAGTTGCTAGCTTTAGAGTAATTGGTTGCCGCTTTTTAGCCAACACCTGCATGACGTCTATAGGGATATGAGCAACCACAGCTCAGTAAGTTAGGACGGAGAACTTAAAACTATATCATACACACAACAGGGTTTTTAATCACTTATTGGGTGCAATGCATGTGTAAGCAAATGCCATCGCACGACGTTGTTCGGCCCGTCGTGAGATTAGAGAAATTACGCCTACTCTAATCCGGGTTGAGGAGTTGCTGTTAATGCAACAGCTCACGACCAAACCCAGACTTGTGTAATGGAGACCTTGCTCCTCCCGCGACTACCTTCGAACCACTGTCTTCACCCTCGCCACGACCTCCTCTCCTGTCACTTAGTTCGATTGAAGATGAAGAAGGGACCATTTTCAATCCTGCGCTATCCTTTCCGAAGGGATCGATATTTGGCCGGAGAGTCCTAAGTTCCCTTAACGGGTTGCCATGCATGTCCGATTATGATTACTGGTCGTATATTTGATTAAGTTCAGTTTAGGGTGATCAATCATTTCATACAAATCATACAATACATGTTAGAGCAACAAACAGAATCATAGTATCACTCATAATCAAGCACATGCACACATTCAACTATCTAACAAGCACAACCAAGCATAATCTTAAGCCTCCAAAATACAGCATCGTATTAATCCCAACTTACCTCGACTCTTCACTCACTCACTCGAGGTTCGATTTGCTCAAGCCATCGCCGATCATCCCTATAACACAAATGTTGTTTCAGCTTTTCATATAACTATTATAAGTTCATTTTATCCTATAACGCTTATTGTTAGGTTTTGTTTAGGGTTTAATACGCCTAATTATCTAGGTCTTAAGTCTTTTATAATTATTCTAGGTTTGGAATTAGGTTTAGGTTCAGTTTTCACATCGATTTCTAAATTAGGTTTTAGTTCAATTTCTAAGTAATGTTTTAGATTCCAACCCTAGAAATCCGTTTCAACCCATAATGTGAAACTAATTACATTATTTCCAGATATCCTAAATACGATCACTATTCCTAGTTAGCATTTTATTCCATCCGGTGCACTTAAATCTGTATTAGTGTACCGAATTTACTCCTATTATGAGCAATTTTTACATTTTTCATATAATTACCAAAAATTAAATTTTGTTTCAGATTTATTATGTTCTAATTTTCATTATTTTATTATCTAATTAAACCTAATTTTTCATATTTATTAAATTTCCAATTCTACATATTCCTAATTTTCTACATTTACCACATAACACCTTCATTATTTACACTTAACACTCCATTGACTAGGACTAGGTTTCCACATCAGAGATTAACATCCCTAAACATCTAATTACTATCTAAATCAATAATTAGTGTCTTAATTACCTAATTAACCCAAAATCACCCAATTTTTCCATCATTTTAGGACTAAAAATTAACTTAAAAATTTCGAAAATTAATTTTAAAAAAATGGCTTCATAGCACTGTTATATATCACATGAGCATCCTACAGAAAAAAAATTTGAGTACCAAACTACACTCCTAAGCCTGTTTATTTCTAGTTCTAATCATGCTCGGTTTTGTGCAATTTGTTAAGAATCCTATAATTCCAGACATGATTAAACTAAATAATTATTTTTCCCTAAATCTACATATAATAAAACCTCAGAATAACAAGTTTCATAATTTTTTGGGCAAAATAACTAATTTTACTAAATTATACAAAATCGGGACAATTTTGGGACTCACCCGGTTCGATGCTTTCTGGCCGTTCAAGCCCAGTTCAAGCTTGTCAGCCGGCCCAGATGATAGGTCTGGAGTAGGGTGGTGGTGGTGGTTCGGTCTCAAGTGGTGGTGAGAGGTGGGTTTAGCTCACTTGCCCAATCTGCACAGTTTTCCCTTTTTTTTTTATTTTCTGGATTTTCTCTCGATTTTTTCAGTGTTCCTATTTTTCCCAAATGCTAAACTGACCAAACGACTTCTGAAAAATTTTCCCCTATTTATAGACATTTTTTGTAATTAATATACATTAATTTGACAAGACTTTGCCCATTTTCCTTGATTTTTGGGTTTTAGGTTGTCTAATTTTTATTGGTTGATTTTTCTTTTGCAGTTCTAGACCTGCCACGACCTGATTTAGATCATCTTATCCTATTCTGATTTTTTTTCTGATTTTTCCATAATTAATTTATAATTTTCTTTAATTATTTGCTTAGTTTTTGGCCAATTTAGGTAATTTCGCGTATTTTTATCTACACGTAAATACATGTGGGGTACACGTGAACATTCCTAATTATTATTTTGGTCATTCTAAAATTTTTAGTATACATATAATCTATCTCTAGTAATTTGTTAATTATCGTATTACACTTTTCGCCTTTTCGGTAATTAGCAATTATTATGCTTAAAATTTAAAAATTTTATAGTCTCTTATTTTACTACTTATTTTCTCAAATTTAAGTTTACGGGGTCATTTTTACTAATATTTCTCTCCATAGTTTATAATTTGGGGTTTAATCGGATTCCTTAACCGATTATCCAAAACTTATGTTCTAAGTTCAATCCTACGGTCAATTGGCTTAGCTTTGGGGCTTACAATCATTATGGTCATTGACATCACTCCCGATGACTAACCTAATAGGGCCGAAGGTGATATCAATATTTTCATCACCTATCTGCATCAGGTATCTATGGCCTTTTTCGAATAATTGGATTTGGAGAAAAAGAAAAGTATGTAAAAGAAAGAGAGTAAGTAAGGTAGGAGTAAAGGGAAAAGAGATTGATTTTTATTTATAGGAACTTTCTTTTAAGTACAATCATTTGAAGAACAAAGGTAATTTATTACAAAACTCTACAAAATATTTGATCGTGATTTATCCTTTAGCCCAAGGAAGACTTATTGCTTTTTGTAGGGATGAAGAACTAATTATTCAAGTGTTGGGATTTGTTGGATGGACCAACCCCTTCATTTCTGTTGGAAGTGTCCTCTTTAGTAGGCTTTGAGCTCTGGACTTCTATTAGGATGAAATTTTCTAACAATGGAGGGAAAGTCATCGGGGCGTGATACAACATGTCACATTTTCTGCCCCTAGCTTGTAACTCTTCCATCGAGGTTGGAATGTATCATAGCCTATAAGCTCCAAATTGGCCCTTTTTGAACTTTAGCCTCTCGTCTTTCTCTCAATTGGTGATCATGTACACCTCTTCAAACATTTGATGCCCAAAGTCCTCTTGCTCCTTAATACTAATATAAGGTATAGCCATCTCTTTGTAGATTTCATAATCCTGGTCACCCATAATCGTGATAACTTAGCCATTGGAGATGAACTTAACTTTTTGGTGAAGACTTGACGGTATGGCCCCTGTTGAATATATCCAAAGCCTTCCTGATAGCAGATTGAATGTCTTTAGAATGTCGAAAACTTAGAATGGGATGTTGAACATTTGTAGGTTGATATCTCTGGTAAGTCAATCTCCCATATTATTTCTCTCATCCATCAAAAGCTCTTATTATTGTCAAACTCGGCTTGATGGCGGTTGTATCAATGCCTAATAGATCCAAGGTAGCTCGAAGGTAGATGTTCAAAGATGACCCATTGTCGATGAGGACTTTTGTTGTGATGATGTTATTTATCCTCACAATTATGAGTAGAGGCCTTGTGTGTTAGTTACCTTCTTTACCTAGTTCTTCAGTGGAGAAGGAAATTTGATCCATAGTGAGGATGGAATTGGTGACAAAGCCAATCCTTTCAACTAAGATTTCACAACGGACCTTGACTTCCTTTAATGTTTTGAACAAAGCTTCCCGATGTGGCTTCGATGCCATCAATAGACTCATAAGGGATATTTGTGCTAGAGTCTTAGCAAGCTGATCTATTATTTTATACTCGCTAGACTTGATCATCTTAGTGAAGGCAGTCAATCCTTCTTCATGCTTGGCTTGTTCATCGTTTGGCATTTCCAGCACGACCTTCTTTTTCAGGTTTTCCCTTAGATCATAGATTCTATCGAAGCAGGTAATACCCCCCCATAAGTAAGCTTGATTACCCCTGATTTATTACTTGGTGGTTGAGACGGGCAAATTTATAATTTTCGAGGGCTATAGGCACATGGAAGGTGTACCGTTTAGTTTGTAGAATTTGCTTTTCTTCTTGTTTGTAGAATTTATAAACCTTGGGCTCTCAGTTGGGACCGATCATGTTGATGGCAAGCTTTGAGTGGTCAAATATCATATTGATGATGGGTCTATGGTTTGGTAGAGGGTTATTGTTGACGTTCGAAGCAAGAGCCTCCACAAAATCCAATTGTACTGTACCTTCATCAATTAAATCTTGAATTTTGTTCTTTAACCTCCAGCGCGAGTCAGTTGAATGGCCCACTTGCCCTAAATGATATTGACATCTTGCATTGGGATAAAAAAAACCTTAGCCTATACCTTTTACTAGGAGTCTCGTAATGGAGCAGATTATCTTTCCTTAACTTTTCAAGTACTTGACTAAGTGGAACGGGTATTTTGGTGAACTGCCCTAGGGTTCTACTAACCTGTGGTTGGCTTCTGTACTATTGTTGAGTTGGTGAAGGATATTCCCTGAAAGAGACTTGGGAGTTAGGCCTGGCATTTGGATTGACCAAGCTAACAATAGCTTCCTTAAGCTTGCTGGTGGTAGGTTTAGCAGAGGGTGGTCTTCTATCTGATGTCTCTTGTAGCTTACTAGAGGAGACAACACTTTCAATTCGATACCCTACTGCTACTACTTTTGCAAAACTAGAAGAGGCTTGTCTGATCAGGTGAGCAAAGTAGGGTCTCTCAAGAGTATTGATGAAAGTTGTAGTTAACTCTTTTTCAATCACGAGGATAAATACCCTTGCAGCTAGGGACCTCCACATTTAGGCATACTCTTTAAAAGATTCATTGTGCCTCTTCCTTAGGGCAACCAAGTACATCATAGTTGGCGCCACCTCAACGTTAAACCTATATTGCTCATAGAATGCTCTAGCCAGCTTTTCCCATGTGTTCACTTGATTCATATCTAATTAGGCGTACTAAGTCAAGGCAAGGCCAGTTAGGCTATTTTGAAAGGTTTGGACCATAAGCTAGTCATACTATACATACTTACCCATCTTGCATACATACAATCGGGTATGCAACTTAGGGCATCCAGTCACGTTATATTTTTCAAAGTCAGGTATATTGAATTTTTCTAAGAAGCTTCCATAATCATAGGAAGAAAAGTCTCTTATGCTAGTGTGCTCAAATCCATCATACCCCTCGAGTATTTTCATTTTTTCAGTAATTTGCCGAGTTAGCCGCTTCTCAAGCTCTTTCAGTCTATCCTGATCATCTTCAGGCTTTAGATTAACTAAGAACGAGTAAGTGTTCGGCTCAAAAGTTAGGTTGACTTTTGGAAAGACCCCTTCTGTTTTAGAAGATTTGAAGGCTTGATTGACCTTTAGGTAAGCTTCTTCTGTTTTAAGAGATAGGGCCTCAGTATTCTTTCCACATCTAGCCTTAGAACTCTCCTCGTCTGATGGAGCTGTGGATTTGAGCCAAGCGATGCTATCAACGAGGAAGCTTAGTTGGTCTACATTCTTCCCTATTGTTCATTCCAAAGATTGAAACCTTAACTCAGTGAGATTAATAACCTCGAGGTTGACATTACCGTTGTTGGTGTTGGTGTTATCGTTTCCTTAGTTGGCTATTCTAGTCTAAGAATGGGTTTGTTAGGGGCTTTTCTGGAAAGTTTGACATTTAAGAGCTATCTTGGCAACCTGGTTAAAATCACTTCTCAATAAGTTAGCACACGAATATTTTAATTTTTGAAAGAATGCAAATGAATGAAATGCAAATGAACCATACGGATGGAAAGGAGGGAATCAACGAATAATTAATAGAATGGCAAGTTATTTATTATTTTTTTGAATTCCCAAAGTTTTATCACATAAAAGAAAGGAAAAGATACAAATTCATCTATACTAATTTTCTTTCTTTTTTTTTTTTTGGGGGCCAGATGACATTTTCTTCTCCTTTTTTTTTTTATTATGCTTAGTTGCCTCCTTAAACTCTTGAATCTTCTTCTAAGCCATCTTCAGCTGGTGTTTTAGGGCATGCGACCTTTGCCTAAACTCTTAAAATAGGTTTTCCCATTTGTCTTTTTCATCATAGCGGACCTCCATACGGGCTTTCACTTGGTCCATATAGGTCACCATTTTAGAGCTAAGGTGCATAAGGAAAGGTTTAAGGACTTTTGGTGCCTGATACCACATTGTGCCCGCCTTGTGAAGTTGATCGTATAAGTATTTTTTGGTGACTTGATACTTACCACTTCTCCCACGAATTCACTTAAATCGATGTTAGGGCTTACTGTCCTAGTATCTCACTAAGCTTTGATCTTATGAAGCTTGGATACCTTTTCTATTAAATGAGGCTCTTTGAGGTCGAGGGTGAATGGCTCCAATAAAGGCTTATGAATTATGTCCTGGATCTTCACAAATTACCTCACCATGTTGTTTGGATAGTAGCCTGTACACTAACTCATTCCAGTTAATGGTACAACATTGTAATTTTTGCAAATCAATATTACCTTAGTGTAATTGCTCCATCTGGTGGTCCACAGTATGTCTTCAACTCGAAAAACTTGTAAAACCTCTATCCAGAACAAGGTAGGGATATCTTCTAGCAATTTGATCTTATCAATGAAAGAGTCAATAAGATCAATCTTATTGGCAAATGTACCCCTTATTAAATCTTACCTAAAACATTTGATGTGATTAATGAACCATACCATTAACAGCGCTATGCTTGTCCTAAGATCTCCATAGCTTCTTTTTTTTTTAAGAAAATTAAGATTCCTTATTTGTTCGGTAAGTAGGGCAATAATATAAGACTTCCCTTCCCAAAATTAAGCCACTAATTCTGTTACCCTGAAGTGTATAAGAAAAGACCTACTTATAAATAAGACAATGGCAAACACTACTAATACATAAGCCTTGATTCGATTTTCCCTCCAATTTCTAAGAAATAGAGCCTGTTTGTTGGAGTTGGCTTTGTTTTGAAACCAATAGACTAGATCTTATATCTTAATAGCATGTTTGTTGCGATCATTAAGGGCTTCATTTATCTCAATCTTACAAATTCCTAAGAATTTGGAAAAGATGTAAGCTGGACCGAAGCTAGAAGATATATTTCATCCAATGGAGGAGCTTGGAGCAGTTGGGTGTATTCTTCTAAAGTTGGACTGATTAGATGTGGCCTAAATCGAAAGGCTACTTCTTTAGGCTTCTAAAAATGGACTAAGGCCCTTAACAACATGATGTTAACATCCATTTTGGTTAGATAGAGTGTGGGTCTAATCTTGTTGGTAATGAACTATTGTTCTCTTGAGTTGAAGGTTTGATACCACTGGTTGAGTATAGATTTTAGGTTTGTAGGTTTGTGGACATGAATCTCCTCGGCGAAAACCTTGTCGTTGGATGAGCTGGCCATTTCTGAAATATTACAAAGAAAGCATAAATTACAAAGAAAATACTAATTAAATGAAAAGAAAATACACAAGACTTCTTATGTACATGAATTCTAAGAAAAAAATACAAGGAAAGAAACTCCGGGTTTGTCATTTTTTCTCTTTCATTTTTTTTTTTATAACATTGCCACTTTGTTAGTTATTCATCACCCTCATGAAATGCATGCAAAAAAGATAGGTTCTAAAGGCCCTTAAACTCTATAACCTCATGCGTTTATGACAAAATGGTTCCTTAGTCACATTGAAGTTTAAGTGGGGTAGCCTAATCGGTCCCGAATAGTGGTCGCCTAAAACTTACATAATGGCTTTCCGTCCTAAGGTCCTAAGACGGATTGAGTTCAATCGTATCTATCATGCATTTATAATACAGTAAAATAAATACCCCCCACCCCCCTCCAAATAATTAAATATATAAAACTAAACTTGCAAAGACGTTAGTATAGTTATGAGACAAATAAAGAACGAATAAGTAAATAAACTACACTAAGGTGATTTTTAGAGAACTATTTTAATTTTGGAAAGTTAAATGGCTAACCCTCTTAACGTCTCCAATGAAGTCGCCAAACAATCGAGCTTGATTTTTTACCCTATCAGTTTTTATAAATTAGATTTCATTTAAACCAACCAGTATTAAACTCTACTTGTTTAATACCGACCCTCAACTAGGGTTTAAAAAAAACTGATTATTAATTAAAAAAAAATGTTTCGGAGTCGTTACCTAACCGAAGTCGGGAAAAAACAATTAAGTTATAACTTAGCTACTAGTTTTTCAATAAAAATCGATTTTAAAAATGGTTTTAAAACAAGAGATTTGCATCCGAGAGTTAAGATTTTCAAACCCTTACGAGTACCACTAACTTTCCAAATTTAAATTTAATCTTAAAAATCACCTTTTTAATTTAATAAAAATCTGATTATTAATTACTTTAATTGGATAAATTAAGTAATCTTAGAAAAAAAAAAGAAAATTTTTATTTTTATCATCACTCCATAGGTGCTTACGTATTCGTTATTTGGGATTAGACGTACATAATTCTTTTTATGAAAACTTTAGTGGGTGATTGGTTTTAATTTTTTGAAAAAAGGCCAGGTTTACGTTTTTAGTCAATTTGATTTATTTAAGGAAAGTTCTAAAAAGGAAGGTCCTAAATTGGATTTTTATTTATTTTTGAAAAATTCTAAAATGCCTTAAATTGTAAAGGGTCCATTCATTTTTATTATATTTGAAAAACTTTGATTTTTCTAAGTGCTAAAAGAACAATTTTTTATTTATCTCCTTATTTACTTATTTTTATTTTTATATTTTTCATTTCTATCTATTTATTTATTTTTTATTTTTATTAAAAAAAATAGATAACTAATTAAACTACTTTTTCTTTCTTTCTTTTTTTTCCTCTTTTTTTTTTATTTGATTACAATTACATTATAAACAAGTAAATAATTGAAAAAAAAAAAATCAATCCGAAAAAGAATTGGATTAAGAAGGGATCTCAAACGCGGGTCGAAGTTTCGATCAAGTCGGGTCAGTTTGGGCGTTGGATTGGGTTGTGGGTTAAATTGTCGGGTCAGGTCAGGTTATCTCCAAATCCAATTTAGTGATAGCAACCAAGCGCGATTCAAGTCGATTTGGAGGGAATTTTTTTGTAGGTGATGATAGATTTGTGTGTTTTAGATTAGAGATAAGGGGGTAGGCTCGATGCTACATCAACAGTGGTGTTTGGGTGGTGTACAGTGTGGCTATTAGAGGTAAGTGATAGGTTAGGTTTAAGGTTAAAGGGTTTGAGGAGTGTCGAGTAAGGATGAAAAAGAAACCAATTATGCTATCCAACACTATCTCTTTCGAAGAGGTTAGTATTTGGCTAAAGAACCCTAAGTTTCCCCTAATGGGTTGTGATGTAAGTCCGATTTATGTTTACAAGTTATATATTTAGTTAGATCCAGTTTAAGGTATTTAGTTATTTCAAACAAATCATATAAATACAATCTAGAGTAGCAAATCAAAATCATATCATCAACTTAAAACAAGTATATGCACACAGCCAACTATCTAATAAGTACAATAAACTATAATCTCATGCCTTTGAGTACTACAATTTAGTACTTCGAAATACAACAACATAGGAATCCCAACTTACTTGGACTCCTCGCTTACTCATTTGAGGTGCGACTTGCACTAGCCATCGCAAAAAATCCCTATAATATAAATATTGTTTCAATTTTCCACATAACTACTATAGATTTGTTTTATCCTATAACACTTACTGTTATTTTTAGTTTAGGGTTTAATATACCCAATCATCTAGGTTTTTAAGTCTTTTACAATTATTCTTGATTTAGGTTAAGTTCGGGTTCAGTTTTCACATCAATTTTTAAATTAGGTTCTAAATCTGTTTCTAAGTATGATTTTATACATAAACCCTATAAACTCATTTTGACCCATAATGTGAAATTAATCACATTATTTTCAGATATCCTAAATATTCTATTTAACTCATAACCAGTATTTTAATTTGCATAATATACCTCTTATACTAACTTAACTACCGAATTTATTCTCAATATGAGAAAATTTTATATATTTTATATATACACCTAAATTTAAGTTTCTTACCATATTTATTATATATTTCTATTATTATTATAATATCAATTTTAACCTAATATTGTCATACTCATTAATTTCTTTTACTTGCATATTATATATTATCATCTAATATGTACACAATATACTTATAGACACTCAATATTTGCTCCCTAGTAGCTATAGTTTTAGTTTTAGGGTCTTAACTCAAAAGTAAGAAAAAATAATGAAAATAATAAAAATTAACAAATGATGAAAATACCAAAAAAAATGAGAAAGGGAAAAAAAATATAAAGATTTTTTTTTTAGATTTTATAGGAAGTAAATTATTTTAGGGACAAATAGCTCTAGTTTTAGCTTAGTTCAAATAATTATTTTAGAGAATCACGTGTTTTAAATATAATTTAATTGTACTAAAAATCAAGGCATAGGCCAATGGCCTACCAAATAAGTATTGGAGTATTTGATATGGAGTTAATTTGAGATCAAAAGTTTAAATCTTGCTAGATACTTATGTTTCTTTTATTTGTCTATCTTTTTCATTTTTTAAAAAAGCAAGTAGAATAAACAAAGATCACATCTAATCAAATCTTTCTTGTTCAGATTTAAATTGTTAAAGAATATTCAAATCTAGTTTGATTTTTATTAAATTGGATTTGAATTAATATAAATAATTTAGATCTAATTTAATTTTTATCAAATCAGATTGAAATTAATATAATAGATACGATTTGGTTGGGGTTTTATAAATAGAAGAACACTAAACCAAAGATCCTGAATCCAACAGCCCTGTTCTTCCATTCAATCACGAAGCACCCTCTCTTTCTAGCTATTGGACAACTAAACCTGACACTGAACTAAGCTAAGCCCTAATCACTTATTGTGACCAACACAACACTGCATGTATCCTTTGACCAAGATGCCTTCAAAAACAGCATCCATTTGCCGAGCCAAATCCCCTCGCACAATCATCGTACACACTTGGAACATAGTATACACTCATCAGCCCCACAACCAAATCAATCCCCGACGTTTCGACCAATGAACTCTACTGCCTGACTCCATACATGACTAACATGTACACTGAACCGCAAGTACGTAATACCCATTGCTGCTCATCGACTGCAATATCAGCACACTCTATCAGCTAGCGAACGAATGACGACGACGCACAACACCGACCAGTCTACTTGCAACCCTTACTCCGCCACAAGCCGTGCACGCCTGGAGCACAGCGACAACAATCCTTATTGCGACTCACCAACACCAATCAGCGTTGCATCCATATTCAGCCACACAGCGCTAATTAAGCTCCCGTACGGATCTAGCACCAGTTACGCACCATAAGCACTACCCCAGCCACGACATGGCCTAAAGTCCATGTAGTAGTGCCGCTCTACTATCACACCCTATGACTCCCACAATAGTGTCGCTCCATTATCATACGCTGTGACTCCTACAGTAGTGCCACTCTACGATCCACATTCTATTTGCACCCAGAACTCACTCCACGAACAACAAGATAGCGAGTTCCCAACATCAAGCAGCAACAGCGGTCTCACACCATGCTTCATTGTCGAATAACGGTTTCAATTGCGATTCCAAGCCGCACGACATCAATCCCCACCGCATTAGCCCCTACACAAATTGCACATGCATACGGGCACGCTTGCACCGCTCACCCGTACCGATGATCAACACGCACATACAGAAATCAGCCTTCATCGTCACACTTCGCACGCCTGACTTTCCACGAACAATACTTCATTGCATGGTGGCAACAATCAAGTTCAGTTGTTAGATTTTTTAATTATTGTTTTGACTGTTATTATTTTGTTTTAGTTCATTAATTATTTAATAGTATATATATATTAGTTAGGAAACTTTTAATACTAGTTTATATATATTAAGTATATTATATAGTTTATTAATTTATTTAGATAGGTAGTTGTTGATAGTAAAAATATAGGTGTGAATATATATAAATATATATATGTGTATTAGCTTAGGATTCTTTTTTCTGGATTAGGTTTTTTTTTTTTTGTAGAAATCATTAATATAGAAAATTATTTTTTAGAAATAAAAATTGACAAAAAAGAAATTTTTACAAAAAGGTTATAGTATCTTAAAGAGTATTTTTTAATCACTTATGAGTTAAGGCCCTTTAGATTTTTTAATAAACTGAATCAATTAAAATGCAAATTCAATTAGTTTCAAAATTAAAATAAACCAACACATTAAAGATTTTCAAAAAGAATTACGATCGTCTGATCTCAATTATTGGGTACATAGGTATTTTCAGGGTGATGATAAAATATGTAGAAAGTTAGGTTCTTTTTTCTTTTAGTTTTTATTTTTTTCCTAAAAAATATTATAATTTAAAGAATAAATCTAATTTCGATAAATAGATAGTGATACTTGTTAGGATTTAATAGGTTAGCTCTCGAATTCGAAACCCTCTAATTTTTCATTCAAATTGAAATCAAAGACCAGTAGTTAAATCCTAATCAATCCACCCAATTGATTATGATTTCTCTTTCTCCCGACTTCGGTTTGGTAATGACTCCAAAACTTATTTTTTAATAAAAAACTGAAGTTTCCCAATTTCTTTAGTCAAGAATTAATATTAAATGGGTTTGGGTTTAATATTAATCGGAAAATGAAAAATTAAATTAAATGAAATTAAAATAGAAAACCGAATTTCAGGCTCGACAATACTCATTTAATATTCCCATCACCTTAAATATCATCCCTCGACATCAACTAACATCTCAAATATCTAAATTCATCCCAAATTAGAATTTACACCTAATTACCCTAAATTACTAAATTAACTTAAAATTTACCATTTTTACCTATTATATATTTATTACATAATACCCCAATAATTACATCTAACACCCTAAATGTTATAAATATCATACTTCATTAGATTTTAATATCCTAAAACATATAATTATGTACTAAATCAGTAATTACCCATTTAATTACTTAATTAGCCCAAAAATTACTCATTTTAAGCATCATTTTAATACCTAAAAATCATCTAAAAATTTCAAAAATTCATTTATGAAAAAGGGCTTTATAGTACTATTTTAAATGCTCTAACTAACCTATACAAAAAATTTGAACTCAAAACTATACTCCTAAGGTCATTTATTTCTAAATCGAACAAAGCTTAAGTTTATGAGATTTCTTAAGGATAGTATATTTCCATGCATCAATTCATCAAAATAAAATTTTTTCCTAAATCTATATACTTAAAAACCCCAGTATAGAAAATTTTATTATTTCTACAACTATTTAATATTTTTAATAAAATAACTAAAATTGGAAGGAAAATCGAACTCATCATCGTTGGTGGCTCCAACCACTGCTGGCTACCATGGAATTGTTGGCCAGCTTGGGCGTTGCCACCACTGTGTGGTGGTGGTGGCTATTCAGTCCTAGATGGTCATCAAGTTGAGGATCTCCTTATAAGCTCTAATTATTCAAATTTTTGTCTAATTTTGAAAAAGAAAAAACCCTAACCCTCTATTTTTTTCGATTCTCTCAATTTTCCTACCTCTAAACAAACCAAATGAGCTTTTGAAAAAATTTAGGTATTTATAGTGCTACTTAGGATTTTTTTTTATTAAATTGACTCGACATTGGCCTTATTCTCTTCCAATTTGCTTTTTATTTGGCTAAATTTTATTTGTTAATTTTTCTTCTTTAATTTTCTACTTGCCTTCCATATTTTTCAGGATTTTTTAATTATTTATGAATTTTCTTTAATTAATTAGCATTATTTTGGCATATTTCGAATATTTTAAATAATTTTACACATTTGCACTTACAAATCACCTCAAATCATTATGTTCGATGTCATTTGGGACATAAGGAGTTAAGACGGATATGTTGACAGTAAAGGAAACTCCATATCCTTTTGGTAAATCCAGCTAGTAGGTTTAGTCACTAGTTTTCCTATTGATTTTGAATAGGCTATTATAATAGCAATCGAACCACTAGACCCTCAAACCAAGCTCAAACTTAAGGACTTAAGAGCTTGGCAAGATGCATCCTCTTATCCCTACCTACACCTGAAGAATCCAAGTTGCTTTTAACTATTAACTTGCTACAAATGTCGAGCTGAGCCCCTTCCTATTTGACTATGATTGAGTGCTAACTTGAGGACTGCTCTGTTAATGGCTCAGCCAACTTACCCATCAAGTCGGCCATACTTGTTCTAAGCTCCCCATATCATTTCTGAGATGACACAACTTCAAATAACTCATAGATCAACTCGACACCTATTGAATCTAACTATACTCTTTTATTAACTTCTCCAAGAACCTCTTCAATGACAATTTGCCTACAAAGCTTCTATTTTTGCAATTTCTATTATACCATTTACCTATTTCTTGTATTTTATTTATTTTAGACAATGCCCTTTTAGTCTTTTCCGTATTTAGTAGGTTGCCTTAATATCATGGGTATTGATAGCACTTATTTTAAATACATTTTACATGGTGATTTTATAGCATTTTTCTCATATTTTTTGTTGTTTGTAAAGAAATTAATACTTAATTAAGTAAAATTTTGATTTTAAGGTTTGAACGTGTTCTCGGATTGAAAACGAAGAAAAGGAATCAAGTTTTACTCAATTCGAAGTTTAAACGAATGAGTTATGAAGTTTTGAAGTTACATAAACAATAGAAGAAAGTGGTAATTTTTTGTCAGAAAGTTACATAGTTTGGCATACAACTATATCCCTAGGCTATGTCCAAGTAAGGTTATTTTTTGTGCCAAGGTCAGTAAGTTACACAACCTAAGGACGTAACTATATCCTAAGTTATGTCTGGTGACGAAAAAAGAAACTTTATAACATATTATATAAGGACTTATGAGGGTTTTACACATAACTTTTAACATTCAAAAGAAAAGAGACTTGAAGAGAAGAAGGAGAAAAAAACACCCAACTTCAAGATTGAAGAGATTTTTCATCGACAAAAGGGGCTTTTAATGTTTTACTTCTTGATTTTGTTGCACTTTTCTTTTAACTTTATCATGATATCTTAAGATTCTTGTATTTAGGACTATGGAACTTAAGGTTTTATGTGACCATTAGATTTATTGATAATTTTCAATAAAGTTTCTATTTTTCTTGATTCAATTGTGTGTTTTCATTGTTAATTGATATTTTTAGGATATCAATCTATGATATTATGCATGATAATTGAGAAATTACATGAATAATGATATCTTGACATAATTGGAGAGAATTACATGTGTACTTAGAGATGTTGAGCTTGGTTTTTCACCTCTAGGTTTTTTTTCTTTAATTATGTCTTCTTTAAATCGACCAGTATTAAACCCTTCCCATTAATACTAACCTTTGACTAGAGTTTAAAGAAAACCAATCCTTTTTTTATTTTGAAAACCACTTTGGAGTTGTCACCCGACCAGGATTGAGAAAAAGAGTTAAGTTATAACCAATTGAGTTATAACCAATTGGATAAATTGGTTATAACTTAACTATTGGTCTATTGATTAAACCAATTTTATAAAACAGTTTTTGAAACTAGAGATCTAGATTCGAGGGTTAGGAATTTTAAACCCTTATGGGTACCACTAGCTTTCCAAATTTAATTTTAACCTTAAAAATCACCTTTTAATTTTAAAAGACAAAACTCGATTATTTACCTAAATGGGATAATTTGAATGATCTAAACTAAAAAGGGAAAATCAAGTTTTTTTTATTTTTATCGTTGCCTTATAGGTCTTTAGGTACTTGCTATTCGAAATTAGACGTACGTAGTTCTTTTAATAAAAACTTTAGTAGGCTGGGTTTGTTTTAATTTGAAAAGTACGCTAAATTTACGTTTCTAACCCAATTTGGCTTATTTAAGAAAATTTCTAAAAAGGTCGTAAATCGGAACTTTTATTTATTTATTTTTTTTAAATTCTAAAATGCCCTAATTTTGAACATGGATTGATTTATTTTCTTGATTTAGAAAAAAATGTTTTTCTAAGTGATAAGATAATTGTTTATTCACTAACCTATTTATTTTTATTCTATATATTTTTTATATTATCTTATTATTATTATTTTGTTTTATCTATTTCCACTAAAATAAATAAACAAAAAAACTATTCTTTTTCTTTTTTTTTTCCTTTTTCTTTTTTTTTTGTTCCTTCTTTTTTATTACATTTACACTTGGAATATAAGTAAATAACAAATAAATAAACAACTAAATAAATAAAGAAAAAGAATTGGAGCTAGTTTGGACCAAAGGAGAAGCATGCTATTCAGGTCCTATAGCGGGTCAGTTGGGTTGACTTTGGTCAATGGGCACAAATCTGGTACAATTTCAGAATGGGTCAAGTATAGCTGCTTGGGTTAAAGAAGAAGAATGAGCAACAGTTGATCCCTCAATTCGATATGACATCCAGTTAGAATTTCAAAAGGTTGATTGAGGATTTGTGTAGATTTTATTGACGAAAGAATGTTTGGTAGTGGTGCGGGGGCAAATGGCAGCTATTTAGGTAGTTTTGATGGTAGCTCGCCGGTGATGGTGTAATGCGAGTTGCGTGAAGGTAGCTGGAGATAAGAGGGCTGTTGGGTCTTAGTTTTCAAGTGGTGTTGAGTTCGGCTATAGTGGCTGTTTTAGTCAAAGAGGGACAATGTGTGCATTTTGAGTAGTGGTTGCGAAGAGTTAAGGTTTCATGGTTGTAGCTAGAATGGAGGAGCTAAACGGAATGACAAGCTTCGTAGGTGGTGTCTTTAGTTTAGTCTCAAATTGAAGATACTAGTAACAACAGTAGTTTAGCTTGAACAACACTGAGGAAACCACAATCTTAGAGAGAGAAAGCGGTCGTGAATGGGGTTTGTAGAGAAAGACGGTTTCGATTTGAAGCTTAAAGGAGTGTTTTGATGAAGCTTCCCTCCTAATTCAAACTTCTCGACCCCCTTTTATAGCTTCCAGGATCGAAATATACAAGGAAAAATGATTAAAACCTGTTGATTTCG
Organism: Lumnitzera littorea; assembly: GCA_024138015.1. NCBI lineage: Eukaryota > Viridiplantae > Streptophyta > Magnoliopsida > Myrtales > Combretaceae > Lumnitzera > Lumnitzera littorea. The sequence goes on from JAMXBB010000002.1 coordinate 13,526,593, forward strand.
AAGTATGGAGCTTTGACTTGATTTTCGATTTTAATGGAAAAGAGTGCAATTTGAATTGAATTAATTGTTATAATGCTTCACTTAATCTTGTTTTTTACTTGAAATATGATGAGGAAGCTTCGTATTACATTAACCAAGCTTGAATCAAGCAAAAGGAATGTGAAGGAAAATCTGGGTTTTAAAGTTTTCTTGGATTTTCTACAGCCGATTTGAGTGCCTAAATATGTGAATTTAGTCAAGTTTTTGGGAATAATACAAATTACTCTAAGCGGTCTTCATGATTTCACCATTAATTTAGCGAAATCACAAAGAAAATGAGGTTAAAAATTGATTGAAAGTAAGCTACTCAAAGTGGGAAAGTGTTGGAATCTTATAGAAACCGTAAGAAAGACGATGAACAGTGACATGAAGAGCCAATTACAGCTTGGCACGTAGAACAAGAGAAGAAAAAAAATACAAAACGCATACCAGGCACCCTTGGGATTCGAACTTAGGTCCTTTACATGACCAAGTACACCACCTTTCTAGTTAAGCTGATACAAACTCGTAGATGAACACACAAATCTGATATCACGCATAACCAAAGGGGGTAGGTCCAAGCTATGAGATGACTCCATAAGTAAAGGATAATCGAGGGATGAGTAGGGTTTTTATGCACCGATGATGGATATGACGTACTAATGCCTCACACGAGCTTAGGTCATACTTGATATGATGCACAAGTATGGCCGGAAGTTACTCGCCATTAGTCCACGCTCGAATAGGCTAGATAAAAGTAGCTTAAGAGTAAGCAAAAAAAAAAGAAAAAAAAAAGGACACTTAGCTTAAGAGAGTAAAAAGTTCAATGTATTCTTCTATATATATTCTCTTGTGGCTATTACATTATGCAAATATTTATAGCACCCTGTTAGGGCAAGTCCTAAGTTATAGAAATTATAAAAGAATGATCTTTATTTGCTAAATAAAGGAGAATAATTTACAGGGAAAATATGAAATCATGCAAAAAGAACATCTTCTATCAGAAAGGATAGCACGGATGTTAAAAAGGACAACGTGTACGCATTTCAGTCAATCTATGTTCCTAATAATGCTACAGGATGAGCAGAGGTGGGCCTTTAAGTAGGTCTATTCAGCATTATTAGTTCGGCACCTTGACAATTGGGGCTGGATAGGGGTTAGTTTAGGAGCAACTCGCATTCGGGTTGACTTCAGATGGTCAGCTCTTCACAATTGTCAGCTTGTCATCGACACTGTGGAGATTGTTTTCTTAATTAGACGCTTGGATTGGGGTGTTGCGAAGGGGTTGGCTCTACGTGTCAACTAACCACCTCGACAGCTTCCTAGAGGGTGTGGAAAGCAAAATAGCTCAGCAGTTCGGATAGGGATAAACATTACTCCTTAGTTTTTAACTCACCTCAAACAGCTCTGCGAACTATCAGAGAAAGCCTTCGGGCTCGGGAGCGAGTGATCGATCCTTGATCCCTATCATCCCCTCTAGGTTGTTTGAGATTTAGGATCAACTTTGGTTCTGCTTTAGGTTGCTCGTCCTTGGGAATGTAAGGTTAGAGATTAGTAATGTTGAAGGAGTTCGAGACTTCATATCTTTTAGGCAATTCAATCCTATAAGCATTAAGATCGATCTTTTCAAGCACTTTAAAAGGTCCGTTGACTTTGGGAGACAACTTGATCTTCCTCAAGTTTGGGAACTGATCCTTATGGAGATATATCCAGACCAAATCACCTAATTGAAACTCTCTCTTCCTCTGTCCTTAGCTCCACTTCTCGAGCTTAGCATTAGCTCAGCTCAATTGCTCTATAACCTTATAGTGTATAGCTCTGATGGTCTCGACTCTTTCTGTAGCTAGTTGATCATCATTAGGACTTGGATGGGGTAATTGGTCTAGCTGGAGCTCAGGGTCGAATCCATAGATGACCTCGAATGGAGACATGTTTGTCACGTTGTAGGTGGTGCTAGTGTAGGCAAACTCAACGATTAGCAAACACAAATCCCAATCGCTCATGTTTCGTCCGACAGCAACCCATAGCAAAGTTCCCATAGTTCTGTTGAAAACTTTAGTCTGTCCATCTGTTTGTGAATGGCAAGATGTGTTGTATAATAGCTTAGTTCCCATTCTTTTCTATAGCATCCTCCAAAAGTGGCTCATGAACTTAGGGTCTCTATATAAAACAATGGCTTTAGGCATGCTATGAAGCTTGATCACTTCCTATAAGAAAAGAAAAGAAATAGTTGAAGCATTGTTAGTTTTGGCGCAGGGCATGAAATGTGCCATCTTGCTAAATCGATCCACAACCACCATAATGGAGTCCTTCCTTCAGGTTGTCTTCAGTAATCCTAACATGAAGTTCATGCTTAGCTCGAACCATGGTTTGGTTGGGATAGGCAAAGGTAAACAATGTCCTTATTCAGCTTAATTCTTTACCTTCTTACAGGTCGCACACCTTTCCAACACGAACTACACGTTTCTCATCATTCTTGGCCAAAAGAATCTCATAGACAACACTTCATAGGTTCGGTGCTGGCTAAAATGTCCTATTAGTCCTCCTACATGCACCTCGTACACTAGCAATTCTCTCGTAGAACAGGTTAGGATATATAGTCTCCTTTTACTGAATAGGCATTCGTCTTCCTTGTGATAGTCATCTAATGCCTATCCTTCTTCACATCGGGCATAGATAAGACCAAAGTGTGAGTCATCAGCATATAATTTCTCTATGGTTGAAAAACCGAGTAGCCTTGTTTACAACTCGATCAGGAGGGTATGTCATCTCGATAGGGCGTTAGCCACTACGTTATTCCTTCTATTCCTATATTTTACAACATAGGAAAAACACTCCATGAACTCAATCCACTTGGCTTACCTCCAAGATAACTTTGGTTAGCTCTTTAGGTATCTCGAGGATTCATGATTGCTATAGATCACAAATTCCTTAGGCAGTAGATAATATTACCATACTGTCAAGGCTTGGATTAAGGAGTAAAACTCCATGTCATAAACAGAATAGTTGAGTGTGGCTCCTTAAAGTTTTTCACTAAAGTAAGCAATAGGTTAACCTTTTTGCATTAGTACAACACTTATACCTAGTCCAAACGCATCACACTCCACTTCAAATACTTTATTAAAGCTTAATAGAGCTAAGACGGAGGTTGTAGTTAACTTCTCTTTCGCTTCCTCGAAACTCTTCTACTCTTTCTCTCCCCATCTAAATTCAACATTCTTCTTTAAGAGTTTGGTGAGTGAGGCTATAATCGTACTGAAATTCTTTATAAATTTACGATAGAATGATGCTAGGCCATGAAAACTCCTCACATCAGCAGAATAGGTCGGCTCAAGCCATTTTATGATTGCCCTTATCTTCTCTTCATCAACTTGGATGTTACCTCCACTCACAATAAACCCCAAGTAGATCACCTTAGGCCGACAAAAGTCACACTCGTTCAGATTGGCGTAGAGCTATTTAGCTTGAAGTTTCGCAAAGACTCTTTGGAGATGCTCTTGGTGAATCTTTAGGTTGCTATTATACACCAAAATGTCATTAAAATAAACTACAACAAACCTTCCCATGAATTCTTGAAGCATATGACTCATTAGGTACATAAATGTGTTCAGCACGTTGGATAGTCCAAATGGCATTACTAACCATTCATATAAGCCATGTCGTGTCTTGAATGTGGTCTTCTACTCATCACCTTTGTGCATTCGAATCTAATGATATCCAGATTTGAGGTCGATCTTGGAGAATACTCTTACTCCACTTAACTCATTTAGCATGTCATCAAGCTTGGGTATGGGATACTTGTACTTGATAGTGATTCGATTGATCACTCGGCTATCTACATACATCCTCCAAGAACTATCCTTCTTTGGCACCAATAAAGCCAGAATGGCACAGGGGCTAAGGGGTTCACGTACGTACCCTTTCTTCATAAGGTCATCTACTTGCCTCTGCAGCTCAGTAGCTTATTCAGCAGTACGGCTCTTGGTTGCAAGTCAATTGCATGCTCGACACCTTGAATTGGGGGTAGGCCGTTTAGGAACTCCTCCAAAAACAGATTAGTAAATTCCTTTAGTAAGGTTTTTACTTTGGTAGGTAGCTCCTCTTCCCCGAGTTTCATCTCTAGAAGTCTTCGGACAAGCAGATAGGCTAGTCCCTCGAGCTCCATCTCTCTTTTTAGTTCAGCTCAGGTCAATACCAAAGCCTCCTTCTTCAGTGCTTGACTCAGTTGGGACTACATGACCTTCACTTGCTCGGTAGTCATAGGACTCAATTTCATCCTTCTATCTTCGTGCTCTACAAAGCATGTATTCTTTCTTCTGTCATATATAACTACTTGATCAAACATCCACGGTAGTCCAAGTAGAATGTGGGATGCACTCATGGGTAGTACATTACAGAGCACTTTATCTCGATACTTGCCAATACAGATTGATACATGTACCTGTTTGTTCACTTGAAAGGCTCCCCTATCACTAAGCTAATAAAGCTTGTAAGGTTTCAGGTGGGACATGGTTAGCAATTTCAACTACTGGACTATAAATGCAAAGGCTATATTCATGTAGCTCCTATTATCAACGATTAGCGTGTACAGTGAGTCATTCACCTTGCACCCAAAATGGAAGAGATTTTCCCTTTGTTCATCTTTGGGTACGAGACTGACACTCATTGTCCTCCTCAACACCAGAGTGGTCGGCATAAAGTTGCCTTCCTCACTGTAGATAACTTCCTCCTCAGACAATTCAGTGTGTCCATCCTCCTTCAACTCCTCTACTTCTTCATTAGTACTGTCGACCTCAATGGTTGGCACCTTACCTCGGATCACCATTGTTCACCTGTTTGGACACTAAGCAACCATGTGCCCAAAGCCTTGGCATTTGAAACACTTGATCTCATTTGTCTTCCTCCCTATACTCTAGCTTCTTTCAAACTTCCTTAGGGGTTCCTTCTCTTTTACTCTGGTAGTTCAAACAAGTCGAGTCTCAGTGACCTTACTTGGTACCGTTCGCACAGGTCTATTCGGAATAGGTCGGCTACTGCCAAGACGATTGACAGGTGATCGGAATCTTCCTGTTCAATGCCTTTCTATCCTTTAGGCAGCTCGGATTGCATCATTAAGCATTATAACATGTAGGGTTTCTAAGACATCCCTAATCTCATACTTCAACCCACCAATGAATCAAGATACAGTTTAGTCTTCCGGCTCTACAACTTCGCATTAGATCATTAACATTTGGAATTCCTTAACGTAAGCATCTACACTCAATCCTCCTTGTCTCAGTTCTTGTAGTCTTTTGAAGGCATCCTACAAATAATAGCTTAGCACAAACCTTCTTCGCATAACTCTCTTCATTTTAACTTAACTCCTAATCTCTCATTCTCCTTCCTTTCTTTTGGTGGCTTGCAAGTTCTTTTACCATAAGGCGACATAACCAATAAACTCCAACACAGTAAGTCTAACCTTTGCATTATCAGGCACTTCGTAGCATTCAAATTACTTTTCAATCTTATCTATCCAATCTAGGTAATCCTCGGCATCACCACTTCCAGAAAAAATTAGAATTCGCATTCTCGATTCCTTAACTTTACGATCTCGTACATTTCTTTCCTAAAGTTCACAGTACTCCTCCACCTCGTCATCTCTTTCTGCCTCCTCATTAATCTCTTTAAGCGCTAACCTTTATCTAGCGTCCCTACTAAATCCTTTAGTTCGTGGTGGTTGAACTAGGGCGTTAACTCGGCCAAACTGACCATTGCCTTGTCTTTGCTGTTTACATTCCCTAATGGGGCTACTTCTAGCCTATTGTCTATCTTCTTAGATAACAGTCACCAAACTAGCTACTAAGTCGATGAGCCTATCCAAGTAGTCACCTACTGACTAAACTGTGAAGCTTTTTCTTGACCCTGGCCATGTCAAGTACCACTTTCTTAGTTTCCCAAAATCCCTTGAACACTTAAATTTGACATTGTGGGTCACTTCACAATGACAATTATACAACAAACGAACAGTCAACCACACTCTATTTTGCATAACGAAAACAGGGGAAAGCAAAGTACAAAACACTTCTCAACTACTAAACTTCAAAACTAGCAATAGAACAGTTATCTCACGGGAGCAGAATAGACTTTTCAAATAACACAGTAGTAAAATCTAGCTTCGAACACAACTAAGCTCTAATACCAAGATTATATGGACTTATGGATGAATACACAGACCTAATATCATGTGTAACCAAAGGCGTTAGGTCCAAGCCATGAGATAGCTCAAAAAGTAAATGATAGTGGAGGGATAAGCAGGGCTTCCCATACACCGATAATAGATATGACGCACCAATTCCTCACATGTCACACTTAATATGATACATAAGTATGGCTGGAGGTCACTCGCTATTAGTCTACGCTCGAATGAGCTAGATAAGAGTAGCTTAAAAGTAAGTAAAAAAAAAAGGACACTTAGCTCAAGAGAGTAAAACGTTCAGTGTATTCTTCTGTATATATTTTCTTGCCGCTATTACATTATGTGAGTATTTATAACACCCTGTTAGGGCAAGTCTTAAGTTACAAAAATTATAAAAAAATGATCCTTATTTGCTAAACAACAAAGAATAATTTATAGGGAAAATATGAAATCATGCAAAAAGAACGTCCTCTATTAAAAAGGATAGTACAGATGTTAGAGATGATAGCGTGCGTGCGTTTCACTCAATTTGTGTTCCTAATAACGCTGCAGGTCGAGTAGGGGTAGGCCTTTGATCAAATGTATTCGGCATCGCTAGTTCGATACCTTGATGATTGGGGTTGGACAAGGGTTGGTTTAGGAGCGACTCACATTCGAATCGACCTTGGATGGTTAGCTCTTCACAATTGTCAGCTTGTCATCGGCACTATGGAGATTGTTTTCCTAATTAGGCGCTTGGACTAGGGTATTACGGAGGGGTCAGCTCTACGTGTTAGCTAACCACCTCAGCTACTTCTTGGAGGGTGTGGAGAGCAAAGTAGCTCAGCAGTTCAAACAGGGATAAACACTACTCCTCATTGTTTAACTCACCTCGGAAAACTATGTGAACCATCTAAGAAAGCCTTTAGGCTCGAAAGCAGGTCATTGGTCCTTAATCCTTATCATAAGCTGTCTTTTTATCCGCATCATGTAATGGAAATCAATATTCCATATGTGAACTAAATGGCCTAGACCAAAATCAACTATTGAACACGATTTGAACCTACTTGATTTGAATTTAAAGCCATGATCGGATATGCACAATGCACTTTATTTATTTATTTACCTATTTTATTTTATTTATTTTTCATTATTATTATTACAATTTAAAAAAGAAATCCTACCTAAAAAAAAAAAACAAAAAGAAAAAGGCACTTTGTGCCTAACAAGATTTGAGATTGCTAGCTAATACTCAATGCTAAGTCCATGTGTTCATTTATTAAGCCGTTGGCCTGTACCTTGTTCATATGCGTAATTAAATTATATATATAGACTAAGCCGACCTAAACTAAATTCAAATCTAAGCCTAAGCCCAACGATTCCCCCTTTTTTAAGTTTTAAAATTAAAAATCTATTTCACTAAATGATTGTTTTCTAAATTCTATAAATCTTCTATTTTTAATTCTTTTCTATTTTATGTGACTTTTCAATTTTCTAAATCTTTTTATTTTTTTTTTGTATTTTCTTATTTTTATGTTTCTTCCTATTTCCTTATTTTTTTTATATTTTTCTAAATTTGTTATTTTTTGTACTTTTTCCTATTTTTTTTATTCTAAATTTCTTATTTTTTGGATTTTTTTTAATTTTCTATTTTTTGTATTTTTCCTAATTTATGACCCTCTAACTTATTGAGAAAAATAAAATAAAATAAAATAAAAGAGGGGCAAAAATTGGGTGTCTTCAAAAGATAAAATACATGATTCTTTTAGAAAGTTATTATTTTTGTATGGGAATTCATTGTATATTAATACGATTCTAAATTATATTACTAAGTAAAGAGATTCTGATAAATAATTTAGGATTATGGTTAATATGCTTGAGAAATGTGTTAACTTCAATTGTGAATCCTTTTGGTCAAGAATAATAGAGATGGAATTAGATAGACTTTTAGCGGTCGCAAATTAAACACTAAGGGAAACAATTCCTAAATGCATTATTTGCCTTCTTGAAGTCATTCTTAATTTTATCGTTTCCTAAATTTCTTAGTCAAGTCTCACAATTAGATTAGTTTGTTAATTTTAATATTTTTAATTCATTCAACCCATCACAATTTTTTAATTAGATAATAAAGCTAAAATTAGTATTAGTAATCGAGGTCCTTGAGGGATCAACTTGGACTCACATCTACTATATCAAAACTGATAGGTGCACTTATCTCGTATTTAGTTTTTGGTGCCGTTGTTGAGGACTTCGATATTAAGAAAACTAGTAGCTTTATTACTTTAACCATCTTTATCTTTATTTTTATGGTTTTCTTCCCTTCATTGTTTTGAGCTGCGATTGATTTTATCTCTTTTCTTTGTAGTACATGAGTTGAAGAAATCCAAAAGATTTTATAGAGCTTGATCTTGAAATTTAAAAAAAAAAGAAGAAGAAGTAAATCCTTTCTTTTTATTTTGGTTTGTTTTGGCATAATTATTTATTAGTTTTAATTTTTTTTTTAATTTTGTGTCACAATTTATCGTTTCTTTGTGTTTGCATATTTTATTTTATTGCATGTAAGTTTGGGGTTTAGAATTTTGTTTTGCATTGACTTGGTTGCTAAGATTAATATGAATCATGGTTGGTGGATTTAAGGAGATAGCTATTGGAATGTTTCTTGTAGCAATTATGTTAAATCCATATCCATGGATTATGGGGATATGTGTTGGTATTGTGGGCATAATTATTGTTCTTGTCAATGTTTTAATCCTAATACCCAACATACACATTATTCCAATTTCCAAGAAGAGCAATAGAGAGAGAAATCCCTAGAGAAAATTCTTACAAATTACCAAGAAAAATATGAAACCAAGGATCATTGTACTTTTAGTGACCCAATCTATACCCAAACTGCTTCGTTATATCAACCTTGTACGTAGGTAGATGAGCGGCCATAAGGAAAAGCTTTGGCAAAGTTAGCTAGTGAACATTAGGAGAAGTATGGCACCTTTGATCTTAGCAGCTTTGTCCCTTTACCACCTTCAACTACCTTATTATACCACTCTAGGTCCTCAAAGAATGAGTCTTTTAACTACCTTTTAGAGAGTAGTCATTTAGGACACATGGAAGAGTTTTTGAGCAATGGAGGGGGTGAGTTGGTGGTTGAAGGAGAAAAGGTGTTGGAAAATCTAGAAGATCCTATCAGCCATGAATGTGAAGTAAAGTGTTTTGAGAGTAGAGAGAAATTGGGGGAGAGCATTGACATGACCTTTAGTTTCCACAATCTAGAAGTGCTTCATAACATGAGTGAAGAGTGTAAGAATCTTTTAATCTTAGTTAATGACATTACAAAGGTTGATAAACAAGTTAATCCAATTGATATAGAGCCCTCTTTATTTTCTTATTATGAATTTTTTGTAGAAGAAGTAGTGCTTAAGATGGAATACCTAGACTTTACAGGATATGATGTTGAGTTTGAGGAGACAACTATTATTTAATCTTCTCCTATTGCTAAACCCACCATCGGTGATTTTAGGGGAACAGAGTCACACTTGAGTATATATTTGTTGAGAAAAGTGTCTCCCACATCTTTTTTAACTTAATGGAAATGGGATACTTTCCTATAGGACCTTAGTAGAGGCAATTCAAGTTTTTTATTTTTAGGAGTAGTTCCAGTTTTAGTTTTCACTTTATTTTTCTTTGATGCATTTCTTGTTTTGCAAGGTCTTTAGGCATTTAATGGATGAAATCTCGTAGCATGGAAATTTCAAGGAATTTGATGTCAAAATGCTCAAATTGAGGAAGTTTCAACTTTCCTTTTATCCTTTATTTTTCTTTCTTTCCCCTCTTCACTTTTGATTTTTATGCTTTAATTGTTAAATGTACATTAGGGACAATGCATGTTATTAAGTGTAGGGAAGGAATATATATGAATTTATTACTATTTAGGAGACCAATCTTTCACATTTGACCTAATTAAATTTTAAGTTAACTTGCAATAGGTGATTAACAATTATTGGAATTTAAAGTGTTTAATTAGGCCGAATAGACTATTTCATCTCAATCATTATTGATCTTATTATACTTTACTAGAATTGATTAGTCGAATCTTTAAAGAGCAAAGTTACCAATTATTTAGCTTGGAACTCTAGGACTTGAGATTAGAACAACATCACTAGTTGAGAGTTAGTCATGGTTATTTTTAAATTTACTTTAATGTAAACCTTTCTCTTGGAAATTTTTAAAGCCCTATAATCCTTAGCAAATAAACAAATGAAATTCTTCTTTTGAGAAACCCCCGAAAAATCGCAATGATAAGAGCTAGAAAGTAATAACAAGTATATGAATAGTTAAATGAAAAGAAAAAAATTGGTAAAGATTTTTCTTGATTCGTCAAAAGAGCAAGATTGAGTCCCAATGCCAATACCAATGAAAAAAAAAAGATGGTATGGATCGGCCTTGGTCCGTCGAAAGAGCTAGGTTCTTTCCCACTACCAGTATGAGGGCTAAATTGGTATGGATCAGTCTTGGTCCTTTAAAAGAGCGAAATTCTTTCCCTCTACTAACACAATTGTCCTTTAAAGATAATTGTGCTTAAATAAAGTAAATTTAAAAACCTTCAAGCAAAAGCATGAATTAAGGGGATGATTAGAGGATGAGTGGATGTAAAATGTGTTTATTTTAGATTATGGCACTTGGCAAGATTAAAGAGATAATTGTATACATTTTAGACAAATGGACAAAATTTTTATGACTCTTTCCTAGCCGATGATATGTTAAATCCAATTTCGAGTTTAGGAATCATTGGTTAAATGACTTGGGTAAACTTTGACTTGCATAAATTAACTAGTGAACTTTAGTATTAAGTATTGTTGGAGCATTTGAATATGGTAGGGTGAAATTATGAAATTGTTAAGGGTGAAATTGATTGACTTTATTATTATAAGTTAATTGAAAATGATTTTCTTAGTTTTCTTCAAGTCAAGTGTATTCGTTCACTGGTTTTCTAAGTAATGATAAATTTTATTTAGCATTTCTTGTCCCAAAATTTTTGTTTTGATTTATTTGCTTGAGGGCGAGAAAATGCTCAAGTGCAGGAGAGTTTGATAGCACTTATTTTAAATATACTTTACATAATGATTTTATAGTATTTTCCTCATATTTTTTGTTGTTTTTAAAGAAATTGATACTTAATTGAGTAAAATTTTGATTTTAAGGTTTGAACGGGTTCTCGGATTGAAAATGAAGAAAAAGAATAAAGTTTCACTCAATTCGAAGTTCAAATGAATGAGTTATGAAATTACACAAACAATAGGAGAAAGTGACAGTTTTTTATCAAAAAGTTACGCAATCTAGGACACAATTGAATCCCTAGGCTGTATCCAAGCAAGGTTATTTTTTACACCAAGGTCAATAAGTTATATAACTTGGAGACACAACTATGTCCTAAGCTGTGTTTAGTGACGAAAAAAGAAACTTCATTATACATTATACAAAAACTTTTAAGGGTTTTGCACATAATTTTTTACATTTAAAAGAGAAGAGACTTAAAGAGAAAAAGGAGAAAAAAACACCTAACTTCAAGATTGAAGAGATTTTTCATTGACAAAAGGGGGGTTTTGTGTTTTATTTCTTGATTTTGCTGCACTTTTCTTTTAATTTTATCATGATAGTTTAATATTCTTGTATTTAGGATTGTCGAACCTAGGGTTTCATGTGACTATTAGATTTATTAATAATTTTCGATAAAGTTTCTTTCTTAACTCAATTATGTGTTTTCATTATTAATTGATATTTTTAGGGTATCAATTTATGATATTATGCATGATGATTGAGAAATCACATGAATAATGAGATCTTAACATAATTGAAAAAAATTACATGTGTACTTAGAGATAAGATACATGATTCTTTCGAAAAGTTATTATTTTTATGTGGGAATTCATTGTATATTAATGCGATTCTAAATTATATTATTGAGTAAAGAGATTCCGGTAAATAATTTAGGATTAGGGTTAATATGCTTGATAAAGGTGTTAACTTCAGTTGTGAATCTCTCCAATCAAGAATAATAGAGATAGAATTAGATAGATTTTTAGCGATCACATGTTAAACACTAAGGGAAACAATTCTTAAATACATTATTTGCTTTCTTGAAATTGTTCTTAATTTTATTGCTTCATAAATTGCTTAGTCAAGTCTCATAATTAGATTAGTTTGTTAATTTTAGTATTTTTAATTTATTCAACCCATCACAATTTTTCGGTTATATAATAGAGCTAAGGTTAATATTAGTACTCGAGGTCTCTAAGAGATCAACTCGGACTTACATCCGCTATATTAAAACTGATAGGTATACTTGCTTTGTATCAAGTATAAATACCCTTTTATAAGCAGTTGTAAGCATTATCTTCAACATTATTGAATATGTTAAATTTCTCCTTTAATGTTAAGCTTTTGCTTACTACCTCTTTACTCTTATCTTATCCCTTAAGTAAGGTTAGGTGATGAGTGATCACATTGAGCTATCTGTGCGTCATATCAAGCTAGTATGTGAGTTCATAGAGATTCCTTGGTGCATCATATCCTTGGAATCGTTTTTTATTTCAGTTGTTCTCTTTTGTTTTATATGTCTATCATCTTACATTTTCAAGCTTTTTGCAAGCTCAAACCTACCCTGATGGTGTCGCCCTTGTCTATTCTTGGTGTAGTATATCATCTTGATATCAGAATGGAGATTTGTATTGGGTAAGTTACTTTACTGTTGTGCTAAGTTATTACTGTATTACATTGGAGTACTACAGTGGTAGTATGTGTAGAGTAAGTGTCATTGGTTGTGTGATTGAATGAGAGCTAGGTATAATGTCTTAGCAAGTAATGGATGTAATATCATTGTTATCTTGTAATGACTACTATGAGGTACTCTATTTCACTCTGTTTTGAGCCTTGGGAAACAAAGCAACACTAATTGTGTATTTCTATTATTTGTTGAAGTAGTAGCCATAATGGTATTCTATGGTAAAATATACTTGGACCTTAATATTCATGTGAAGAAGTTGTGTGTATGTGTGTTTGTGTGTGTGTGTGATTGATTGGTTAAAGGTAGTGCATATTGTTTCTGGGTAATAGTGAGAATTTGAATACTATTTTTTTTTTTTTTTTTACTATGGGAATAAGATTGAGTTAAGAAAAGATGACTAACTTGAGTGTAAATGTAAGAATTGGAGATAACAATAGTAGTGTTGTCCACTGTGGTCGATAACCTTAAAACACTTAAAGTTCTAATGGGCGGTTTGATGAAGTGACTAACTTGATATCTAACTTAACTCGAGCTATTCATGTATTAGCCTCCTAACCTATTAAGGTCATCTACAACACTCCCCAAGTTGCTCCTGAAGTTGATGACACTACCCATGATGCCCCACTCACTCAAAGACAATTCCTAGTTCTTTAAGATTGGGGTAGATGAATAGAAGGACATGTGTAGAGGAGAATAGAATTGGATGAAGTCAATGAAGAGGAAGGAAAGAACAACTATGAAGTAAAAGAGAAGGCTTGTGCATCTCTATCTACCGACCATGTGAAGCTTTAATGGTTCTAGGAATGCTAATAAATACTTAAACTGGGAAGAAAAGGTGGAGTGAGTCTTCGATTACTATCAATACAAGGACCATAATAAAGTCAAAACTACTACAATAAAATTTTTGGGATATATTGCAATGTGATGAAGGAATTTTTAGACCACGAAAAGACAAGATGGATATAGAGAGGTTAGTACCTTGCCTAAGATGAAAAGAGTTCTAAGAGCTAGATTTGTCTTATATACCTATCTATAGGATGCTTTTGCTCGACTCCAAGAGCTAAAGCAAGGAAACCACGTTGTTGATGAGTATGTATAACAATTTCAATGCTTATGATCCAATGTGAGGATAGTGAACCTTTAGCCCAGACGGTATTGAGATTCCTAATTGGATTGAGGTTAGATATACGAGATGTAGTAGAGTTACAACAATTTGTCACTCTGGATGAGGCCATAAGAATTGCTAAATGGGTAGAGAGATAGAAGAGGAATAGGCTAATCCAACCTGCAATGAGCCGACCTGTCTAGTCTAGCTAACTTGCTTAAGGAAGTCACTGAGCTCAATACAGCATTAAGTCGGGTAGATGAACAGATGTCATAACTAAGCAAAAGAGCCAACTTAGTGACAAAGAAGCACTAGAAGGAAATTTGAGAAAGGACAAGGATCATGGTGAAAGACTAGCTATATCGATTGCTTTAAAATCAACCAACCCGCTAATATTTTCAGAAAGCACTAAATACGTAAGCACTCGTACGTAAGCACTGGTACGTAAGCACGGGGTGACTTAAAATATGGAAGGTTTTCTTTTTTCCATCTTTGTAAATAATTGTTTAATTTAATTAACTTAGTCACATGTCATAAGATTTTTTGTTTAGAAATTAAAAAAGGGTATTATTAAAAAGTGAAATTAAATTCAGAAAGTTAACAAGTGGTACTTATTTAGGGTTTATTGGGATAGCCCCTGGATTCAAATATGTCGTTTTCAAACCATTTTAAAAATTAGTTTTATCAAAAGACTGGTAACTAAGTTATAACTAATTTATCAAATTAATTATAACTTAACTCTTTTTTTTTTAACTTAGGTTAGGTAGTGACTCCAAACAATTTTTTAAAAAAGCAAAACCAATTTTCTTTAATTCTTAGTCGATGACCAATATTAAATGGGTTAGGGTTTAATATTGGCTAGGTTAAGGAAAATTTATAAAAAAAAAAAAAAAAGAAACAAGAAAAACCAAGCTTGACAGCTTGATAACTCCACTTGAGATGTTAAGAAGGCTAATCACTCAAAAACTTTTCGAAATTAAATTTGCCTTTTAAAATACCCATGTTATTTATTTAATTATTTATTTATTTCATGTAATATACTTATTTTTAAATTGTTGTATTCATTTTTGTATGTAACATACTCAGGGCGTCGGAAGAATGATTGCATCAAGTATGAAGGGTAGATAAGATCAGACTCGAATTGTCTTAGGACCTTAAGGGGGGGGGGCGGGCATTGTATAAGCTTTGGGTATAGTGGGGTAACCACTACTCGGAGTTGATTAGGCCACCTCACTTCAGTTTTGATGTGACTAATGAAAATGCTATTTAACAATTGAAGTCACAAAACTTAAGGACCTTTTTAGAAGCTACCTTAATTGCATCTATGAACTCTTTTCCTAAAATTGGAAAATTGATACGATGTAGCAAGACTAAAAAAAAAAAAAAGATTAATTGTGAAGTTTCCTAATCTTTTTGCTATAAATGTTTTCTTTTCAATGTATTTCCCATGTAAATAGGATAAGGCTAATGTAATTTTCTTTTCATTCTTTTTGTATAAAATGGTTAGGTCTTCTCTCACACTAGCCCTTTTCAAAGAAGTCCATATTCATGTGCCTCTAGAGCCCAAGGGAATACTCAAAAGATGGTTTCGATTTTTCAATCCAAATTAATCAAAATTCATTGAAGACAAGATTAAGCCCATCCTCTCATTACTCAAAGTCCAAACTAATATCACCATGGTATAGGCTCCGGTTCACTTCTAGAACCCTCAGAGTCAATCTTTTCATTTTGGTCCATGCCGACTGAGCCTAACCGTTGAAGAATACTCTTATCTATTAGGATACCCCTTTGTCGGAAATGGAAGATATGTCCCAAATATCATGGCTGGCCTTATAAAGATTTTCAAAAAGCTCCTAGGCCTCCGTGAATCTGAAGTATGCAAAATATAGGTAAATCCTCACAATAGAATCATTAGGGTAGACGATTTTTTTACTTAGTTTGCAACCCCATCCAATTACAGCCAGAAACTCTTTTATGGTAGCTTTAAAGATTGGTAGCAACATAGAATCAATGCCTATTTCTTACCAGCATTTGGAACTATTTTATTTTCTAATGGGATATTTTACATATATCATTAGATTATAGAGCTAATAACCCAATTTTTAGAAGGGAAATCTTATGTCCCAACACTATTAACAGCATAGGCTAGATCTCTCAATTGTCTTAAAGAAGAGAAGAATGGAGAATTAAAGACCAATATGGCCTTCCTCATAGTTTAGTTTATTAGCCATACTTAGAGCCATAAACTTGACTTCCTTCATAGGAAAGACACGCAAAAGATGAATCCTATTGATGTGTTTGTTATAGTCATTGAACTCCCTAAAGATGTTGCTACCTATTACTTAGATTCCATGATGAAGATATCTCCCAGGTTACTAGATGGATCAAGGTAGCTAAGTTGAAGAAAATGAAGAAGATTGAAGAGGAGCCAAGACACCACAAGAAGAAGAAGATCTAGAATTTAGAGTATTTGTAATAAATTTTTGAATGATGTACTAGAAACTTCAAAGATGCAAATAAAAATATTTTTCTTGCCACATCATAATCAATTTACCAGCTCTCCTCTCTACATCTATATGCCCTCATATTGCATTTTTTATTTATTTGTAAATATTCATTAGTTTCTATTTGAATAACTTTGTGAAAGAAAAAGTAAAAAGGAAAGTTGTTTTCAGTAACATCATAAGAGTTGTGTCCATAGGCTTCTAAATATTTGATTTCTTTTCTGTGTGCCTTCTACTCTAATTCTTTACAGTCCTTTCTCTTATACATCCTTAAGATTATATTTCTTGTAGGTTACCTTTTAAATACCTACAGGTTATCAATGATTGATTATAAATATTTAGGCTTCTAATCCTTTAGAAATGTTTTCCTAATCCTTTGTCTCAACTTGTAAATAAGGCTTCTCCATGTATTCCACTTTTTTTTTTAAATAAGTCCTTTTCTCTCTCTTAAAAAGAAAATTGTTTTTCAAAAAATAAAATTAGGAAATTGCTAACAGGTGAGGATTCCTATCTAGAGCAATGGCTAATAATGGAAATAACGATAACCTTGATGGCACCAACCCTGTAGAGGTGAGGTTTCATTCATTAAAACAAACTGTAGCAAAAATGATCGAATAGATGAACTTTGTGGTTGACAGTATAGCCTTGCTCAAAGCAACAGCATTAATAAATGAAGAGCATCTAATGTTAGATCTCAATCCTTCGGTCAATTCAGGACCAATCAACTTAGAGCCTAGTCAAGACAGTCCTAAAAAGTGGGAACAGAAGTTGATCCAACAAATTGATGAGAAGATGAAGGCATTTAGAAGTCATGATAGGATTAAATAGGTTAGCATCGCCAACTTTTCTGCATATGATATTGATGCTTATCTTGAAAAATTCAAAGTACCAGAATTTGGGAAATATAATGGGACCGGATGCCCTAAACTCCACATTAAGTTGTATCTACACAAGATGGCTCATTACATTAAAAATAAGCAATTATTGGTTCAGATATTTCAGGACAGTCTCACTGGGATAGCTTTGTCTTGGTACGCCTAATTAGACTTGAAGGTAGTTGATACATGGGACAAGTTAGCTCAAACGTTCTTTGAACATTACAAATTCATTGTAGAGATAGCACTATCTATTTAGACTTGAACATTACATGTTAGCTGATCCATCGAGTGTAACAACCAAATTTAGCTAAAGATAGGTAATTTGGCTAAAGATCAAATTATCTCAACAAGTCCCAAAATGGCTATAAATTTAGCAAACTTTGAAACAAAGGCACTCAAAAGGCATCTTACGCCAATCCTGATCCTACTAACTCAACTCCTTCATCAATTAAGAGAGGTCGGAATGCTACGTCATGCACCTCCTCCACCCGAACACAAGCTCCAAAGGCCAGATCCTGGCCTACCATGTGAATACCACATGTGCCCAATAGCTCATTCTACAAAAGACCGTTGGAAACTGAAGCGTAAGATCCAAGACCTAATTGGTACTAGGTTTTTTTAAATAGACTTTAGCAATCCAAATAGAGCGAAGGTTAGGGTAGTGCTCCTTTACAATAAATTGGGTCATGCGTCAACATGATAGGAACATCTAAATGGAAGAAGGGTAGGTGTTTAAGTTGAAGGAAACCAAGGTACTTCTATAGAAACCAAAGAATGAGGGGTAATTGTCAAGGAAGTTCAAGTATTTCATGATTTGTAATGTCAGAGATTTCCTAAATAAAAATTGTTTATTTCTTGATATCTCATTTTGAAAGTTTAGAATGAAAAGAGGCAAATTGAATCCCCAAACACTTACCTTAAACACTTAAGTGATAAGTGTCATCAATGTGAGGCTATTGGGCTCATTCCTTAAAGAAGGTCCAACTTAAAATTGGTATGCAAATCAAAGTGATGTTAGGCATTCAATTTTCAACACCTTAAACACAAAATCCCTTGTCAACCCCATTGAACTTTTCAATGAAGTATTTTAAATAAAAAAACCCTATCAAGAACTACCCCACAATGGGATAATTTGGAGATTAAGGTTATTAAGGAGAAAATGCTAAAACTAATTTATGCTTAATCAGTCACCTCAATTCAACTATAATTATTACTTCTAGATACTTATCCCCTTTAACATGAAGAAGGGCTTCTGTTCTAAACACTATACACCAACCATATGCACTATATGCCACATACAAAAGGAGGGAATGATCACCTTTGTCTTGGATTAAATTGAAAAAAATAAAAAGAGAAAAGAAAAAAAAGAGAGAGAAGAAAAAAAAAAGAAAGAAGAAAAAAGAAAAGGGGCAAAAAGAAAGATGAGAAATTTTGAAAAAAAAAAAAAATCTACCTAAATAAGATATCTATAAAAACAAGGTGATCAAATCCAAAAACCTGAAAATAATTAGGGGCATATACCTCAAAAGGCTAAATCTGAAGTAAGGCCCATCCCTCAAAATAAAAACTTCTAAATCTGAAAGAGTAGAAGTAAAAAACCAAGACTCTCAAAATCTACTCATCTTGCAAATTAAGGCCCTCCCACAATTCCACCCCTCCTTAAAAACCCTTTTGATTAAAGGAAATAACTTATCTTTAGTAAAAGTTACATTTGAAACTAGAGCAAGCGCAATTTAATTTTACCTATAAGATTTTTGACTTATAAACTCAGGTTGAAGGGTGATTCTTCTATAAAAAAAAAAAAACCATTTCACTAATATACGATGACCAAAAGCTTATATTACATTGCAATCCAAAAAAGACCTAACAAATTGATTAAGTTGTATCACTTGCAAGATAGATCATAATTTTTGGAATTGTAGTCAAGAGTGATAATTTAAATTGAGAGAAGGTAAGAAAGCCCTCTTAGACTAAACTGATCAATTATGAGATATCATTCTTGTGGTTGAAAAGACATTTGAAAGGTCTTCAAGAAGACTAACTACCCTTATGATCACTTTGTGTGACATCAGATGATCACTCACCTCAATATTGAAAGTTAGTGCCCTTGAAGGTAAGATTGTCAATTGATTTGAGCAAGGTTAAGAAAAGAGTGAATATATTGGTTGCATTAGGACATAAAGAGCCTAAACCTGTTAGCAATTCTTATATTAAAAAAAAGAAGAAAAAAAAGAAAGAGAGGCAAAAGGATAAGTTTTCTTTATGTCATTTCCAAGCTAGTCTTTTTATCCAGCTTCGGCTATGTTTGGCTTTAGTGCAAAGTTTTGTCACTTTCAAGCATGAGTCTTACCTCAATTTTCTGCCCACTCGGCCCTAGTGCCTAGCTTTCCATTTTGTCTCAATATGAATTTTACCTTCATTTGTAAATTTTCTTCTTCCTACTCCGTCCTAGTAACCATTTTCATCAGTTTTATGAGTTTTACCCAAGTTCAAATAAAGTGTCCAATCCAAAATCTTTTTATTTCTTATTTTGTCAATTTAAGGGAAGGCGTAGCCCTTAGCAGCCAATTCAAGTAACCCTAGTAGCTCAGTGTCTTTCTTAAATCAACTCTTGAAGTCAATTCCACCACTTCTAAGTAAATTGCACAATTGAGAAAACTTTTTTAAGGAACTTGATCAATTTTTTAGTAACCATCAATATGGTGAACAAAATACCCATCAATCCATAATGGTGTTCAAGTGCTAAGCCCAACAATTCAAGATGGTGATAAACTTCTAAGCCTATCAATCCAAGATAATGCTAAACCCATCAATCTAAGATGATGTTCAAGTCAAAGCCTATCAATCTAAGATAATACTATGCCCATCAATCTAAGATGGCGTTCAAGTGCTAGGCCTATCAATTCAAGATGGTGATAAACTTCCAAGCTTACCAATCTAAGATAGTGCTATACCAATTAATCCAAGATAGATAGTATCATACCCATCAATCTAAGATAACGTTTAAGTCAAAGCCTATCAATTTAAGATAGTGCTATACCCATTGTAAACACCCAATTTTTGCTCCTTTTTTATTATTTTATTTTTTTTCAATAGAGTAAAGGGTCCTAAATTAGGAAAAATATAAAAAAATATAAAATTAAATAAACCAAAAAAATATGAAATTTAGAAAATAAAAAATAAGAATAAAACACAAAAAATAAGAAATATAGGAAAAATATAAAAAGTAGGAAAATAGGAAAAAAACATAAAAAAATAAGAAATTTAGCAAAAATACAAAAAATGGAAAAATTAAAAAATTTGAAAAGTCACAAAAAATAAATAAATAATAAAAAATTGAAAAAATAATAGGGAATTTAGAAAATAAAAAAATTTTTTAGTAGTTTAATAGAATATTTTTCTTAATTTAAATAAATTTAAGGAAAGGACTGTTGCACCTAGGCTTAAATTTGAATCTAGCTCAGGCTGACCTAGCCCATATATGCAATTTTAGACAAGTTACAAGCCAATTGCTTAACAAATAAACGCTCAGACTTGAATTGGGTTTGACTTGGAAGTTAGGGGCTTAAATCTTAGTAAAGGCATAAAAATACCTTTTATTATTTTCTTTTTCCACCTTCCACGTGTTGTCACATGTTAAGGCATCATTAGACCATGTATCTAATTGTGACATATAGGGCTTTGTGATTTTCCGTAACAACATGTTTACTTTGCCGCCGCCCCCCCCCCCCCCCCCCCTCCGGTTTCCTTTTCTTTCCTTCACTTCCTTGTTATTTTTTTTTTTTTTAAAAAAACAACACACACATAAGAGGGGGTTTCATTTTGAATTCACACAAAAACGCCGGGGGGGGGGGGGGGGGTGCATACTCACAAATATCTCTCTCTCGACCGACTTTCTCTCTCTGTCTCTCACCAATTCGAAAAACATACACATACACACAGCTCACTCTAGCACTCTTGACCTCCACCTCTCTCTCACTTCACCCACATACTCACAAAAATGACTACTTCTCTCTCTTGACCTCCACCTTCAATTGAACAATAAACGCCCAAGCACACACAACCAGTTCACTCTCTTGGTCTCGAACCATCACACAACCCCAAACCAGACATGACGCCACCCATAGACCCGTTCTCTCTCCTTCGATCCAAACCTGCATCGAACTACACAACACACTCACTACCGTCCTCCATTGCCCACCATCTCTCTCTCAACTTTTTCTCCGACTTCAACCCCAACAACACGTACATGACATCTCTCTCTATTGGCCATTCACTTCATATATGAAAACATCACCACCGCTATAACTTTAACCTAAACACCTTAGAATCACCTCCGTTGGTTACGGCACCACTCCTACCCCCTTTAATCCCAATCGAAAATTCATCAAAAAATCTTTTTCCCTTCAATTTGGTGCTTAGAACAATCCTTCTACAGCTGTTTCTCTCTCATTCATGTGACCCAACCAGCAAATTGAGTTTAACCTAAGATCCAACCCACATTAGTGACCCAACCCACACTCAGCTGCTCCAACTTGACTCTACAACAATGTTCGATCTAGCCCTATTCCCATTCGACTCATTTGTTTTGTTTTTTCTATTTTTTAATTTTTTTTTTCAAATTTATTTATTCCAATTGTAAATGTAATAAATAAAAAAAAAAGAAAGGAAAAAAAAAAGAAAAAAGAAGGAAAAGAAAAAAAAATAGAAGGAAAAGAAAAAAAAAAGAGAAATGAGAAAAAGAGAAGAAGTACTTAGTTTATTTTCATGTTTTAATAATAAAAAAACAAAAAATAAAAATAAAAAGTATTAAAGTTATTTTTATCACTTAGAAAAAATTAGTTTTTTTCCAATAAAAACAATAAACGGACCCTTTCCAAATTAAGATGCTTTAGAATTTCCAAAAATCAAACCGATTAAAAGCCCCTTAGAAAATTTTCTTTAAATAAATTAAAACAAGTAAATAACGTAAACACGACCTTTTTTTAAAACTAAAATCAATCCAACCCATTTTGTTTTCAAAAAACAAACTACGGAAATCTGATCTTAAATAGCGGGTATGTAGGTAGTCGTACGTAAGTATGAGGTGACTTAAAATATGGAAACTTTTATTTTTTCCATCTTTGTAAATACTTATGTAAATTAATTAAATTAATCGCATGTAATATGATTAGTTGTTTAGAAATTGAAAAAGGATATTATTTTAAATTAGAAAGTTAAAAAGTGGTACCTGTTTAAGGTTTAATAAAATAACCCCCAAATCTGATCTCTTGTTTTAGATAACCATTTTGTAAAAAATTAGTTTTCTTATTAAGACCAATAGTTAGGTCATAACCAATTCATTTAATTGGTTATAACTTAAATTTTTTTTCGACTCTAATTAGGTGGTGACTCTAAAAAGCATTTTCAAAATATAAAAGAGTTGGTTTTCTTTAAACCTTAGCCAAGGGTCAATATTAAATGAGTAAGGTTTAATACTGATCAGTTTAAAAAAAACCTAATTTATAAAAACCAGAAGAGAAAAAACTGGACTTGGCAACTTGGCGACTCCATTGGGAAGGCAAGAAGGCAAGCCACTTAAAAATATTCCAAAATTAAAATTGATTTTCAAAATACCCATGTTATTTAGTTATTTGTTTATTTATTTATTTTTTCATATTTGTTTTGACTTCATGTGTATATTTTGTTTTGGTTATCATGTTTTTTTTTTTTTTTTACATATAACATAAATTGGGATATGGAGGGTCATTTATTACATCAATGATAGGATTCGGGGTACTGATTCTACTAAATGCTGAAGCCGAACTCGTCTACAACTGTCATGAATATCTCATTTGATCACTCATTTTTGTTTATGTTATTTAGACGTCCTATTTATTGTATTTTCCCTAAATTATCCTTATTTTTATTTTGTATTTATAGGAATGCCACTAGGACATCCTTTTAATAATTTTATTTACAAGTTTGCCATTGTATATAAATAGAGCATATATACAGTGTTTTAGCTAAACTTGACATTTTTTAATAAAAAAACCCTTGAGACTCTCTCTCTTGGAAAACTTTCTTCTTCCTGCTCTTGTTAATTCCTTTAGTAAGGATTGTAGCAAGCAATCTTATTACTCGGACCAGTATGTCACATCCAACGAGTTTGAGACCGTGTTAGATCCTATTGGTGTGTTATATCTAACTCGATAGCTTACGGATTTGCTAAAACCCACATTTTATTTTCTTGTTTTTGTTTGTTGTGATGTCTCTCCACGTGTACGACCTCGAAGATACATTAGCTTCATTGGTATTAGAACGCAGTTCCAACAAAGGAGCGTGTTAGATTTCGTAAAGTTTTTATTTTTGTACTGTTGGTAGCTACTATGTTTTTCCCATGGCTGCCACATTAAGAGGGTACTGTTCATTGGTTTATATTAGAAAATTAAAGGTTTACTGATTGGGTTCATTGAGACTCCAATTTAATTTACTTTTCTCTTCGTTAGCTATTAGGTTTTTGAGTCTTATGTTGACGTTCACCATAACGACACCCAAAACTGAGGGAAATGTATTGCTATTGCAGGGAGTTGAGATAGACTACAAAATCTAATTTAGAAGGTGTTCCTTTTAGTGAAGTTGTAGATTATTATATATATATATATAATAAAATAAAAAGAGAGAAGGTGGTTTTGCTTTTCATGTTACAGCATCTGATGCCTACGTGCTAGGATCTAAAATTGGGAATCCTTTGCTTTCAAAGGATAGTTGGAGTCAGATTGCTTAGGGTTTGAGCTACTTATGTATGGCCGTGAGCTTGTAGTCAAGTTGTGTCTCCGATGGCCATGACTGAGTGTTAGAGTCGTGTGGGTTTGTGAGTCTAGCTCTAGTGGTTGTCGGAGTTGAGTTGTGCATTGGACTTTGTCATTTCAACAGTGCGTAAAGTGGTGGCTGTGAGTTGCTGCGCAAACTACCGCATTTGTGCCGATTGTTGAGTGCACCAGAGTTCGTTGTATATGTGTTGTTGTTCATCCTTGTGCTGCTGTATTTTGTGCCGTGCTCGTGTTATGCTGCTATGTTTTTTCTTTTCGTTGAAAACTGCTGAAGTCTGTGGCTGATAAGATAAAGTGCAAAACAGTCCTGAACCATGCTTCATTGAAGCTACCATCGTATGTGCTGAGCTACTTCTTGGTTGACAGAGATCTACTCCGAACAGTGCAATAGCCGACTAGAAGTACTGTGATTTATACCATCGTCGAGCCAAACCGAGCTGTGAAGCTTTCTTCAAATTTCCAAGCTGATTTTGACACACAAAATCCGAGCTATCTTGGTGCCGATCCATTGAGTGCAACGACCAAGCTGTTTCGTGCAAGAACTTCAAATTTACTGAGCCGAAAATTGTCTAACTGAGCTGTTGCTCAACTTGTCATGGTGGAGTTTAGGTGCTGAACAATATACCGTGTATGCCGAAGGAACCGAATTGTACTATTGCCTATACCTAAACTGAACTGCCTTTCACTAAGATTGCCGATCAGCTGTAAATGGACAATTGACAAAGCGGCGTGCTGCTTTGATTAATTATTGCCGAGGCCAAGCTCTGCTATATGATTGTTGAGCTAGTTTCTTTGAAGTAATGAAGTGAACTTAGTCAATGAATTCCAGTCCGAGCTGCTTTGTAATTTGAGCTAGTTGAAGAACTACCGAACTGAAGAACTATAATGTCTAAACGGAGCTGACGCGTGTATGCTGCTGTATCTGCCGAGTAGAAAATTCAACGAAGAGAATTGTCCGAGCTAATTAAATTGTCTGTACTGCTCTAAATTGGATGAATAGTGTTGACGCCGAGTTGTCGTAATCCTTAGCCAAGCTGCTTTGCTCCTAATCGTTGCCAAGCTCTCAAGTTGTCAACGTTCGAATTGCCGAACTGAAATTGTTGCTATACCGAGTTCACATGGTGCCAATCCGAGCTACTTGTGTGTGTCAGAGCTGAATTAGTTTCAGTTGTCTGAGCTGCTGTTAATTGAAGACCCAATACCGAATAGTCGTGAAGGACAACTCAGATCCAAGCTGCTGATCTGTCAAGCTGTTGCAAGCTCCATCCAGTGCCGAGTCGACTAAGTTTATGCTGTTGTATATGGAATCCAAACTGAGGTCGTGAACATTGTCCGAGCCGAAGTCAAGTTCTGAGCTGTTGCAGCAAGTCTTGAGCTAAACTATAAGTGAAGTGCTGAATCGAGCTGACGAAGTGTATCCGAGCTGTTTCGTGAACTGCCGAAGTGAACTCTACATCCGAGCTTAGTACACCTAGCCGAACCGAACCAAGTGAAGCCGAACTTACACATCCGAGCTCT
This sequence comes from Lumnitzera littorea, assembly GCA_024138015.1. Lineage (NCBI taxonomy): Eukaryota > Viridiplantae > Streptophyta > Magnoliopsida > Myrtales > Combretaceae > Lumnitzera > Lumnitzera littorea. The sequence continues at coordinate 13,552,363 of JAMXBB010000002.1, forward strand.
CTATTGAAGTGTAGAGGTGAAGAAGAGTGCCGAGCTGATTGAACTTTGTTGAACTGTGCCGAGCTGTCCAGTACACCTGTGCTGTCGTATCTGAATTAAAGATTGAACAGGTGCAACTCAAAGTGCCGATCTATTTAGTGTACCGACCCTTATAGAATTACGATCAGAGCTACTGTAACTAATTAATGAACTGAGTTGTCTTGTTGTTGAAATGCCGAGCCGACCTTTTTTTTCCCCAACTAATTGCCGGAGTGGGATCCTTTGTTTATCCGAGCTGCGAACTTCAACTAGGCTTACGTGCAAATTGTCTTCAAGTTGCCGAGCTGATTTAAGTGTCTAAGCTGAACCATCAGTTTTATGACCGAGTTATCGCAATTTAGCCTAGTTGAATTTCCTTCAAGTTGCTAAGCTAATCCTAGCTTATCCGAGCTCTTGGTTAAACTGCAGAAGTGAAGTAATAATCCATGCCGTTAAATAATTTGCTAAGCTGAATTAATTGTAGTCGTCTGAGACCGAGCTGCTGCGATCCAACGTCCCGAGCTGCATGAGAAAGAGTAGGATTGTGCTGTGCTGTTGTTTCTTAGTCTGCTACGAATGTTCCGAGGCCAAGCTATCTGAGCTGTCGCAAACGTACATCACATTGTTGAGACCAAGCTGCTGCAAAGAAAGGCGATACAGAGCTACTGTTTTCCTTGTTTTGCCGAGCTAAATTGCAACCGATATCCAAACTCTAAGCTACAACGATCCAAAGTGCCGAACTGAACTACTCAATAGAAGTAATCGTGAAGAGTATGTGCTAAAGATTGAATTACCAAGCAAGTTAGTGTGCGGGCTGAACTGAAGATAATTCCTATTCAAGCTCCTCTGTGAGATTTGTCTGAGGTGCTCAATTCAAGAATTGTAGCGTGTGAAGTGTGGGATTCATCTTTACCTGAGTGGCCTGTAGCCGAACTAATACTGCAAATCCGAGCCATTTGAATTACTGTCATGCTAAGCTACCTTAGAAACTTCAGTTTTAAGTCCGTGAACTGTACAGAGCTGACTTAAATGTTTATATAAGCTGCAAGTGTATCTTCATGTTCGAGGTGATTCTAGTGTCTGAGCTGCTGTGACTAAGTGCTTGCTGTACTGTTTTGATCGTTAACTATTGTTAAGCTGTTCTATCGTGTCCGAACTAAAGTTTGACGAATGAACAAAGTGCTGATTCTACAGCCGCAGTATGGACCAAAGTGTTAGTGTGCGAGGTTAGTTTCTTTAAGTGTTTATAGCAGCTGTGTTCTGTTTAAATTGTGCGGCTGAGTTCGCCTTTCAAGTCGCCGAGCCAACAAGTGTCGTCCGAGTTGTCGTAAATCAAGTACCACGCTGCTGCGAGGAACACAATTACTGAGCTCACAGTTGCTGTTTTACTGTCTAAACTGAGCTTGAGAATCCGAGCAGCCGTGGTCTTAAAGAATTTGCTAAATTGGTGAAAAGCTTGATCCCTACAATATGGCAAGAGAGCTGAATTTTTGCAATGCAGCTGTGGAGAAGTTTTACATCAAGGGAAGATTTGAATAAGGTATTATATTAATCCAAAATAATCACTATCCTGTGAATTTCATCTCCGAAATTGTTGTTGGAAGATTGGGTTATGAAACTATAAACCACTTAAATCTGTCTGACTTTATTTATAATGATGAAGTGATTCGAGCGATAAAGCAAGTAAAAGTAGCCTTCTCCATTAACAAATTTCAAGATGAAGTTTTATTTGATGTTACCGACATTGATGATTGTTATATGTGTTTGAGTTCTCCATGAAAGACAAGCCATAACTTGAGCTACACAGCCTTGAAAAATACTTATTCCTTCTATGACATAGAACGAGTTGTGCTCCATCCTATCTCCTTGACTAATTTTGAAGATGACTTAAGGATTGTTAAGACTTCAATAGAAAGATGGAGAGCTAAAAAGAAAATCCCCGTAGAAGCCATCAAGGAGGAAGAAGAAGTCGATGAAGGGATTATTACACCATTTATGGTAATCGAAGAGGAAACTAGTTGTGAGGAAGTGGATGAGGTAATGACTACTAAAAATGAGGTTAAGGAGCAATTTGAGCTTCTACATATTCAGGCCTTCCGAGCCCATGCCATGTTTGAACTTAAAGTTGTGCTATTCCTTTTAGTTGATAGCTACTAGAATTACTTAGGGATAATTGATAAGGTACATGATGAGCGAAGAAAAGGGTATCTAATGAAGAGCATGGTTGATCATGCTCATGATGAGTGAAAAGAGCATCAGATTATATTTGTCTTGATCATTATGTTGAGTTGTTGTAGTTTGCTTTTATTTTACTCTTGTAGATTTGTTTTTTATCCAAGTGAAAGTTGCAGTAATCACTTGTTAAGTTTCCAAGTCAAAACTTTTTCAAGAGGAGGATGATGATAGGATTCGGGGTACTGATCCCACTAAATGCCAAAGCCGAACTTGTTTACTACTCCCATGGATATCTCATTTGATCACTCATTTTTGTTTTTGTTATTTAGACATATTATTTCTTGTATTTTTCCTAAATTACTCTTATGTTTATTTTGTATTTACAGGAATGCTACTAGGGCATCTTTTTAGTCATTTTATTTACAAGTTTGCCATTATATATAAATAGAGCACATATATAGGGTTTTAGCTAGACTTGATATTTTTTAATGAAAAACCCTTGAGACTTTCTCTCTTAGAAAACTCTCTTCTTCTCACTCTTATCAATCCCTTTAATAAAGATTATGGTGAGCAACCTTATTACTTGGACCGGTGGATCACATCTGGTGAGTCTTAAGCCATGTTAGATCTTGTTGGTACATCATATCCGGCTCGATAGCCCACGGATTTGTTAAACCCCCTAGTTTATTTTCTTGTTTTTGTTCTTTGTGGTACCTCTCTGTGTGTACAACCCTAAAGATGCATCAATCAAAGATGCAAGGTAGATGCGATCAGACCCAAGTTGTCTTAAGACCTTAGGAGGAGGGCCATTGTGTCGGCTCCAAACGTAATGGGGTAACCACAGTTCGAGGTTGATTAGGCCACCCCACTCAAGCTTGATGTTACCATTAAAAATGTTCTTTAACAAGTAAGGTCACAAAGCTTAAAGACCTTTTAGAATCTACCTTAATTGTATATATTCCCCTTTGAGCTTGAGTTAATACACTACTCTTAAGAATTGTAACCCTACTAATCGATCAAGAGTTTTAATGGAATCAAGTTTTTGAAAATTATAGTAGGGTTGCAACTTAGGGAGTAATGCATTAACCTAAACAATCCTAACATTTGCATATTTTCACATACTTCCCTTTGTTGCATTGATGACTAATTCTTGTCCAAAATTATATAGACCTAAAATGGCAAAAAACCAAACAAATAATCGGGGGAATGATAGGCTACAGGACATATCCAAGATTTGTGAGCAAATGCTAAGAGATGAGATCACTTACTTGAAGGAAAAGCTTGAATGTTCTAAGGCTCACAACCAAGCCTTAAGATCCCTTCTAGCACAGGTCATTAGGAATACCTATGAGATGATAGAGGACCTTAAGGCTCATATACGACACTTAATGTAAGGTTTTTTCCAATTCACAGAGCCTAGAATAAATATCCAATTTAAGAATAAATGTTAGGTCCTTTACCTTTCACTTCTGTATTTTGATTTTTCAAATTAACAAAATCCTCTTTAATTCATTGTTCTTCTTTCCCTATTATTTCCTTCTTTGTGAATAATCTTTCAATAAACATATATCTAACCACCGTTTCTTCTCATTTAAGGAAATGTAAATAAAATCTATAAACTTGTAAATAGTGCCTTAAAAATCATCATCCTTATTTGTAAATAATTTTCTTGTTTGCTATAGAGTAAAACTTTATCCTTCTCTCTCTCTCTCAAAAAAAAAAAAAAAGAGAAAAATAAAAAGAAACAAAAATTGAAAAATAAAAATGAAAAGAAATGTTGCCAATAACTATAAATCCTTATGGGCTCAAGGAGGCAACACAAGCTCAAGCCTTTAGCCCGCTCAAGCCTTTGGCCCACTCAAGTAACTGACCTAAATACTTGGTTTCCAAATCATACAAGGCCCCTCGACCTATTAAGGAAGCCAATACGAGCCCATTAGCCCATTCAACCCAAACATTAGTCCGTTGGCCCATTCAATCTAAATACCAACCTAGGGCCCATTAAGGCAACTTATCCAAACATAAGCCACTAAGCTAGATAGCCAATCTGAACACAAATCACAGTCCATTAAGGCAGCTACCCAAACATAATCCTCAGCTTATAAAGGTAACCAAGCCAAGCTAAGCCAAAACCTTTGGTCTATTTAGAAGGCTATGCCCAGTCATAAACCAAGCCAAAACATAAAGTCAAATACTGGAGCATGATTTAAAAAACTAGGGGGCAAAGCCAATCTTCACCTTAGGCAAATAAAAATATATTCCTCCTTAAGAAATCAGTAACTCACTTTTAAAAAGTTTTAGAATGAAAAGAGGCAAATTATATTCTACAAACTAACCTAAAACACTTTGAGAGTTGAGCGACATAACGGTGAGGATACTTTTGGCTCATTCCTTAAAGGAGGTCTACTTTGAATGTGATACATAGATTAAAATGAAGTTAGGTATTCATTTCTAAATCCTAAACACAATTATCCTTTGTCAACCTTATTGGACCTATTTGGATAATTTTCAAATTTAAACCCTATCAAGAACTACCCCACAATGGGGTAATTCAAAAGTTAGGGTCATTAATTAGAAGATAAGGGTAAGATTGGTTAATGCTTGCTTAAGTAACGTTAATTCAAAAACGACGTTTATTTCCGATAAATTATTTTTCTTTGAAATGAAGAAGAGTCGATTTCATTTTCAAGCACGTCAAGCCCATATGCTTGAAATCTGTAGATTTATGGCCTTAAATCATTTAAAAAGCAAAAACTCGACAATAGAGACAATCACTCTTAGAGCCAAAAGAAGAGAGAGAATAGTAAGAGATAATGGGGCAAAGCAATTAAAAAAGGAAATAAAAAAAAAGAAGAAGAAGAAGAAAAGAGGTTGAAAAATTGGGCCCAAGTGTAAGACGACAGCCCCAAGAAGATATATTACATCCCAGTAGGGGTAGCCAAGTTGAATTAAAAGGTTGGGAGTCAAATCCCAAATAACCCTAGAAGTACAAGGCCTTAAATCAAGTTCCAAAGCTCGAAAACCCAAAATCTCAGTATCCACCTTGAAGCCTCTCTTACCTATGCCGAGATCACATAAGGCTTTCTTACCCATAATACCACCCTTATATAGTAAAAGCTTTTTTGATCTTGAAAGATAATCTATTTTTAATAAAAATTATTTTTGAAACTAGGGCAAGCATACTTCTAATTTTTCTCTAAGGTTCTTGACTTGTACACCCACGATGAATAAAAGAATTTCTTTCAAAATATGCCTTCTCATTAGTCCTTTTTGAAACCTTTGGACTAGAAGCCTAAATTCATAATGTTAAACAAAAAAAAACTTAACGGATTGATCAAGATGTATCACTTACAAAATGGACTGTAATTTTTAGAATTGTAGCTAAGAGCAAAATTTAGACTGAGAGTTAGCAAGGAAGACCTTTTTGACTAAACTAATCATGGGTTACCGTTTTCTTAAGAAAAGAATGCTTTGAAATCACAAAAGCCCTATAAGAAAGCCCTATAGTCAAGGGTATTGAGAAACTCTACATGATTACCAAGGATAAGGGTAGTTATAAGCTTGTTCCTTAAATAAGAATTTATACTCATTAGTAAAACTTTCAAAAACAAAAATAAAAAATAAAAAAAGAGAGAAAGTAAAAGCTTGTCACAACATTTTTGTTCAATCCATGTTAGTTCGAGTAACAAAGCTTTCAATTCATGTCATTTCATTTCCTTTTTAAATTGGTCACACTTTTTTTAAATTAACCTTAGTAATGTAGGTCATTCTTCCCTAATTGCAGTTTTTAATGTCCATTAACTCTTTTTTAGAGTAAAGGGCCTATCCCTATTTTTTTTTTCTTTTTCATAAACATGTTTTTTCAACAATTTCCTTATAAATACCTTTCCTAGTTAAGAAGTCTTTTAAAACTAGTTGCTTTCCTTGCTTTACTTCTTCAACCCTTCATCAACTTTTGTAGACACCTAATTTTTGCAATCCCCC